>OX246738.1:110510219-111110219 GCA_945910005.1 Isoperla grammatica | reverse complement strand
TATTATTCAGGAACTTAGATAGAATCATTTATAATGTGTTATTATGGGTATACAATGCCAAAACTACGAAACAAATTGGGGAAAATAAAATGTCCCGATTTTGAAGTGTTTTACGTTGTGATACCGATTTCGGTGTTCATCGGTGATTCAAATTTCTCATTTTCCGGTTTAAAACTGATCGATTCCGACTCATTTTCTGAAATAAAATCATTTCTATACACAATTCGGTGTTATTGACATTCGCGAAATTTACGTGGCTCTATATAGTGCGTAATTTTTTCCAATTGCGTTTTTTACATTATTTTGATGAATGGTATTAGTTGAAACCGTATACATTTAACAACTGACAAAGTGCCAAACTGCAGGCCGGGGGTTATGACGTAGTCTTCCGGGGAAGGGGGTGGGGGGGGGGGGGCCTCAGGTGGTTTACAAACTTGTTTTTCATGTAAACTGTGGCCGTGGCAAAGCTGAGAACGCCGCAGGGCATGTTTTTCACTGCATTCATGTTTCCACAGCCCGAGTGCGACCCCAGTTTCCTTGAAATTGTTGGGTCCGAACTGTCAAAAAGTAATCAAATGTAATCGTTTGTTGTGTGGACGCCTATTATTTGACTAGATGTTGGGGTTCTAATGTGCACATGGTTGTTGAACTTCTGTTATGGCTTCCAGTAATGAAATCGGAGATTGCGCCCCATGTTTGTGCTAGCCAGGTAGTGGGGGTGTACATCATTTGTGAAATGCCAAGACCGACTGATTTTCTTGTTATCAACTATGCCACGGACCCACGGTAGCGAGCGCTATTGTTATTGACACTATCTCTCCTTAGTCCTTGTGTTGCAGGCTCATGCATGGAGATCCATCCAGAGAGAGTGGGCGTCTGTCCAGAGCTGAATCTGACCTTCAGTGACCTCAGCTATTCCTTGTGTTGCAGGCTCATGCATGGCGGCAATGGACGTATATCCAGAGAGAGTAGGCGTCTGTCCAGAGCTGAATCTGACCTTCAGTGACCTCAGCTATTCCTTGTGTTGCAGGCTCATGCATGGCGGCAATGGACGTATATCCAGAGAGAGTGGGCGTCTGTCCAGAGCTGAATCTGACCTTCAGTGACCTCAGCTATTCACTGCCGGCCCAGGGGGGTGAGTACTACTTGAACCTGTACTTGTCTTTTAAATGTGATTTTAATTTTAGCTGTTGTTTTGTCATCGAAATGTTTTTATTTTCTTATTTATACGGTGTACTGTAATGTCACTCTGAGTGCTGACTGAACGTATGTATGTACAACTGGCGCAGAGAGGGTCTGGGGGAAGGTCCCCAGCTAATGCGGGTCTGGGGCACACAGCCCCAGATTGTTTAAATGTATACATTGCAATTGGTGGCTTTAAAGCGTTTTGAGGGTGCTATTATCATAGCCTATTTACTTACATATAATTATGAAATCATGTAACATCAGTTAGTTTTTAACTTTCTTTAATTTAAAAATCAATTTAAACTTAGCGGGGTGTTACATTCGTTCATTCGTTCAAGTTCATAGCTGAGTACAACAGGTTTATAACAAATTACTTCCCTCCATGTAAGTGGTGATAAAATGATTGCATTATTGAATTTTGATCTTTGGAGGACTTGACTAATGATTTCCTCATTCATACCAAGAGGTATACCCATACAGCGTATACCCAGCATACTTTTTTAAGAATACAGAGGGCCAATATTAATTTGCTTGGAGTATACGACGTATACTCGCAGATACCCCCAATACACCACTGAACAGTAGTATAGGCCGGACGCCGTAACAAAGAAGGTGTTGTCGTCACGGATGATGTAATAGCAAGTGACCTCACACCTTGTAATACCAACTTAAATGTAGACTACTACACCCTACACTAATAAACTCAATGCTACTACTCATTGCCTTACCAGAAGTAAACATGTATTGTTATTTCATAAATTGGTGGACATGGGCCCTGGATTAAATGCTATTTTTCTCCCTCTTGGTATGTGTTTGCGGTTTACTTATGCAGGAATTATCTAATTTATTATATTCACTTAAAAATTAACAACTACTTAATTATGTTTGGGAAAATTTAAAGTAGTTCTGTCTTATCATGCTAGGCATGAAGGTATGAAGAAGGTACAGCTACGTACGACCTACCTTTGTCATTTGCTTTGTCTGTCTGCATATTGTCGTACCCTAAAGGCACAGGGAACGCATATGACCACTCTGAAAGATCCCGAGTAATGTTTTCAGTGTCAAGGTTTCTTGATATCGGTAATAAATTTTCATAAATAATATTACAGGGTAAATCAGCTGAACACGGGCGTCGAAGTTATAGAAAAAACGCCGCCATGTTCCCCCCACGTGAATTCAACTCCTGTCAAACACGAAACGGCAATAAAGACAACAGACCATCAAATGACAAAGAAATACATCAAGTATCCTAGCAACACACAAAAGTCAAAGCTTTCTTGATGGTAGTATTTTTAAGTCACGGCCTACCAAAGCTAGTTTTTTCTAACACCGCCTTGCCAATCAGTGTATTTTCTCTCTGACAGGTATAGTGCGCGGATGAGCACTGCGTAAACGTCCACATATCACTACGCCGGCCAGTGTAATTAGTTGTGACGACACAACCTTCTTTGTTACGGCGTCCGGCCTATAGTAGCTCTGATCACGTGGTCTGACCCGCCATCTTGGGTCCCTCTGATCACGTGGTCTGACCCGCCATCTTGGGTCCCTCTGATCACGTGGTCTGACCCACCATCTTGGGTCCCTCTGATCACGTGGTCTGACCCACCATCTTGTTTGTTGCCAGGCAAGGTGAAGGAGGTTCTCCATGACGTCACCGGACAGATCCTGAGTGGGCGTCTCACCGCTATCTTGGGGGCCTCAGGGGCCGGCAAGACTTCACTACTCAACGTGCTAGCTGGATTCAAGTGAGTAGGGGTTAAAGTCGTTCCACACGAACCTCGTGGATGCTTAACGTGCTGGCTGGATTCAAGTGGGTTAAAGTCGTTTCATCCACACCATCATAGTTGATGCTCACGTCATATAAATGAGTGAGAAATTGCCCAACCATATGTCAGTATTAGAAAATGACAAGTTTTCCCGCCAGGAAGCGTATCTAAGCTCTGCGACCGCGATCCTAGCGGGAAATCTTGTCCCTATAGCCAAGGAGTACTGACGTAGCGCGCGCATCGTCTAGCTTTGTGCGGATTGGGCGATATTGCACTTGTTTCTAAACAGAGACGACCCACATATAGTGACGTCATGATAATTCGTCCTTGAGAGAGCGAACACATATTATGTTACATTCACAAGGATGCTGTGGAACCATTTTATGGCCGGTTTCCATGTCTCTTGCCGCGTGGCAAGATGATGCGCGGTGACCAATCACAGAGTTTTCCGACGAGCCGAGCTCTGATTGGTCAATGGTCACCGCGCGGCAAGAGAAGCGGAGATTTCAGATGTATTTTTTATTGTCAAGAAAATTGACAAATATTTACAAGTGAGTTGTTTCTTATTGTATGTCAGCTTCCGTTGACTCAAGAGAGTTATGGAAATTTGAATTAAAGAAAAAAAAAACATTGGAATGAAGTAAATATGTACACAGAAAACAGAAAAACACATTTTTGTATTTATATTCAATTTGTTTGAGAAGCCCACAAAGTCTAGGCAGACGGAGGAAATTTAAATAAGGACTTAGAGAAGCCAAGTGAAGACTGAGGTAATTGAACCAGTTATAGGTATTTATTTATTTTAAATCATATTTTCTTTGAGGTTTTAAATATTAATTGATAAGACTCCTAATACACAGGCATCCTAATAGGCCGACGGAATGAAAGGCCTTGCACACAGCCGATGGTAACGCGTTACTAAACCCAAATTACTACATTGCAAAAAGTAAATTACTTTTCCATTACATTGACTCGACCACTTTGTAGGCCTAATTAGATTATTGCCACGTTACTGAAAAGTAGTTTCATCATAGTAACGCACTACTTCCGATACGTTACTTACCCAGGTAGTTTCATCAATTTGAGTTCTCAAGTTTCAATTCAGTGTTCTGTTACAGATCGATTATATTGTGTCAATTATCGCAAAACAAATAGCAATTAATGAATAGAGGTTTGTTTATTTGACGTCAGTAGCTCATTTGTAAACAGCACCACACCCTCAATTGTAGAGCAGGATTATCTGGGCTCGATCCCCATTCGGATCAAATCATATTATATAGGTGCATATGAAATTTTCTGAAAATTATACTCTTCCTTAACCTCTTTATTGACATACTTAAATAACAATTACTGTGGCATCGCCTAAACTTTAATTTTAAAACCGTGTTTAATTAAAATTAAATAAGTTTACTTAACAATATATGAACGCAGTGTTTTTGGCAAGTATTTTGTAGCAACCTCCTTTTCTTTGAAAGCATTTTCCAGATTTGTATTTTGCTCAACATCTTATTTATTTACACATCTATAGATTTATGTACTGTTCAATTATTTATGTATCCGCCAGTAAAACTGTCAAGAGATAGGGTTGCTAACTGTACCATAGTCTGCACCATGTTAGTTGCAATAAGTGCTCAGCAATTCATGGAACAAGTTTGTGAAAACCTGTGCATTAGTTCAGTTTGTTCTAACCAGAATGCATACTATACAGTCTCGTTTCCAAATTAATCAAAATTAAATGAATAAATAAAATAAATTTGTATTTATATATACTCACTTTACTCATCAGCTGTCACAAGAACTAATTTTCAGTGGTACACTGTGCACCATTTATTAGGTGCCTCGTTACACGAACAATGTGTATAATTGAGTATTATTATTTATTCCATATTTTGAAAATAATCTAAGACATAACAATCTAATAACATTGACATTCTTCTATCTTATACGTAATCTTTTATAAAAAGAGTTAATATTAGCCGATTTATGTTCAGAAATAAGATAAAACAAAAGCAAGAGTTTCAAACCACTTGTGTTCTGTTCTTTTGTCAATTAGAATGGCATCACTTGTATTTGAGCTGAGAGCATAAGGTCGGTTCACAAAGTTGTATTCCTATTTACTTAGGATCGCTACCATTGGCCGGATTTATCAAACGTCGCCTCTCATTGGCTGGACTAAGAATTTTAGGTATAAAAGCTTACGTTGCTATGGTTACCTTAAATCTTAATTCTTAGGAAAGTGTGTGAACGCTATTATGCTTTTAGCTTGATTTGATTTTGTTAAACCTTAAATAAATAAATACATTCACATTTAGAGTCTACCCACTCAGTAACTAAACTGATTTGCAGTTGGGGACTTTAATTTAAAGTGACTAAACCAACCCTGTAGGCTCCGAACACCATCGGCGAGTGAGCGATAACCAATCAAAGATCGATCTTTCAAATACGAAACATATGAATCAGTGATTGGACAGTGCAAACACCTGCGGACAGATGCCAGAATCAACAAGGTCGATTCAGAACAACTTTGAATTTATTGAGTGCTTCGTAAACCTTAAATCTTAAATAAGTGTAAACCAAGTTTGTGTTATTATATGTTACAGTTTTTATGTTTCCAATTGGAACCACAGGGTTGGAAACTATTAACAAGTTATTGTATATTATATAACGACACAGTTCATGATAGTCAATGTGCATCTTGACATGTTTAAGAACAGTGGGAGTTCACGGATCGGTGTTCGTGAACGGAGTGAAAAGAAACCAGTCCGAGTTTCGAACCCAGTCCTGCTACATCACCCAAGACGTATTCATGCTGAACGAGTTGACTGCGCAAGAGACCCTCACATTCGCAGCCAAGCTTAAGCTACCGCAGTACACAGACCACATTGGCAAGTAAGTGGGCTTGTCTTGGCAAACAAAAATCATTTCGACCCCTGAGTAGAACAATACTTGTTTATGGTTGCTATATGGAGGTTGTTCTTCTTATGGAAAATAGAATGTAATAAAACACTTCCATAGCAATAATCTTGTAGTTAACTTGACAGTTGACTTTGCATACGACCCTTGCATACGGCCCTTAGACTGTACGGCCCTTATAGACTGTGCATACGACCCTTAGACGCGCCAGTGCGCACTTCGAGCAGTCCATTGGAAGTCAATGATAACGCCTATCGTATTTTGATTTGTAACTAGAATATTTGTGTATCTAGGTGTGTGGTGACGGACATCCTAGAGTTGCTGAACCTTGCATCATGTAAAGATACGAAGGTCGAGCACATGTCAGGCGGAGAGCAGAAGAGGCTTTCTATTGGGATAGAACTTATCACGAACCCTCCTGTCATGTTCTTTGATGAGCCAACCAGGTAAGAATGAGATTCACACTTCAATATTAGCATAGCCTACTTTGGAAATTTCCGTTTTGATCCGTGTATACATATAGTCGTCCTCTACCCCTAGGGGCGCCCGATGTTGCCAGGCACCAGTTTCATGCATGTTATTTCCCATATAGAAAACAAATCCTTAGCAACACCGGGCGCCCCCAGGGGTAGGGGATGACTATGGATTCTGGCCACTTATAAAATAACTTCTATGAAGTTAAAATTCCTTTTTGCAACTTATACCCTCCCTTTATAGTACAAACGCAAACGTTTCTCTTTTATTTACTTTTTAATTAAACAAAAATCACTTACTGAAATTGTATGTGTTGCGTTTGTAGTGGCCAGAATGAATTCACGTATTTCAAATTGTCGTATGATGAGTTATGATTATGACACATTTTAACTGTCTGTGCCATATTTTAATTTTTGAGTAATTTGGTTCGCTCATTGGTAATTTAAACAAATTGTGATTTATTTTCACCAAAAGCTTGCATTTACTTTCCAGATAATTGAATTAATAACGGTGCCTTTTAAATGTATGCCTATCATACTATTTACTATTCGCCCTCCCTCAATGAATAACATGTTTGAAATAGAAAGAGTAAAATAGTTATTACCAATATCTGCAATTTAGGTACCTCTATTTTACTATACCTCCACATGTATTGTCTTGTATCTGTGTACCCCTATTTGCGACCTCAAATGTCTTGCATGTGAAATCTTCTGAGTGTTATACGAAAGGCGTTCAAATGCAGAGTCAAGTGTCAAGTTAAGTACAGTTTTTGTTGTTATGGAATTGTTATATTACATGTTACTTTCCGTAAGAAGAAGAACAAACTCCATAGCAACCATAAACAAATCACATACTTAACTCGACTGTGCATTCTGCCCTAAGTGAAGTAGTCCAAGTACCCACTGTGTTTGGGATTTTTAGAATTCCAATATATAACATATAGTAACTAATATGAAATGAATAGATATGATGCCACGGGGGTAAGGCGTGGTCTACAGATAAGTTGGCCTTTGGCCCTTTGCCAGTATGAGAATATGGCGTCGGACTCTATTCTAACCGGAAGTTGTTTGCAGTGGCCTGGACAGCGTCTCGGCTACCCAGGTAATCACTCACCTGCGCAGTCTAGCCAAGTCTGGCCGCGCGGTCGCCTGCGTCGTCCACCAACCCAGCTCCAAGCTGTGTCACATGTTCGATGACGTCATACTAATGTCAGAGGGGAGCCTACTCTACTGTGGACCCATAGACCAGATGGTGCCGGTCTTCGAACAAGCGGGGTTCAGCTACCCTACCGACTACAACAGGGCAGACTTTGGTAATCAGATGCATTATTTAGTTATTTATTTTATTTTATTTTATTTTATTTTATTTTATTTTATTTTATTTTATTTTATTTTATTTTATTTTATTTTATTTTATTTTATTTTATTTTATTTTATTTTATTTTATTTTATTTTATTTTATTTTATTTTATTTTATTTTATTTTATTTTATTTTATTTTATTTTATTTTATTTTATTTTATTTTATTTTATTTTATTTATTTAATCCATTCATCATTCATTCATTCATTCATTCATTTATTCATTTATATTTTATTATTTTTTTTAAGCGTCAGGCATGGCCAACCGGCTTCGATGTACCTAGGGGCCAGAATATGATGGGATTAATTTCCTATCCCCTACCCGACTTCATTGTTGGACACAGGGAGCAGATATAAAACAAAATGAATTATATTATATATTTATTATTATTTTCTTTCTTTATATAGAATTCTGGACCTTCTGCATTGGCGGGAATAAACTCAATGATTTATTGTACCTATTTAAAATAATTGTCATACAGTAGAATATGAGAAACGTTTTAGAAATAGAAAAATGGTTTTGACAAATCAAAACTGTTATAAGCTGAGATAGGTAAAGCGGCGCATTTGAAAATATGAATACCAATACAAAATGAATGACCACATGTATGAACCACGTATATGAACCACGTGTATGAACCACGTGTATAACTAAAAAGTTAAAAAGGGGTAAAGAGGTTAGAGGTACCCTAAAAGTTAAAGTAAGTGATGCGTTGCTTCTATATTGTTTCCGAATCGAAAATTTTGTTTTTTTCTAAAAAGAAAAATCATGTAACTATAACCAAGTTTAATATTTTTTAAATTTTTTAGGGCGCTCTTAGTACAATTCACAATGTTTGCCCCTGTCTGCTTCAATAGTATGAATGTATAGGTTCATGTTTCAGCACTGGAGGTTGCGTGTCGTGAGCGAGGGGACGACCTATCCAGGCTGCTGGACAGGTTTAGCTCATCATCTAAATACACTCAAGACACATCTGATATACCTCCCGATGAAGAAAGTAAGTTCAGCTTTGATTTTACATTTAATACAATAAATTTACATATCAAATCATTCCCTGAGTATCAGAAGTTGTAACTTTACAGTACAGTAGCCTACTTCTCTTATACGAGTCCCTTGTAGTATTACTTTCTCTTTTATTTCATCTTCCTTCCATACAATCTTTATTTGAGTCAACATTAAATTAATGTACATAATAAAAGTCTCAAAGCTGTTTAGCTCCTTACTTTCTTCAGAAATATTTCTGATAGGTGGGCCCAATTTGTGTTCTAGCTCAGATGATACCGCTTGGAGCCTCTGCAATCATCATGGATTCAAAATCTAATGGAAATGGTGTTAATACTCAAGCCATTAAAATAACTTCAAAGAAGAAACTGACAAGATATCCCAACAGCCAAATGAGACAGTTCATTATCTTGCTTCACAGATGTTTACTTGTCACTGTACGGGAGCGGGTGAGAATTATTTTTATATTTTAAACTTATTTATTTTAACTTGTATTTCCTATAACGTTATTCTTTGTTTGATAAAAAAAAAAGCAAATTCCTCTAAATAGATTATACTTTTACGGGCAAAGAAGCTTTGTACATTATCTGTGTTTACACAAGCTTGGGGCATTCATACAGCCAAGTAAAATTCGCGTTACGAAATAAAACGAAACTGTAGTTATACCCCTAAAAAAGATGATCGTGGACGAGACGTCGTTGCTGCATGCTAATTATGTAAATTTTGAATCGCAAAATAATGCGTTTTGGAGCTTTAACCACAAAATATACGTGAATTCGTGAAAAAAGACCGAAATAACGAGTGTTAAATATTGGCCAGAAATAAGTGAGTGTAAGAAAAAACGTGCAGAAGAATTTAAAATATATTAGGAAGTACCTACTGTTCATACACACAAATGACTTGTCTTTATTTGAGTGATAGTTCTAAATTGATTAGTTAACTTATAAAAATAACACAGCAAAAACGCGAAATTTTCATTTTGAATAAAGAAATTTGGGAAAAAATAAAACCATTTCTGTAGGGTTCTAACTGTATTGATCTTGAATGTAAGTAGTTAACATTGTTGTGTCTGTTTGCTCCACAGTACATGACGCAAATGAGGGTAATCGTCCACATCAAGATCGGGCTCCTGCTTGGCTGTATGTGCTTCAATGTCGGTAACGACGCGGCAAAGATCTTCACGAACGCAGCCTTCCTGTTCTTCCTACTCATGTTCACATATTTCATCACATCGATGGTCTCCGCTCTGATGTACCCAAAAGAAATGTCCGTGCTCGTTCGTGAACTCAGAAACAATTGGTATTCGTTACCGGCTTACTTCATATCGAAATGCGTCGCCAACTTGCCGCTCCAGCTGATCTGCCCCAGCATCTTGGTCTTCATCGCTTACTTCATGACCAGTCAGCCTAATGACATTAGGATGTTGGCCACGACGTGGTCGGTGGTGTTTATCTTGGGGGTGTTGGCGCAGACGTCGGGGATGGTCTGTGGAGCGGCCTTCGGTGCAGAGCTCGGCATCTTTGCGATACCCACGATGTCTGTTCCTCTAGTCCTCTTCTCTGGGTTCTTCATGCAGCTGCCTGACATTCCCACCGCGTTCAGGTCAGTATAGTCGCGTCGCGTTAACTTGCAAGGTGTTGTCGTCACGGATTATGTAATAGGAAAAGTGACGCGTGTGACAACTAACAACCTAAATCTAGCTGCATCCCGTTCTCTTGCCTCAGGTATTGTAGTGATAATATCACCCGCATGTTGTCAGACGTAGTGGGGTCGCATTCCATTCACGGTCGGTGCAGTCAATACAGTGGACAATAACAATGCAGCTTTCGGGCAATCTCGAGTTGAATACCGTTGAAATAGACCGTGTGGAGCGACCGTCTCTTCTCAGAATTTTAGGGGACGCTTTGCTTCTTTCTTACGGCGTGGCTAGTATACATTACTATACTTGGCCCAAGATTACCCTACAGATGCTTTTGTCACAGGCGAGCCAACCAGCGAAACGCCCGAGACACACCCTCACAAATAAGGATCGCTGATTGGCTACGAACCCGTCGCATGTGACGAAAGCATGTGTATAAGATAGTCTTGAGGGGTAGTCTTTATAGGGTGGACATTTCGGATGTTTTTCTTATCTTGAATTCGTTACCAGTTCCTACAAGCATAGTTCCCATGCTTGCGTTTTTCCAACACAACCCACTGCGTTGGCGCAGCTTATTACTATTTTATGTAACTTTCAACACATCACGAGATCCGTGTCATCTAATGCTAATACACGATGCGTTGAAAGTTACATAAAATTGAAGAAATGTACGTCAACGCAGTGGGTTGCAACGCAGGCATGTCCACTTTTTAGTATTATGTTTATTAATTAATTAAGAAGTGTTTTCAAGTGTTTCCTTCTTCAATTCTTCAAGTGTCTGTCATGTAATGATGTGACTGGTTGACAGGTGGATTGCCGAGGTAAGCTACTTTAAGCACGGGTTCGAGGCTGTAGCGGGGACCATCTACGGGTCAAGTAGGCCGACCCTAGCGTGCTCCAAAGAGTTCTGCTTCTTGTCTGTCATGTAATGATGTGATTACTGGTTGACAGGTGGATTGCCGAGGTGAGCTACTTCAAGCACGGGTTCGAGGCTGTAGCGGGGACCATCTACGGGTCAAGTAGGCCGACCCTAGCGTGTTCCAAAGAGTTCTGCTTCTTGTCTGTCATGTAATGATGTGATTACTGGTTGACAGGTGGATTGCCGAGGTGAGCTACTTCAAGCACGGGTTCGAGGCTGTAGCGGGGACCATCTACGGGTCAAGTAGGCCGACCCTAGCGTGCTCCAAAGAGTTCTGCTTCTTGTCTGTCATGTAATGATGTGATTACTGGTTGACAGGTGGATTGCCGAGGTGAGCTACTTCAAGCACGGGTTCGAGGCTGTAGCGGGGACCATCTACGGGTCAAGTAGGCCGACCCTAGCGTGCTCCAAAGAGTTCTGCTTCTTGTCTGTCATGTAATGATGTGATTACTGGTTGACAGGTGGATTGCCGAGGTGAGCTACTTCAAGCACGGGTTCGAGGCTGTAGCGGGGACCATCTACGGGTCAAGTAGGCCGACCCTAGCGTGTTCCAAAGAGTTCTGCTTCTTGTCTGTCATGTAATGATGTGATTACTGGTTGACAGGTGGATTGCCGAGGTGAGCTACTTCAAGCACGGGTTCGAGGCTGTAGCGGGGACCATCTACGGGTCAAGTAGGCCGACCCTAGCGTGCTCCAAAGAGTTCTGCTTCTTGTCTGTCATGTAATGATGTGATTACTGGTTGACAGGTGGATTGCCGAGGTGAGCTACTTCAAGCACGGGTTCGAGGCTGTAGCGGGGACCATCTACGGGTCAAGTAGGCCGACCCTAGCGTGCTCCAAAGAGTTCTGCTTCTTGTCTGTCATGTAGTGATGTGATTACTGGTTGACAGGTGGATTGCCGAGGTGAGCTACTTCAAGCACGGGTTCGAGGCTGTAGCGGGGACCATCTACGGGTCAAGTAGGCCGACCCTAGCGTGTTCCAAAGAGTTCTGCTTCTTGTCTGTCATGTAATGATGTGATTACTGGTTGACAGGTGGATTGCCGAGGTGAGCTACTTCAAGCACGGGTTCGAGGCTGTAGCGGGGACCATCTACGGGTCAAGTAGGCCGACCCTAGCGTGCTCCAAAGAGTTCTGCTTCTTCAAGTACCCATCAAAGTTCCTCGACCATGTAGGAATGCGCGAGGAGAACTTCTTGTACAATATGTCTTGTCTTCTCATCTGGGTCCTAAGTGTACATGTTTTGTTGTACCTCGTTGTGATGTGGCGTGTTCGTAACGTAAGATAGGCCGAGATGTTTATATGCGTGTTTTTTTATTGTTTTATTTTGTATTTTATCAACATTAAACTTGTACATACAAAAATGTTTCAAATAGTTTTTTCCCATAGCAACTTACTCCTGATGGGTCCAATTGTATCTGGTAAATAGATCTGTGCTTTTAAATGTCATGTTTGTGCCAATGAAAATAATAATTAGATATAAGTAATTTCAATGAAAATAGGTGTGAAATTTACTTGAAATGGGTATTTACTATTTAATATTTCGATAAATACTCAAAATACTCAAAGTTTAATATTTTTTGTACACACTGCTAATCTGTAATAGGTGTCCTTCATTTTCCATATTAGTAGAAATAAGTAATCTACATATCACAAGAACATTATTACATGATATCATATTTTCGAAAGTAAATAGTTCAATTTCTATTTGGTTAGAAACTTCCATATTTTCTTTCCCGCTGGGATGAAATTACATTTTATGTCATCAAGACTGAATTGAATTCAGTCAATCTCTAGAGCCAAGTAAATTTCGCGAATGAAATTTGTAGAAATTATTCTTTAATAATTGAGCTGGAATTCATCAACTTTTAACCAGAATACAAAAATGAATCACTGCCAAACATTTGAGATTGGTATAACGTCGAAATTATTATTCATGTGTTAAATGCGGGAAAACACGAAAAATAGGATTTGTTTATTTTTGCGCGAAGTTTTTTTTTGTTATTTGGCCAGTAATGCAGTAGTTCCCCATAATAATGCATAATATTATGCTCTCTGAAAAAATCTTGAAGCAATCCCAATCCCACGAGCCATTCTGAGTAATAACTTTTCACGTCGACACTAAATGTGTCAAGAGATAGACCCACCGCTGCGCAACATGGCTGACAGTTAGAGGGTAACAAACTGACAGGAGGTCATGGATCCGCCTAAACATGTTTGTTTATTTATTGTTTATTTATTGTATAGAGCACTCAAAATAGACTAGACGCATTCTGGTGGCAAGAAAATAAACTTCTATTAGGAGTGGTGTAGCTGTCAATTTTCATTGTTGTTGTATTGTTATTATTCATCAATGGCGCTGAAAGGAGGTTGCTTAGCAGCGCTATCTATGTTAGTTTTGAGTCCTCTATAGTAGCTTCCGTTGATCAAAAACAGTTTGTAAATTGGAATTGTCAAAGAGATACAAATACATTTAAAAATAAGAACTTAATAGATAGATATGTACATAAATACTGGGTAATAAAAAGTGAAACAGGTAGCCTGCGCAAAGTAAGTTTTTAACTTTATTCTGAAATATACATGTATTTGAAAGCAAATAGAGCCCAAAGGAACCTCAATGAAAGAGAGGCAGTGTTAATCGGTGGCCTTTTAATTGCATGTGGTTAATTAACATTATGATCAGAACATGAACTTCGGGCCTTCGGATGCTTGGTGTGTCCCCTGATCCAAAATCCCCATAATATCAAAGGCATCTTGGATACAAAACGGTACCAGCAAATATCCAGCAAAGCTGGATATTCACTGATGCAACAATATCGCTTATGTTTCTTTGGAATCGTCAAATGACACTGACAAATGACATCCAGCGGCTTTGTTGCCCTCTAGCTATTACTTCACGATTTCCCGCCAGAGATCATATCTGCAACATTTAGTGCCGATCTCTATGTAAAAAAAAAAATGTAAATACTACATGAGAAAAATAATTGTTTAAAAGACAACGCTTATATTTAAATGCACTAAAAAGTAAAAAATAAATTTTCGCCAAACAAATGTTTGCCTCACTCGGAAAATAAAAGCGTTGGGCGCATAAACAGCAGAATATTGTAATTCACCGAAAGCGTCCAACGCTTTTATTTTCCGAGTGAGGCAAAAATTTGTTCGGCGAAAATTTATGTTTTAATTTTTAGTGCTTTTAAATAATAATAATAATAATAATTCCCTTTTTTCGTTGCCAATAATAAATAAATAGAAATACATAATAAATTAATAATACTAAAAGCCATGATCACTGTCTTGCTTTATTCACATTTTGTACTTTTAGCGGTAGTTTTAACTTACCAACTACCGGAAGTAATCACACACTTTGTTCACCTGTCCTACACTTAACACCGGTGTACGTCAGTGTAAGTAGTTAGTCGTTCTTACGTACCCGTGTAAGTCAGTGTGAATACGTTTCTAGCTTTGCCCTATAATCAAAACAATAGTAGATGCCATCCAAAAGGTTAAACTAACTTAAGTGGGTTCAAAAATAAGACTAAGTACTTACACTCACGTACACCAGTGTAGAGTGGAAGGCCAGCGAACAAACGACGTTATTCTGTTGGCCCTAACTGCAAAACGTTTGTTTTGTTAGTTGGTATTGGTGTCTGAATTTGATTTTTGTTTCAACAAAGTTTTAACCGTCATTTGTGTCAACTGTCGTTGGCTTGTTGGCCTGCGATAGCATTCTATAACATTATATAGCATATTTGTTTTTTGTAGACTATTTTGATATAATTTTGAATAACTATGGCTTTACGAGGAATACATCCCAACAGGTCTAAGGTAAAATACGTCGCGATTTTCATTGATAAATTGCTACTTCAAGCTTAGACCTACGCCTGGCCTCGGCTTAGCCATGCGTGGTTTTTAGCTAGGGGTTTTAATTGTATGTAGGGCCTAGGCCTAGGCCTAGATCCTAGGGAGGCTTACCTAGGTTACTTTTGAATGTGACGAAGGAAATCGATTCGATTGGGCTAGCCCTAGCCCTAGGCCATTGAGTTTAAAATTCCTAAGCCCTGGAACCATTGAGTCTGAACTAGCCTAGGCCTAGAACCCTTCAAGCCCTCAAGGCTAGGTCTAGCCTAGGGCCTACGCACAATTGCCTAGGCCTACATCGGTATCGCAATCGAAAAATTAAGATTTTCCGATAGGGTAAGGCTAGAGCGTATAGACGTACTTCTGGCAACCTAGGGTCTAGCTATCACAACTGGACTAGGCCTAGGCCTTCACACAACTAGCCTAATTGTGGGAGTAGTGATCTCAGTCATTGTCGGGAAACTTGTGTAGGCCTAGGCTAGGGCCTATTTATACGATTCTGTTGATAACTCTAAAGCCTATTGTTATGTATGCAATAATAAGACGGTATGCATTAGGATACTATGTTTAATAAGTATAACTGTTCACGATACACTGTTTCATGGTAATACTAGTTGTTATGAAAACGTTTGTAACCGATCAACCATCCGAGGCAGCCACCTTGCGCGTCCTCTCGGCGTGCCCCCCACAGTGGCGCTACCTCTCGGTAGAATCCCAAGGGCGCTAGTTTCAAATGCCGTAAACACCACAATTCTCCCCCCTTACAAAACATAGCATAAACATGGCAATCTCCATGAGGGAGAACTAATACCCTACTGCCCTTGGTAGTCCTTAAGATAAGACGGCGGACGAGTCACCCGTGTCGGTCGTTTCATGGGCGTCAATGATCGCCCAGATGTTCCAGCTGACGCCGTTGGTCTCGACGGAGTCTGAGGCTTGGGAAGCGTTGGACTTCCGGTCTCGACCCTCGTTGAGACACCAATGGCTGTACCGGTGTCGCTCTCGGGTGTGTCCTCCACTCGGGCCTCCTGCTGTAGGTCTACTGGCTCGGTGACTAGTTGGGAATTAGTCCCACACCCAAGCGAGGTATCCCTATCCAGGAATGTTTGCGCTCCTGCGCGGTCGGGACCGAACGTTTCTCCGGCCAGCTCCGACGTTTCAGCCACTCTTCTTGATCGTAGTTGATCCAGGTGCAGTCTCCGGAACAATCCTTCGGAGTCTGCAATGGTGAAGTTCCTGGGTCCATGAACCGTGCTGACAGTTCCCGGCAGCCACTTCGGTCCCCTCCCATGATTGCGGAAGTACACTGGCTGACCTTCGTTGAACTGTCGCCAGGCAGGGTCGTCGTTCTGAGCTTGAACTGCTGCAGATTCTCTGTTCGCTGAACGTGGATTGTAGTTATCCGGGTGCAGCTTGTCCATCATCGTGCGGATCCTCCTCCCCATCATAAGATCTGACGGCGTCTCTCCAGTCGTGGCATTGGGCGTCGTTCGCAGCGCTAGCAAGATATTTGCCAACTCCAACTGCCAGGTCTCTGGTGCTACCTTGGCAAGAAGATTTTTGACGGTCTGGACGTTCCTCTCAGCTAAACCATTCGATGCAGGTGAGTATGGTGCTGAGGTTATGTGCCTTACTTGGTTTTCTGTCAAGAAGGTCTCAAACTCCTCGGACTTGAACGCAGCTGCGTTGTCCGAGACTAGCTCGTCAGGAATGCCATAGTCTGTAAACATGTCTCGAAGCACATCAATGGCCGCCGCAGAAGTCAACGCTCCCTTGGTATTCTTCACTACAGGCCATCTAGACTTAGCGTCCACAGCCACGAAGAACGTCTGACCTCGAGTAGGCCCTGCGTAGTCAATGTGTATGCGTGACATTGGGCGCGCCGGGATACTCCAGGGTATTACATTGGCCTTGGCCGGTAACTTACGATTCTCGGCACAAGGTTGACAGGTAGCAATTAGTTCTTCAATATCTTTGTCGACTCCTGGCCACCACACATAGCTTCGCGCGATGGCTTTGGTTTTTACGATACCTTGGTGTACTTTATGTAGTAGCTCGAGGACACTTGGTCTCAAACTCTCAGGTATCACTACTCTGTTCCCATACAACAGGCATCCGTGCTGTACTGAAAGACTTGTCCAATTGTGGACGTATGGCTGGAATGGCAATGGCAGGTCCGTGGTGTTCCAGCCATGCTGAACTCCCTTCAGTACTCTTGACAAAATGGTGTCCTTGTGCGTTTCTTCACGTACCTTTTCCACTGCCAGTGAGGATCCTTCGGGAGCCTCCCGCAGGAACCACACATCGGACGGCTCCGGGTATTCCGGTTGCTCTGGCGCTGGTAATGGAAGTCGACTGCACATATCTGCATTTCCATGCAACTTTCCTGGGCGGAAGGTAATCTGGTACCTATAACATGCTAGAATCAGTAGCCAACGCGTCATGCGTGGCGACAACACTTCAGGCAACGGACGGCTAGGCTGCAGTAGCCCCACCAGTGGTTTGTGATCCGTGACTATCTCAAACGGTCTACCTTGCACGTAGCGATGGAATTTCCGCAAGCCGAACATTATTGACAAGAATTCCTTGTCCAGCTGGGAATAATTCTTTTCAGCCGTGTGCAAGGTACGTGACCCAAAAGCCACCGGCACCTCCGCACCGTCAGGTTCAACATGTGCTAGCACCGCTCCCACCCCGTATGGCGAGGCGTCACATGACAACCTCAAAGGCTTGTTTAGGCTGTAGTGTGCCAGTACCTGTTCCGATGACACCAGCTTCTTAGCCGCCTGGAAACATCCCTCGTGCTCGTTGGTCCAATTCCATGGCTTATCCTTCCGGCGTAACTCGTACAGGGGCGCGAGCTTCGTTGCCATGTGCCTGATGTAGCGTTCGTAGAACGTTAAGAATCCTAAGAAGGACTCTAGTTGCTCCTTGTTCGCTGGAGAGGGTGCACTCAGCAATGCTTGAATCTTCTCATCCGTAGGGTGTAGACCCGCTGCGTCAATACGGAACCCTAAGAACTCAACGGACTTCAGGCCGAACTGACACTTCGACAATTTCAAGCGTAGTCCTGCTCCGTTGATTCTTTCTAACACCGCCCGAGTCCGACTCCACAGTTCTGCTAGCGTAGCTCCTGAAATCAATACATCATCCAAGTATACGACTACGCCTTCCAAACCTTTTAACAGCGTCTCCATGAGCCGTTGAAAAATTGCCGGAGCCGATGCCAGCCCGAATGGTAATCGTTTCATCCTCAGTAGGCCTCGGTGCGTGTTGAGCGCGAGCACCCGTGACGAAGCGTCGTCTACTCGAACTTGCGTGTAAGCCCTATCCAGGTCGAGCCTTGCGAAATAACACCCTTTCGCCAAAGTCGTAAACACTTCCGTGTTAGTAGGCAGAGGATAGATCTCGGTTTTCAAAACGGTGTTGACTGTGCACGAGTAGTCTCCACACACTCGCACAGTTCCGTCGCCTTTTGCTACAAAAACCGCTGGTGTGCCCCACTTGCAGTGTGGTATCTCTTCGGCTGCTCCGTCTTCTTGCAACTGGTCCAGCGCAATGTCTGCTCTTTCCTTGAGCGCGAACGGCGGGGATCGGTGCCGACGGAAAACTGGGACTGCCCCTGGGTCTAGTTCGACCTGGACCTCTTCGCCCACGTAGGTGCCTAGCCCACTCTTGAACACGTCTTCTAGACCGTGAAGCTCGCTGGGGATGTTCAGCTCTGTAGCTTCTACTTGGTTCACTGTACTAACCTGTACTGATACGCCTAACTCGCGAAGCCAGTCTCTGCCCAGTAAGCTTGGTCCATCTGTATCCATAATGTAGAGCGGAAGGTTGTACTCCTTGCCCTCATAACCGACCTTCACGAGCGCCACCCCTTGGACTCCCAAGGCTTGTTTCGACCACGTCCGCAGCCGGTATTCGGACTCAGACATGTCCGGAGGGTCCGTTGGCCACAACCGTTGGAATGTCGACTGTCCAATCAATGAATGTTTGGAGCCTGTGTCCACCTCCATGTTCAGTGACACTCCATTCAACTCGACAGTTGCTGTGAACTCGTCATCGGTACCTTTGCTCGGCCTAGTGTGTACAGAAAAAAGATACGAGTCCACAGGCTGAGCCTGGACTAGGTTCGTATTTACTGACGACTTTGAGTCTGCCTTTCCACTAGGCTTACCCGAAGGTTTGGGCTCTCTCTCGCCTTTGCATACTCGAGCCATGTGGCCCGTTTTCTGGCATTTGTAGCAGGTTATGTTGCCCAAGCTACACTTATCGGCGAGATGTGCCTTACTACCACAGCGAAAACATTGTCCCTTACCTTGAGCGGTTTCCGAAGTAGGCTTGGCCTCAGCGCCTCCCCCCTTCTTTCCTTTGGACTTGGCCTTGTACTTACTGTCGAACTTGTTAACCACACTGGCACTGGGGTTGCCCCGCAGCACTTGGACATCACGTTGTGACGTTTCCGTCGCAATAGCCATCTCCATAGCCCTTTTAAATGTTAAGCCGTCGCCTTCCGCCAACAACTTAGTTTGTAGGGCCTGGTCCCTCACCCCAGCTATGAGCTGTTCCAACAGATTTTCGTCTAGGTCAGGAAATGCACAATGCTCGCTAAGCTTTCTCAGATTAGCGAGGAATTCCACGATCTGTTCGGATGGGCCTTGAATTCGTTTTCGAAACTTGAAACGCTGCATTCTTTTACTAGGCTTAGGGCAGTACCTCTCACCTAATAACGACAAAGCTTCCTCGAGGGTCAAGTCAGCTACATTTGTAGGCGCCGCCAAACTTCTCAGCACTCGAAATGTCTCCGAACCCACCACACAAAGAAGCAGGTTCTTCCTTTTATCTTCTGGAACTTCGAATGTTAAGAATGCGATGTTTAAGCGGTCGGCATACACGTCCCAGGATTCCTCAGAAGGCGAGAATGGTCCCACAGCATTTACCACGCCGCTGGCTAGGCCTAAGCCACGGGAATTCGTACTATTCTCTGACATCCTGTCCGTCCTCGTCGCCAATTGTTATGTATGCAATAATAAGACGGTATGCATTAGGATACTATGTTTAATAAGTATAACTGTTCACGATACACTGTTTCATGGTAATACTAGTTGTTATGAAAACGTTTGTAACCGATCAACCATCCGAGGCAGCCACCTTGCGCGTCCTCTCGGCGTGCCCCCCACAGTGGCGCTACCTCTCGGTAGAATCCCAAGGGCGCTAGTTTCAAATGCCGTAAACACCACACCTATAATAATGGGTGCAGAGCAAATAAAATCCTAAGTGCTAATGAGTGATGATGTAGGCCTGGGCCTACTCTTCTCTTTGAGCTTATCACATCTTCATTGATACAGTTTCAATGAATCTCACATGGCATGCTGACTCCACTGACATTTAGAAGAACCTTTATCTCTCTTAGTTGCAGACAGTGCCTAGCCCTAGGCCGTGATCGATACCAATTGTGTAATGGGCTGGTTTTTTAATAATTAGGCTTGTGAGCTGTTTCTGCGATTTATGATAAGGGTAGGCCTATTTGTTTAGTATCACTGATCGCGCTTCTTACTCACTTTTTCCAATGAAAAACGCCCAAGTCTTGTTTAAAGTGTTATTTTTATGAAACAATGTTTAATTGTCTTTCTTTTGATGCTTATTATAATATTGTAGTTAGTTTTTAAGAGTAATAAATGATTGTTTGAAGTTTTTATATGAAAAGTTGACGTCTTCTTCCTTGTTTCCTGCTTGTGTCCGGTGCAGTGCTGCCAATGGCAAACTATCCAAAACCACCCCCTAACCTCGGGCAAAGTCACTTTCGGGCGCAAATCTGCATAATTGCATAATTTGAAGAAGGGGTATTTAATCGTAGGGGCCTAGTTTGCACGTACATCCAAACCCCCCCCCCCTAACCTCTGGCAAACTATCCAAAACCACCCCCTAACCTCGGGCAAAGTCACTTACGGGCGCAAGAGGTAGGGTATTTTCATGTACCATGGTTGGTAGACCACACTTTATGTGTGCTCCGAACAGCTGCGCCCTCGCACGTCCGCCATATTGCCATATTTAACGTGTTTGTGTTGTCAAATCGATGCAACTTCAAAACGATAATTTAATATGAAAGAAGAGACTATTTGTATTGAAAATCACTGGAGCTTACAGATAAATCATGAAATAACAATTATGTACTGCGCACATGATCAATATCGCAAAAGAATACAGAAAAAAAAGTGAGTACGAAACGCGATCAGTGATACTAAACAATTACCATGATAAGTACAGCTTTATGAGCATCTCAAACAGTAGGCCTAGAAGTATCAATAAAAATAAATTTGTTTGTAGGCTTACTGCATTTAATAATGTAGTTAGGGAAAGGTCGTTAAAACGCGACAGTGGAGATGCTGCTCAGACTGTTGAGGGGTGGGGGACCCAATCTGGCAAGCCAGTGAAGACTAGGGCTGAGTCGTTTAAACGTGTTAACGCCCGCGAGAAAATATACGTGTACAAACATTCATACACGTTTAACTGTGTCAAAACCCAATTCACAGATTGTTCCGATGTAACAGTTCTTCGACGAGCCGACGAGGCATAGCTCAGTGTGTGGAGTCAAAATGGCTGTGGACTGTTGGACACAACGGTGGGGAATATAATCAACAATGAATATTATAATAAATCAACCGTGTTATTTCGTTGAACATGTTTTTTCACAACATTATAGCCTAACTCACTTTTTTGTTATCATTTTGTGAACTGGAGGGTGTTACGTTTAAACGCGAAAAATTCGGAAAAATAAACGTTTACAAAATTCACCGTTTTCTCCCAGCCCTAGTGAAGACACAATCATGACAAGATTAATTTCTTCAAACGCGCTGTTGTCGTGTGGTGGTTGTTTCTATAGAAGGTCGATGAACACCTGTGAACAGTAAGGGTGAATCTGGCAACACTGAGGGTCGTTTACGAGTCGCCATAAGCAGAAATGTTTCGAGTAAAAATGTTGCTTCCTCCAGCACACACGGTTTGGTTGGCAAGTAAAGCAGCGTTCACAACGATTTACTAGGCTAAGACTTATTTTGCTATGACTAACGATCAGTGTTTGTTTAATGTTTATTAACATTTTGTGACGTGGGCCCATCGTGGTCAACCGAGCTTAAACCCGCTTTGACTATAATCGTAGTTAATTATATTTTGCAGATGGGGGATGAGAATGCTCTTGCCACCAAAGGAAAGTTGGAAACAACAAAACGTGGGCCTTTGGGAGAGATCAGCAATAAGCCAGCAGCTCTGCGTTCTACAGCTGCAGGAAAACCTGGCACTGGCGTGAACCTTAAAGATGTGAAAGCAAAGGTCGTAACCCGCCATGATCACCGTTCTACTTCTATGTGAGCATCATTATATGTTTTAATTCACCTGTTAATTTGCTACCTTGCATTAATTTTGTACCCAGATACTAATGCCCGGTATTACGAGCGGCTAAGAAGAAATTTAATATTTAATAACTTGTTTTCAGAATGGCAACCACCAATCACAGGTTTTAAAATCCACCTAATAGCTTTCTAGCTCCTATTAACTTCCGTATTAGCTGTTTGTAATACTGGACCTAAGTATATATTTACAGTTTTCGTCATTAGTTCATTACCTACAATGTTCTTATACTTTTCACTGAAAAGTACTTTGCATGTGGTTTCTAGGGATTCCTGGCCTGCTGTGCCTGCTGTGCCTGCTGTGCATGCTAAAGACAAGCCTCATTTACCCTTTAAGTCCACGCATCCAGATCCTTGCAAACCTAAACGTCGTCCACAATATTTCTGGTATGATGAATATTTTTGTTCCTAGCTCATTAACAGTTCAGTTTTCTCATCTGTGAGACAGCCATTGTAAGCATCAAGGCCAATTTGGTTACTCAAAATGGGCTGGATGCATTCTGGGATTTCTGGTGGCAAGAAAATAAACTATTATGAGGACGCGTTAAGCTGACAATAATGTTAATTGCTGTTTTACTTTTATTAACTATTTGTTAGCTTGAGTCTCCAATACTTGTAAGAACTAGGAGGGCCTTGTAAGCAGGGTTGCTTAAAAGTGTGGGGGGGGGGGGGGAGGGGGGGTTTACTTTTAGACCTTTAGACAAAAAATTTTCATTGGTATGCAATGCATGTCCTGTTGTGCCTTCAGCGTGTTGTTTTCACGATTTATGAATATTTTAACTGTATACACTAACTATGGAAGACGACGGGTAACAAAGTCTGATACTGGTTTGTGTTTTAGGCCTACCCGCATAGGCGTGCGCAGGGGGGGGCAAGGGGGGGCCGCTGCCGCCCCTTTGCATTAGGATAGGTGAGCCTTTCTTTTTTAAAAAATAGAATTTGGCCCAGGGTATACCGTATACGCCTGCCGATCGTAAAATACGAGAAGAGGACCTATAGCACCTTCCTCATATTAAATATATTCCTCAAACTGTCACTGTTGCTCCAACTGCCTTGCCCGTTTGACTCGGGAAATAATAGGTCCAGAGTAGTGCCTGTCGTAATGGGTGACAAAAATGCTGACGCCTGACATAATGGTTCTAAGCTTACCTGAAGTCCTAGATTGGAATGACGTTGGAATCAGCTGACTGGCCTCAACATCAACTGTTGCCTTACCGCCAAGATTTTGGCTGTGGGACTGACCACTTTGTAACAATGATATCACTGATATCCACAAATAGTTGTGTGAAATTAACCCATTGAACAGACAACCTGTACTCCTAATACGCTTAAAAACACGTTTAAAAATGCATGTCTTTCAAAAAAACTCCTGCGGAGCTTTTTGTGGGGGGCATCCCCCCCACACCCCCCATTGGCGCCGCCGTGAAGTACTTTCATTGGGAATTTATTGTGCCCCCCCATTGATCAACCTCTGCGCACGCCTATGCCTACCCGTTTACCCAAAAAACCTGGTTCCGGAAATTGAGATCTGCGATTTACTACTAGCCAAATGTTTTGAATTGATTCATCATTCATTATTAGAGGTGTTTGTAAATGGTGTTATGTTTTCTTAAATTTCGTTTATAGATTTGATAATTTCGATGTTATGGCGGTGTTATGCTTTTTGGGAGATTTTCTACAGTAAATTTCACCAGAAACATGTTTAAATTAAAAAGGAATTTTAATGTAATTTAATTTATTTGAATTGTAAGTACAAACTAGTACTAGTTACTACGAAGTGTATTAACATTACCATTACCTGTGTTTGTCTATGTCTTTACGGTCGAATTTAAGGCGGCAGTCACAACACATAAGAATCAATTGTCAAGTCACGTAAAATCCCTCAGAATTGTACTTGTTTGCTCTGCTTTACGCCAAATTTCAGCACAAATAAATCGTTGATCTTCTTAACGAAATCATCATTATAATGAAAAAATATTAGGTCCCTACGATTGTGTTGTAATGACGTTTGACTGTAACAATAAATTAAAATTTTTTAAAAATGTTTATAATAAATTAAAAACAATCGAGATTTCGTGTTATTTTGCTCAATAATACAAATTTCCATGTTATGACTGGAAATTGATGGATTTCGCGAATTTTCGCGGTGAAAATTTGATGTTTTTAAGGTGCCTATCAACAGATATACACTTTGTTTATCTCCCCCTTCTTTATCAACACTTTTGGCGATTTCGCGGTCCGCGAAAAACAAACACCTCTATTCATTATGTATTTTATTTTTGTGCTTAGCTGTATTTCCCTTAAAAGTAGAATCCCGGTAGTGTCTATAAATAATATGTCCACTTCGTTAGTTTCCTTTGTTCATGCCGCCGGACTCTGACTTCTATTCATGTAGGGTTTGCCTCCCCTCTCCCCACTCCTCCGCGTGCAAACTTTTAGCATAAACAGCCGTTGCCTCAAGAGCTTAAGTGCAACTGTGAGCCTGTGACTCGTTCTGTGTTTCGGAGAAAGCATTGTTCCACGTTCATCCCACTCCGATCCTCGACTGCCGGTTCTTCTCAACCGTCCCTATATAGGCCTAACCATCTCTTGTCATGAATGTTCAACTTCCTGAAATAGAATGAAACATCCTAATCTCTGCTCTACAACACACTACTGTATTTGTAGGCTAGTGTTATATTCGACGAGAGCAATATTTAGCGGTTAATTAGACACCCCACTTGATTATTTTTTTTTTACGTGTTACATGTAGGCCTACTGTTATATCGTGTTATGTAAGAAGTAGTGTTACACGACAGAAAATAAGAAGGCACTACTACCGTTACCTACGGATGGGTATTAGTGGTCACGTGCTATCTTGGAGTTTGGTCGGCTCTCGCCAACTCTATTCGCTAGGCTAGGAGGTTTAATATGTTGGACATAATCTGAGGCTCGGGTGTGTGACGGCGCGGCGGTGAGTTCCTGTAAACAAATACTATCCTACTTCTAGAGAGTAACTCGTCGGACATGACTTTAACTGTGTATATATATATTTATTTTTTTTTATATCTGCTCCCTGTGTCCAACAATGAAGTCGGGTAGGGGATAGGAACTTAATCCCATCATATTCTGGCCCCTAGGTACATCGAAGCCGGCTGGCCATGCCTGACGCTTCCCTCATGTTAACTTCCTCCGGCTCCTCCTCTTCACTTTCTTCTTCCTCTGCTCTTTCTACAAATTCTGTCCATACTTTTCTATCTTCCCACCATCGTTCCTGATTGACCTCTTCCCAAGTTGCATTTCTTCTTTCCACGTCCATTGCTATCACTTCTTCCCACCTCAGTCTTGGTCTTCCCCTCTTTCTTTTCTTTTTCCCTGCTTCTTTCTCAAACTCAATTTTCGGGATCCTGTCTTCCTGCATTCTTTTCATGTGGCCAAACCACTGCAATCTTTCTTTTCCCAGCTTAAAGTTTAGACTCTCCACTCCAAGTTCCTTCCTTATCTTTGAGCTCCTTATCTTATCAATCTTGGTCACTCCTGCCACACTCCTTGGGAACTTCATTTCTGCTGCTTGTATTGCTTTTTCTTCTTTTCCCCCAACTGGCCAAGTCACCGCTCCATACGTGAGTACTGGTACAAAATATGCTTTGTGTATTACCAATTTGCATTGCCTTGGTAGGCCTATATCTTTTTTCCAAATCAGTTTCCTCACTAACTGGAAAAAATTTTCAGCGGTCCCTGTTCGTCTTCCAATCTCCTTGTCAATTTTACCATCAGATGAGATGATGCTTCCAAGATACTTGAAATCCTCAGTCTCTACTAGTTCTTCGCCTCGCAGCACAATCTTTGGTCTATCCGCTTTCCTCTTCTTATTCCCCATAACCATCACTTCGCTCTTAGCCATACTTATCTCTAATCCAAACTCTTGAGTCCCTTCATTCCACTTATCTACTCTTTGTTGTACTTCTTCCCGTGACTTTCCCCATATTAGAACATCATCAGCATAAATTAAGGTTCTAGATGCCTCCGGTCCGTCTGTCTCCACTTTCCTCAATATCTCGTCAAGTACTATATTAAAGAGCATCGGTGACAGCACACTTCCTTGTCTTAAACCTGTTTTGACTTCAAACCAATCCGTTCTGCCCTCCCTGGTTTCCACGCAACTCACACTCTTCATATACATGCTCTGCACTCTTTCCACCTGTTTTCTGTCAACCTTCTTTTTCCTTAGGCTTTCCCACACTCTCTCTCTGGGCATTCTATCATAGGCCTTTGTGAGGTCTAGGAAGACCATCCATTCCCTTTCTCTTTCCATCATTTGACGTACTGAGAAAATCAGGTCCACCGTTGACCGGCCCCTTCTAAACCCATGTAATTCCTCCCTTAAGCTTTTCTCCACATGTTCTTTCATTCATTTCTCTAGCACTTTTTCATATAGTTTAGCACAATGGCAGAGTAGAGTTACACCTCTATAATTTCCACAGAGCTTTTTGTCCCCTTTCTTAAATATTGGTATGATAACACCCTTTTCCCAGTCCTCTGGAATCCTCTTATCTCTCCATGCTGCTGTTAACACTCTAAAAATCCAGTATTCCCCCTCTTTTCCTGCTGCTGATATAATAATCTAAATTTTTGATCCAAGTCCAAAACTGCACTGATAGTTGGTAATCAATTTGTAATTTTGTCCTGCAGTTTGAATAAAATTTTGTTTCCAGTTCGGTCACTGGGATGTCGATGGGGGTGGCACAACCTAAGCCCCCATTGCGCAAAGCTGCAACCATGATGGCCTTAAATGTAAAACCAACTGGCGGAACCCAGGAGGCCATGTCGGCCTCTATTCTACCTGCAAACGTCACCGTGAAGCAGGAACATGCCGTGGAAAATAAGGCCATGGCAGCCTTTTCTTCGACGACCCTGCCAAAGAACGTAGAGAACATGGACACAGACGACAATCCGGTGGTACTCTCCGAGTACGTTGCCGACATATACAAGTACCTACGTGAACTAGAGGTAACTTCAAATTTACAATTTTACACATTCTTTGTTTTGACTCTACTCTCGGTATTTAGAAAATATGTAGTTATTTTCTTTTTCAAGTTTTTGTTTGCACTAGTTTTCCCTGTTCTTGGCAGCCATTGCAAATGTAAAGAAACCCAACACCAGAACAATAATTTTCTAGCCTAGGCTACCTGGTCCTGCTATGGGGTAAAAAAACAAAAAATAGAACCTAGGCCTAGAGGCTAGGTCTACTAACCTTTCCAAACAAAAATAAATTGGTAGTGGCATCATGTTAAAAACAAAATCACCAGTTGGGTGCAGTTGGTTAGGTGTTGGTCTAGTAAACCGTGGTCCCTGCATACCACGTTCAAATACTGCCTTAGGCATGGATGTCATATGGCAGTTCTTTATCTTCATAATCACCCACTCATCGTCTCCAAAATACGAGATGTAATTTAAGCCAAATTTCATCACTACACTCTTGGCAGTCATGTACCGGTAACTCTGTTTCAGATACAATACCCCATAAAACCCCACTACTTGTCGGGTCAAAAGGTGACTGCGCGAATGCGTGCAGAGCTCATCGATTGGATGGTCGATGTTCATCAACAGTTTCACCTGTTGCAAGAGACTCTCTATCTCACGGTGGCCAGCGTGGACCGGTGAGTGGGCAAACCTTGTGGTTCTCTATGTAATATGGCTTCCTTTTTTACTAGATAACATATTTATTTATTACATAAATTCTCAGTCCATCTACACCTTGGCATTAAATGTGCTCATAGAGTCGTAAGTAATAAACAATTGCAGAATTAAAATGGCTATATTAATTTTCAGCAGCAGTAGTTTTTGCTATTGCTTGCATTGAGGATTTTTGGCTCTGGGGCTACATTATTTTCCAAATAAACCTAACAGTAACAAAATATGCATGATTACTCCTTATAGGCCTGTTGTTATTTCAATAATTACAAATAAAATAGCACTGTTTAATAGATAATGTACCTATTTAGTAGGGATGACATCGGGTAGTAATAAAATCCGGATTCGATTCCAGCCCCTCAAGGATTCGGGTAACCCGATTCCTAGAAGTGTACATCACGTCCCTCAACATGTTATTTGAAGGCCATTGACGGCCGGTGGCCGAAGCTGCCAGCGTGCGTTCTGTCAGCCAGTGATGACGGTCGGGAAGGGGTGGGGGTAGGCCGAGAGCCAGTGGGAGCACAGGCATACCAGAACTCGCCCGCAGTAATCACACCACATAAAATTGGCTTAGTCTATTTTTAAATTTTAATCAAGCCGATAATGGGTAGGCCTACATAACGGAGCGGGAAAGTATTTTATGGAATGGAAACAAGTCATTTTGTTATCACCATTGTTGGCACATTGTTGAAGCATACAACAATTCAGCTAAAAATGTACCAGAACAAGATTCGAATCCTTAGAACGGATTCGGGTAATTTTTGGATTCGGGTAACCCAGATACCCGATGTCATCCCTACCCTAGTATTTAGGCTACTAGATTTTTTACAGATCTTTTATTATGTACGTTTGAGTACCGTAGCCCTATAATGGAATAAATAAAATAATAAAAAAAGTTAATGGCGGTGTTGTTATGCCGTAAATACGAGCGTTTCAAAAATCTTGTTCTTACAGGTTCTTGCAAGCGTATCGTATGATCGATCGCTCTCACCTTCAACTAGCCGGAATGACTTGTATGTGGGTCGCATCGAAATATGAAGAGATGTATTATCCTGAGATTGGCGACTTTGTCTACATTGCCGACAACACATACACCAAGAAACAGGTAAACACTGGCAACGTGTTATGCAAAACACATACACCAAGAAACAGGTAAACACTGGCAACGTGTTATGTAAAACACATCATCTAATCTAAGTGGTGTTCAGCGATATTTTTTTCGTATCGAAAGCGGCAAATTGATACCTATAGAGGCCAAACCAGCCAGGTATGCCAATATCCACAGTGGACACTGTAAGACAAGAAATGATGTACAGTAGAGGGCTGTGACACTTATTTTGTAATATTTAATACTGAGATTCTTTACAGTAGGCCTACTCTCATGATGGGCTGAGTAGGTAATATTTTTATTTTACAATTTAAATTGTTTCTGCATAGGCCTCCGCCTACCCCTTTGGGATATATATATATATATCAAAGCGGGATACGCGTATCCCGCTTTGATAAGCGCTGATCTATGCAGTAGATGAGGAATTTTGTACTGTCAATGAAAACAGTGATCTTGTTTTATTATTTTTTTGTTTTGATTAGAAAAGCATGCATTCAAATTAGGCCTACATGGCAAAGGAATATTAAAATAATTAACATCTTAAGATTTATGTAGGCCTAATAAATTTCGTATAGGGTAAATAATAAAATATTCATAATATGCTGGTTGGGAAACCTGGTTGTTACATATCGTGTCCCAAATATGTGGTCAACTTCACCCGGTACCAGAAGTCATCCCTACCATGTACATACGTAACTGTGTGTTCTCTAGATTGTGGACATGGAGGCTAAGATACTTCAGACTTTGGGCTTCAACCTTGGCCGTCCGCTGCCGATTCACTTCCTACGTCGCTTCTCCAAGGCTGCGCAATCGGATCCCGTCACTCACACGCTCGCCAAGTATCTCCTGGAGCTCACGTTGATCGAGTACGATATGAGTCATCTTCCGCCCTCGATCCTCGCAGCTTCGGCCATCTTTCTCTCGCTGTGGCTTCTGGGCGGACAGACGCGCACGGTAATGCCATATATTGTAACATAGTGGGTAGGCCTACTCTCTGGCCTAGAACGTGTGGTTTCTAGGGTTGTACGAAACAAACTGGAACCTTCAAGGTTTCATAACCATTACCTTATCTAAAATCTATCACATGTATATAATTTGGTGGAAAAATGAGAATCTGGTTTTACTTGGACAGGATCATAAGTCATGCAGCCATTTCTTTTATGCCCCTAACCTATGTTTCTGTTTCAGGTATGGAGCCCTACACTGCAGTATTACTCCCAATACACATTGAGTGATATCTTGCCTATTGCTACGCAGATGGCTGGTTATATCGTCAAAGCACCCAGTATCAAGCATCAGGCTACACGCCGCAAGTTCTCCGCTTCTAAACTGCTCAAGATTAGTGCTCATCCAAACTTACAGAGTGCAGCACTTGACGCCATTGCCAAATCTCTCGCCACTTTCTAGAAAATATGCATTATCTCGATACGAAAGAGGTGCAATATTACGAGTGGCCTGTGCCTTAACGAGACTTGAACGGAAAGTGCAAGCGTTCACTTTCCTAGGTTGCTGTCAATGATTCTTTTATTCTGCATTGAAACCTAGAAGTGCAAATTAATGTATGCAGAATATTGGAATTGATTCGTTCTGATTGTGTAATGTCCAAGAAGCTATGTGGTTTTAAGATGATGGCACTAGCCTTAAGTTCTTGCTTTGATATGTATATGCAATCTACTTGTTGATCACACGTTAAAGTTCAGCAGTCTTGGAGCACTTGTATGGCTAGGCCTAATAGCAATGTGACGACATGGATACATAATATTAACACATCATATTCAAGCTCATCCTACAGGGTGCTACATTTACAATGCCTTTTTCACTTCATCATTCATCTTTTTTAGGAAAACAATTTTTTTAATCTTAATTGCCATGCTGATGCCGCTCAGATTTGAAAGAGCTCGCTTGTAAAGATGTACATATTGTAAATACGGTAAATTGTAACCTGTGATGAGGTTTTACACCTAATAGACTTGGCAGCATAGACCCATTAGGCTTGTGCTATACTTTTACATTAATGTGACAGCAATGCTTACAGAGTTTGGTTCGTTGTGTATGTGTTGATTCCGCAACTCGTGCATCTTCTTGATCTGGTGCCATGATGTACGACCAATTTTGGTATTTATTATTGAGCAACGATGCACTTTGATTTCTTCACCGTTGTTTGAAACACTGAAAATGCTCTTCCAACATTTGGTTGACTGGGTACTGTACATATGACAAGGTGGTCAGTTGGCAGTTAATAACTACGTAATAATGCATGCATCATGAATAATGACCGTTTACAAACAGTTGTGCACCCAACATGTAAACCTTGTTAATAACTTGAATCTTGGTATCGTTCTGCAGCCAAGCGTATCGTTCTCGATGACGGCAGAAAGACGTGAGCTGTTTTTTCTCGGATGTTTTTACCTGTGGATTATTTTTATTTTTTAATATTAACCATTTGTATTTTATAGTCTGTATGGCATAGCCTAGCTTTGTAACTGAACATATTTATATTTGTTAAGGCTTATACTGCCATATTTTGCTGTATACTTAATAATGGGAATGCACTGTACTACTGTATTAACATGATGTCTGATGGAACACAGCCCAGTTTGAATCAATTGTCTTGTGGGCTACTGAGAATCTCTTTATTGCCAGTTCTGTAAAATGGGCAGTTTTAAACAACATATAATTGAGGAGGGTCTTCAAATAATTGGTATTTTTTTTTAATTCAAGAGACATGAAAATTAGAAATATGTAATAATTGTGTGAAAGAAATAGGATGCCAACGCTTGCCTGAGTAGAGTGACGGTAAACCGCGATAGAAGAACACACACATAACAAAACTTATAAAATAATGTTTTTGGTCAACGTGACTTTCCTCAGAAAGTGGAGGGAGAGGACTGAATTTGAAAATTTGAAAACTAAAATTAGTGAGGGGGGGGGGGGGGGGGTTCGAATTCAGTTCTCTGTCTCCACTTACTGAGGAATGCTACTACAATCAAATGGTTTTCTTATTATAGCTTGACTTGGTAAACCTCCATATCATACATATAAATGCCATATATGCATATGTCTAAGCCTACTATGAAATCAAAAGTGGTTATCCAATGGGAAGCAGTGTTATCACTTAGATTGGCTGGCTCCCAACTCAAATATTGTAATTGCCGGAGAATGCTTTCTAAGAGGGAGCTACTCTTGTTGGGAGGCCCTAGAAGTGTGGCCTTCCTCAGTGAAGACACGAGATCAGTGCCAGAAAGACTAGACTTGGGATTGGTTTTAAATTGGGCTTGTTCCAACAGGAATGAAAGAAGGTTGTAGATGCTGTATGTAGTACTGTTTTGATACATTAATAAGTAACTACGTGCATGTATTCTACGTGAAAAGTAACAAAATAAAACGGGTTGTGTAATCCAAATGGTCCAAAATTAACTGAACTACAAATAAGGCAGTTCTCTGTCATTGATAAATAAATTATTATGTGTGTTACTAATATGAAATACCTCATAATTTGTGGTTGTATGAATGATTTATTAAATATGACTAAATTGAGGCCTAAGTGTAATTCACTAGTTTGCCCTTGGTCTGCATCTCCTCTAGCATTAAATCTAATTCCAGTACAACCTTGTCCTTACGTCAACCAATGGGGAGGCATGCAACAAATGCCTATACTGGAGCGCTGCGAGCGTTCCGGCGACCACTGAGCACTGCCTCACCTGCTAGAGTTACCGAAAACCCCTCTAGAAGGCAGTCAAGCTGGGCGAAGCGAGCGTTTCCACTTGACTCTTATGGCACTTCGTTCTGTTTTTTTGTTTGTTTGTTTTTTTTTTGTTTTTTTTTATGTCCGTCGATAGCGGTCGAACGGAAAGTCCGATCAACTTGAAATTTGGACCATCCACAAGCCTCGATGTGGATTGAAGGTGTATAGTTTTGAGGCAAAATCGTTCGAAAAGTTACAAAGTTACACCATAGTTACTGCAAAATATTTTTCTGAAACAAAATGGCGGCAAAATGTGAGATAGCCAGATTTTTTACAGTTTTTTCCGGTCACGAATATGTTAATGTAATGGCGATCTGATAAATATTGGCAAAGTTACACGAAAGTTACTCGAAAATACTTTTCTAAAACGCAGTAACGGCAAAATGTGAGGTGGCTATCTTATAGTAAATTTTTGTCCGGTCACGAATATACTAATGTAAACGCGATCCAATACGTACTAGAGGCAGAAATTACATTTCTATTGCTGTCAATAAGTGTTAGTAACGGTGGCGGACCGTGTTGAAAACATGACCACGAAAATTCTTAGCAACGCACATTGCACTGCATACAACAATGTCGGAAAGTATAATAGCCATGGAAATAAGAACAATTTTTGCAATGCGGATTCTTGAATTGTTGTTAATTGTTGTTCGTATTAGCATTGAAAACTTTTCGCCAGAAAGTTCGTAGATATTGACGGCGCTCGCTTATCAACGCGTCAAACAGAGCGTTTTCCTAGTGTATCCAATATTTAGGGCGTATCTCAAATCTCTATTTTGGCCTACTTCGCCAACTAACACAACAATTACCAATTGTTAAGCGAGCAAAGCGAGCGTTTCCACTTGACTCTTATGGCACTTCGTTCTGTTTTTTTTGTTTGTTTTTTGTTTTTGTTTTTATGTCTGTCGATAGCGGTCGAACGGAAAGTCCGATCAACTTGAAATTTGGACCATACACAAGCCTCGATGTGGATTGAAGGTGTATAGTTTTGAGGCAAAATCGTTCGAAAAGTTACAAAGTTACACCATAGTTACTGCAAAATATTTTTCTGAAACAAAATGGCGGCAAAATGTGAGATAGCCAGATTTTTCTACAGATTTTTCCGGTCACGTATATGTTAATGTAATGGCGATCTGATAACTATTGGCAAAGTTACACGAAAGTTACTCGAAAATATTTTTCTAAAACGCAGTAACGGCAAAATGTGAGGTGGCTATCTTATAGTAAATTTTTGTCCGGTCACGAATATACTAATGTAAACGCGATCAAATACGTATTAGAGGCAGAAATTACATTTCTATTGCTGTCAATAAGTGTTAGTAACGGTGGCGGACCGTGTTGAAAACATGACCACGAAAATTCTTAGCAACGCACATTGCACTGCATACAACAATGTCGGAAAGTTTAATAGCCATGGAAATAAGAACAATTTTTGAAATGCGCATTCTTGAATTGTTGTTAATTGTTGTTTGTATTAGCATTGAAATCTTTTCGCCAGAAAGTTCGTAGATATGGACGCGCTCGCTTATCAACGCGTCAAACAGAGCGTTTTCCTAGTTATAATTAATTGTTACTAATTGTTAGGTTAGTCAGCTACGCTAGTCGACTAGTGAAAAACATTGTTTTGAGACACAGTCTCAGTGACTGTTGGCCGGACCGCTCACAATGCTCTGTGCACTTGCTATGCCTTCCCTACAACGTCGTTTGCATTATGTCGTTTTAATTAAATGCCGGTGAATCACCATAAGACGCAATGTTGCTCTTGATAATTTACAATGGAATTATTTTTTTTTCCTGAAAAGTTACGTCTGGTTACGTGAGATGCATACAACATGGGAGGTAGATTTATTTGCAAGTTATAATCATGTTAAAATGCAGAATTTTGAATACAAAAGTTAGTTCACCTCAAACAATATTTATTTTAAAACGGTTTTAATTTATTTGTATGAATACTATCATGCATACAACATACAGGAATGCAGTATAGAAAACTTTGATCATCTCTCCTATTCGAGCTGCAAGCCCAGCTCCACAAACGCGACTTGAGTTACAAGGTATACATTATTTTTGTGTATGATGCGTAGGTAGATTTGGTGTCTTATACAGTATATATCGAAAATTTGTAAAGTTTATCTCTCAAACAATATTTATTTTGAAGTTCTTAAGAGCGCAAGCTCATTTTGGTAAATAAAGAATAATATTAAATAAAGAAATCCTGTTTGGCTGGAAGAACAAGATATTATCTTGAACCTCGCCATTTAAAAAAAATATGTTATGAATGTAAGCGAAGATTACACTCTACTGTGTTATCTTTGATGTAATGTAAGGTAACAACAGGGTATCTTATATCTTGAATTCACCGCGCAAACATGGATAGCGCTTCTCGCTTTGTCCGCGTGGAGCGTGCGTGTCGTTACACAACAAACTACCGCCGCGCCACTCCACTGGACAGTCGACACCGGTTTGAAGGTTTGAAGTGCAGTACAACTACAAACATTTTTTAAAGTTGCCTTTATATTCTACAATTATGGAAAAAAGAAATCTATCAGGAATACCTTTCTTCGGATCACCCATATTTTCGCCACAAGAAGGATGGAGAAGTAGTTCTAGTAGAATGAGTATGACAAAGAAGGCACCATCATCGTAAGTATGATTTTGAGGTTATGTTGTAGGCGTTCTGCTCTTTCTAGGCCTAGGCCATAGCCTATTTAGGTCTAGGGCCTGGGCCTCTATGGTTCATTTCTATTTAAAAGCCAACCTCATTAACGGGCAAGACCTACTGAGTTTCGTCATGGTCCTTTAATTGTTCTGTGGAGATAAACATTTTGAGTTAGGCCTAGGGCCTCCACTCACACCTATACTCCGCACAATAGCCCGGGAAGGAGCTGCGGTAACGGTAACGGGAAAGTTCGCTATAATTTAACATTGCCCGGTAACGTTAACGCTAACGGGAAGCTCCTTCCTGGGCTATTGTGCACCGACCATTAAGAAACACAGTGGATGAATGAAGTCGGACCCTATTGTTCACGCTAGAAGAGGCCATAAAAATAATGATGATGGTGTTGTCGCATGTGCGACTGGTGAAGAGAGAGGGTTCGGGCTCTGAGTGACGCGAACGTGTTCGCCCTCTCGCGAGTGTATTATAATTCGAGCGTTCCAGGGGAGTTTCGACCTCGCTAGCGAGTGCGATAGTTTCTGGTATATAATAGTTACGAAGGGAACAACTAAGAAGGCTGTGAAAAGACAAGACGGCAATTGTTGCAAAAAAGAAGAAGATCGAGTAAAACTGTTATTATGAGTTCAGTGTTGTTTAGTTTCTCTCTGTAGTTTGCTCAGAATAAAAATGAATCTGTGCATATTATTGTCACCCCTTTAATCACGTGTCAATTGGGGGCTCGTCCAAACAATACGATGACGTCCTGTTTTACGTGCGGGTTTCGGTTAAGGTACGTTGAACACGCGGTGTGATAACCGATAGCTTTGTGTTTAAAATCCCCGATAGCATGGATATGGACAATCTTCCATTCGACATCGTGCAGGCCATGCTGCAGCTGCGCACACAAGATGAAGCCAGCCTCCACCGCGCCTTGCGGGCGGCATTGTTGCCTGGCCGCGTTCCGGCAAGGTCAACACTAGGTGGCGCGCCAGCCTCGGCGACAATGAACAATGGTGGGGAAGTTGTAGCGAATATCGGTCCAGTGGCGTATCGTCAGGCACCTGGGGCAGCTTCGCAACACGTGATCGACATAGAGGACGAGCAGTGCGCTAGTCAGAGCGGTCTCGTGGCATCGACGGGCACAGCAGGCAGCTACAGCGCTCCAGTGGCGGGTGGTCTCCAGGCGTCGACAAGTGCACCAGGCAGCTACAGCGTTCCAGTGGAGGGTGGTCTCCAGGCGTCGGCGAGTGCACAAGGCCTCTACCGCGCGCCAGTGGCGGGTGGTCTCCAGGCGTCGGCGAGTGCACCAGGCCTCTCTCGTGCGGCAGTGGCGTGCGAACCTTCCCGCGGCTCACAGTTCTGGTCAGCAGGAAGCTACAGTCCGGCAGTGGAGGGCGGTCCACAGCCTTCTTGGAGAGAAGAACGCAGCGCTCGACCTACAGTGGCTGACGCATTCAGTCAACGCAGTCTTCAGGCAACTGCAGGTACCACAGTAGCACCATTAGGCCAAAAGGGTGTGGCACTCTCATTTTCTGCTGATAGCTCGGCAGTTAATGATAATCCAGGGGTGACAAACCGGTCTGTAGTAGTAGATTCAGGCCTAATATCGGCACCCCGCAATTGCATATCACGCATGGAGTTGCCGTTGTTCTATGGTTACGGGGACCCATGCCCACCCCAAGAATTTATTGGCAAACTTGAATGCTACGGGAGAGCCCATAGCCTCCCACATACAACAATGGTAGCTCAAGTCCTACCAGTAGCATTGCTTGGGGATGCCTACCGCTGGTGGAGTTTTGTAGGGGGATTCCCAACGTGGGAAGAGTTTGGCACCGCGTTCCAGGAAGAGTTTGGTAGTCCCGACTACATTGCTTGTCTGCAGGCTGAGCTGGACGCCAGAACCCAGCATCCAGAAGAGCCACTGTCTTCCTATATCAGAACGATTGCTAATTATTACGACAGGCTTGGGGCACAGGTATCCGACCAGGAGAAGGTGCAGCGGGTGCTCCGCCAGATGCACCCTAAATTTTATCCGTATGTACAAGGGCACATGTTTTCATCTCTGCAGCACATGGCACTGTCCGCACCTGCGATACAGACCATAATCTGGCGTCAGTCGGCTTATAAGCCCCCTCCGCAATCGCATGTGCGACTGGTGAAGAGAGAGGGTTCGGGCTCTGAGTGACGCGAACGTGTTCGCCCTCTCGCGAGTGTATTATAATTCGAGCGTTCCAGGGGAGTTTCGACCTCGCTAGCGAGTGCGATAGTTTCTGGTATATAATAGTTACGAAGGGAACAACTAAGAAGGCTGTGAAAAGACAAGACGGCAATTGTTGCAAAAAAGAAGAAGATCGAGTAAAACTGTTATTATGAGTTCAGTGTTGTTTAGTTATTCTCTCTGTAGTTTGCTCAGAATAAAAATGAATCTGTGCATATTATTGTCACCCCTTTAATCACGTGTCAGTGTTTTCCGACTTCCGTAGGCCAATGTTTTCATGATGTCTGTAAACCTTCTTTTTCTGGGGCCCGCTTCTAGCGTGAACAATAGGGTTCGACTTCATTCATCCACTGTGTTTCTCAAGGCTGGGCGGAGTATAGGCCTCCTAGGCCTACAACAATGGGTACGGTACGAAACTGGTTGAAAACACTTGTTACAGGTTTGGGTTGGGTCGTTACATGTTGAAAATGATATGCCTAGGCCTAGTGGTTAGAAACTCTAATCTTCGAGTGTTTCAAGTGTGCTCGAGATCTGGATCTTTCCACAACGGACATCATCATTTGGTTATTGTGGCGGCAGTTTCAAAATAGTAATGCTGAAAAGTTCTTATTGCAGACTGTGTATGAGTATGACTATTACACCATAAAGGCCTAGATTAAAAAAACTTAAAAAATGGAGACCCAATTCCTTTCATTTCATGCTTGAATTCTAGATTAATAACAAACAATTTCTTCCTTACAAAACTTCGCACGTGTTTTAGTCCATATTTTCGCTTCACTTGTTCCGAAACCTAGGATGCTTGATAGTGCTGTGGCATGCTGGAGAATGCTAAAACCAAAGCATTTTCAACTGGTTTTGGCAATAGACCTACCCAATGTAGTGCCTTCTGGGGTAGATGGTGCAGTGTTATGTGACCAATAATAACAAGGTAAATAAATAGGCCTAAGCTGTGGCTAGGTCCATGATCAAGACCATGACAGCTAGGATGACAGATAAGCCAGGAAGTGTGGGCTAGAGGCTTTCTCCACTTGTTATGTTTTGGCTCTCAAATTGAACTCGACCGTGATTCAGGCCTACTACCTTCGCATATGAGGAGCTTGCAATAACGTAATTTCCGGTATCGCACGGTAGCCATACTGAGGTATTCTGTAAACATTTGTTTACGTTCTTTCGACACTGCATTGTTGCAATATTGATAGCAGATGATTTTTGACTGACACATCAACTGTTTTCAAACAAAGGTTTGGTATTATGACTGAACACAAAATAAGAATGCGTAAACTCTGTTTGAAGTCAATCATTTGCATGTGTTATCATTTTCTTGAACTTTTACGTGCACACATCAATCTATACGGCTTTAAACTGTGATATTTCCTGGATGACCTATGTGTCTGCTATTGACAGAACAAATGTAAACAAGCAATGTGTACCTCATTATGGCCGCCACGTGACGTCTATTGAAAGCTAGCCTACATATTGCGACAGCTTGAGCTACCTACTAATCTAACAATCGAAATATCTATTTGATTTTAGCCTGTACAGTGCTATGACAGCAGGTCGTTCTACTCAGTCTTTGGAAGTTGTATATAAATCTTCCTCTCATGTGGTGGAAAAATTTGGAGTCACTCTTCCTGTGCAAATTACTGAAAACCTTACTATCTGCCTCAATCAAGCAGGTAAGTTTAATCTAATACCAAAAACATCACACTATAGGCATAGTTGTCGAAACATGTACAATTCAACCTGTTGCCACACCACTAATAGGCCCTAACATCCTAAAAACTAAAACTAAATCTAACTACAACTACAAGTTCTGTGTTGTAATCCACCTGTTGCATAGTTTACTTCTAAACATAGCTATCCACTACCCAGACAATTTATTTGGTTTTATTTATTTAACAAGTAAGGTAGGCTATCAATGTCCTCTTTGGATAACAAATTAATTATTACACCAATGTGTAACCGACCAGCCACGTGGCTGTGACCGAAAATCGGTTAAAAATTAATCTAAAAAATATGGGTTGTGGCGGGCAGTACTACGGGTACACGGGTAAATGGTGGCCCTAATAGAAGTTACATACATATTATACTATATACTATTGTCGATTACTAGAGGTGTTTGTAAATGGTTTTATTTTTCACCAAAAATCGTTTTTAAAAATGTAAAAAGTGGTGTTATATGTTTTTATTTATTTTTGCATCCTCCGCTTACGTAACAGTGAATACATACGAATACATATATCAACTGTGCCATTGGGTCCTATATTTTAAACCCAATGACTGTGCTGTCTGTGTTGTTCGCGAACATAGCCGAACTACCCCGTCTCGACACGAAAGGTAGTGAAGGTCGCTAGAGGTCACGGAACTGTACAGATACAACCAAACAGCAGCCGGGTTGATTGGCGTTGTGCGGGCGTGGTGGCAGTTGGGTGGTGGGAGGGGGGGGGGGGGGGGGGGGGGAGAAACGCAGGCACGTCGTACGATGTTCGAACTGAGCCCACAATGCAAATTAGCAGGCATTTAACTTTGTGAAAGAATTTTTTTAAAAATTATTTAGATTGTTGTTTTGAATTATCAGCTGAGATTTTGCTAACATTTTGCTTATTTGGTCATTATTTCCATAACTTGCCTAAAAGTGTTCCTATTTCGCGTAAAACACCATAAATCGTTTTATTTCCAAAAATCGTTTTATTTCGCGATTTGATTTTAACTCCTATTGACGTGGTATGTGAAAATATGTAAAGAAAATGAACATAGAGCATAAAATAGCACTTTTCGTTTTATCGCGCCTTGCGAAAAACAAACACCTCTATCGATTACACATTTCAAACACTAGAAATACGTCAGCTAGATGAATAAATCAAACCAATATCTTTATTACAAATGCGAGGCCTAATACAATACTCATTTTCTTTCCCACGTAGGTGCAGCAAGCTCGTCGGTCAGTATCCACATCACATCTGACGGGTGGGCGTGGTTCGTGTGGAATAGACACCTGCTAATCTGGCAGTGTAAGACGGTATTGGATCCGTCCAAGCAGCGTCAGCGTCCGTTGACTCCCTTCACGAGTCAGTGTCGCGAGCTGACGCTTCCTCACAGTGATCTGGCACATCGAGGTGACCTGGTCACTGTCTACACCACTGAAGGCAATCAGGTAGGTGGGCAGAATTAACATTCTTGGGTACCCAATTGTTAGATATTATTAGTTATTTACTAGGTTAGTTACTTTTTAGCAAGGTTGGCAGCAGAAGGTTTAGATTGACAGGAATGGAATTTGAGCGGGGGAGTTAGTGTGGGTGAGCAGTGTGTGCTGGTTGAGGGAGTAGGGAATATGGCGTAGTAGACAGAGAAGGTTGAGTTGTTGGGAAAACGAGCAAGAGTTTAATGAGCAGTTTTGTGAGTGGAAAAAATCGTGTGTGATAGTGAGAGCGAGGAGTGCGGACTGTGGAGAGTTAGAGAGAGTAGTTGGGGTAGTAGCTGTGATAGTAGAGTGTTGAGAAGTGCAGTAGGAGTTTGGAGAGTTGTAAAGTGCCTTTATTAACATTAAACCATTATCAATAGAACATTGTGTGTGTTGAGAATTATCCTTACTCCTACACAAGCTGATCTCAACTATTGGCCTTAATAATAGTTTAGTGTAGTACTTTGCCTGAACTGACTCACAAACATGCATTTAAATGTTAAATAATACAGATTTCAAAGAGTGAGGCTTAACTTGTACAGGTCCCATCGTGCATAGCGGTGTCACCCGGAGGCACGGTCCGCTTCTGGCCCAGCATCACACACGAGAGTCTCTGGTTCGAAGAGAACGCAGACCTCCAGGGGCAGGAGTGCGACTCTCTGACGAGCCTCGGTGCTGCCGGCTGCATCCTGTCGACCACCACCTCGACCATGATGCTGGTGACAACCGAGGCGAGCGGAGGAAGACACTCGATCCAGTGCCGAACTATTCGGACCCCGAGCGGATGGTTGGGCGGGATCGGAAAGAGAATGTCTTCGCTTATATTCGGCGGACTTCCCTCGTCTCACGTGGCAGATAAAGTATGAATACCTATTAATACTAAAGGCCTCTGAGTTCATATTTACGTATACGTAGGCCTATGAAGAAAGAAGAGAAAATTTATTTTCTAGTTTGTCTGTAAGATTTGTCAGATGAAAACCCTAGTAGTAGACCTATATGCTCTTTTAATGGGTAATATTTAGGCCTAGGTAAAATTTTCTGCCCATTTTATTGAATGATAATCGTGGCAGCAAGAAAGCTCGCGCAAAAAATTATGTCGGGTAATCCCAACTTCCCCTCCCCAATAAACGTAGGCCTATTGGTATTTAAGCAGCTATCAATTATTACCATCTTTTTATGACGCGATGGACATATTTCAGAAAGAATGAACCTCGGAACAACTCTTTTTTGTAACTATCACTAAGCCTACCCTACTTGCAATATTGGCGTTTAAACGTGTTTAGTTTCACTTTTTATATATTTAGGCCTTAAATGATTTATCCCACTCCTATGCTCCACTTATTGCCTATATTGATTGTATCTCTAGATAAGATATTTTGTACTATTAAATACTATTCTTTTTATACGTATAGAAACTGGTAAAGGTGATCGCAGTGAATAGCCGTAGCTTGGAAAGCAGCGAGTGGCGGGTGTACGCGCTAGGCGAACGTTCGCTGCAAAAGTGGCTGCTCGCATCTCGTGAGATCGAACCTCGTATTGTCTACGAGATGGATATCAACCCTCTCGTGAGAGAAGCCTTCTATGAAACTTTCTGGGTATGTAACACCACTATGCAGCCTATGTATTGTATAAGCTATGACCGCTACGTAAAGATGATGATAATGATAATGAATTCTTTATTGATAATAAATCAATGATTACAAACATGTAACATCAGCATCACTGACCCCCAGTAGGTATACTACTCGCAGGTAGGGGGTCTTCTACAATACAGTCTATATTATGTATTATGACGTTACAGAGGAAGCAGATGAAAAGTGTTTTCGAAGTTAGCAATGTATACTTGTTGAAACCAAGAGTTAACATCTATTCATTCATAATAAAAATAAACATGTCAGTAAGATTTAAAATTACATGTCAAGTTTATCGACATAACAATAAAGAAATTATAACAACATTACTACTGTATCAACATAACAGAGAACGTTACAGTAACGCATTGAACCAGAGTCAACTATGACCAGTAGTATCATATTATATGTTTCTGAAATCTGGTAACCCAGAATAGTGTCTAGTATTGACTGTCGCCGTTTGGTCTGTGTGTGCAGGAGAGCTCTGCCGGCCATCCCAGCGAGCTGGATGCGTGGATGTTAGACATGCAACCAGTCGAGGACGGTGTCATGATCCTAGCCGCTGCCGTGCACGAGCAGGTCTCACCTCAACTTCACTTTGCTCTCGGTAAGATTCGAGACACTGCTGATGTTTTCTGACACTGCTTTTCGTTTTGGTGTATGTTTGCTGATGACTTTCTTATCAGGTGGCTCGTTGGTCCAGTGGTTGGCATCTCTGCTTCCAATGCAGAAGGTCCCGGGTTCAAATCCCGTTTCAGGCAGAAGTTTTTTAACTTCTAATATGGATTCAGTTCCATTACTTCTTGTCTTAGGAATATAAGTAAACGGTGACTTTAGAGCCGTCCTAGCAACAAGGCACTCAATGAATTCAAAGTTGCCCTGAATTGGCCTTGTTGTTTCTGACATTTGTCCGCAGGTATTTGCACTGTCCAATCACTGATTCATGTGTTTCGTATTTGAAATATCGATCTTTGATTGGTTATCGCTGACTCGTCAATGGTATTCGGAGCCTACAGGTTTGGTTCAGTCGCTTTAAATTAAAGTCCCCCACTGAAAATCCGTTTCGTTACTGACTGGGTAGACTCTAAATGAGAATTTATTTTTGTTTATTTTATTTATCTATTTATGTTTGTTTACAGTGCGGGTGAATACTGATGGTGCCAGTATGCCCACTAAGTTCTCCTCCTTCTGCCCGCTGAAACATACGAGTTACTACCGACAAGATGATGAGCTGGCGATCCTAGGCTACAAGTTTGTCCTGTTCCAGCAAGAAGCATACATCTTCAATAGCAAGCATGTCGTCATCGTATCAAGTAAGCCGTTTCCTAAGTCCAGATCTTTATGTGAATACTATGCACTTTTAAAAGTAATAATAATAATTTATGTAGGTTATCACTTAGTATTGCTTCTCGACAAGGTACAGGGCCATGTTTAGGCAGTAGGCCTATGTCGCCCCTGGACAAATAAATTTTGCCACTCCAACAATGAGAAACATCTGCCACAGGCACAGCGACTGCCGGAGAAAAATTCGCGAAATGCAACCTTTTTTTTTGGCTACAGAAGCAAAATGGCTGTTTTTGATCAAATATATTTGTACATAAAATGTAATGCAGAGTTAAAGCTTTCTGTGAATTTCCTGGCAATACATAAAAAGTATTAAATTGGAACTTATAACCAGAGATGTTTGTAGGCCTAGTGACCAAATTTATTGAAATTACCTCAAGTCTTTAGAATCTTTGGCGAAATGCCGCCCCCCTAAAACTTGCCGGCCTAGGCTGCTGCCTAGTTTGCCTAGGCCTACATACGACACTGACAAGGTTTTTTTTTTCCCTCTTATGCGATGATGACTTTTCAGTAGGGTTGCTGTTCGATGTGAAAATTGGCATCGATAATCGGCGGAGCGGAATCGATAATCATATCAAAATATATCGATATTGTAGACCTCAATCGATTATTTAAATCAAATGCCAAAATAATGAAATGAAACTGAACACAATCCCAAAAACCAATATAAAGGAGTATTTAAGGATAGAAATGTGTTAAAATCACGGACTTTAATTAATCCACGCACTTTTTATTATAAGGTAATGCAATAGGGAATATGCGTCATCTTTTTTTAGCATTTTACTAGATTAGGATTAACTTCCTGAATACAAAAATATTTTATTTTGATGGCATAGAATAAAGTTTCATTTATAAAAACGAGCTGAAAGTTTCACACATATTTATGGCGGGAAAAACGGGGCATACGTCACTTTCCCTGTATCAGCAATCAACCAATCATAAACTGATAAATAAAATAACGCTTATTTGGAAATTATCATATCTAAAATCATATAAAATCGAATTAATGCCTAGTACGCCTAATAATTAATTTTGAAGCCCAATTTCCATAAAAACAATAATACCAAACCTATTTTTATAGGATATCAGTAAATAATGGGTGTTGTTATTCATATAAAGCAGACTTGACAACGGTTGAGTAAAAATTTTGACAAGGTTAGCTTGTTGACCTTGAAAATTTAATTGTTTTGTCTAGGAAGCGGTGGCAAAATCCAAGGAGGTTATATGCAAAGTCATTCATATAAGCAGTGATTTACAAGGATTGTGACGTCACATACCGTTTAAAAACAATAGTGCGGGAAACGGATAATCAAAATCTTTGAACATTTATAGCAGTATAATGAGTTAATTTTAAAACTTTTAAATTAGGTTTCTGATATGTTCAGATGAATAACAATATATTCCACGTACTTTCAGAGCTGTAGAAAATTCATGCACATTCCCTATTGCTTGGTTGGTCATTGGGGTGCCACTTTTTTCACATACTGATTGTACGCGGACGTGCCTTGCGAGGGTTGAGTCAGGTATAAACACATTCCGTAAGGGGGCGAGAGAGATATGGCGCTACCCCAGCTGCCATTATATAGGACAGCTATCGCTCTACGCCCCCCCCCCCCCCCCCTCCCCCCAACAGCGCAATAATGGCATTAACAATACAGACAATTGCACAACTGCACAACAAAAAAAAATTGCACAACACGGCGTGTGCGTGACAAACTGGTTCACGTACACGTTTCACTGTCACTGCCGCGGAATGCGGTGCGCATGCGTGGATGAATAGTTGTTCGTAACCCCTAGAGAGCGTGCTCCCCCCGTCGGTAAAGTAGTACAGTCAAATGTCATTACAACGAACTCGAAGGGACCTAAAGTTTTTTTCGTTAAAATGATTATTTCGTTAAAATGATCGGCGTTTTTTATGTGATGGAAACTTGATTCCCAGTCCCCAAATTGGTCAAAATTGCGTCTACAAAGCTTAAAAGTCGCGTAGCGCGCGAGTAATGGCAGGTAACGCATGGCCCCTGTGTGGCCTGCAACCAGCATTACACATCTGTGTTGCGGGCAGTAGACTCGCAGGCGGGCCCTCAAAGTGAGAACAGATGCGCCCGGCCGAACGAGAGAGAACAATAGAGTGGTATCGTGAGCGAGACGCGACGAAGTAGTTCAACTACTACAGCGACCGGCCGCCGTGAGAGAGAGAGAAAGTGCTAGGCTCAGGATGCGTAAGTGCAAGCGAGACCGCGATAGCCGCCTGTTGTCAGTTCAGTTCGTCCCTCGCTCCGTAACCTCGATCGTGATTGGTCGGCTGGGAGGGGGCTCGTCTTGCGGCGGCCAATGACCTTGCCCGACTCTCGTAGATACCTGCTAGCAGGCCAGCCGGCCCATGTAATGAGGCGATACACGGAAAAACACCAATCTACGCGACTGGGAATTCCAAATAATCTACATTTCAGAAGATAATTTCGTTGTACTAACGTGTAATAATACCAAGGGGAACCAAAATTTGTTCGTTCAAATGATCTTTTCGTAATAACGAATTTTCGTTGTAATGATAACAAATTAACATTGTGAACATAGGGATTCAGGCGGGACCACAAATAAATTTCGTTAAAACGATGATTTCGTTGTAAGGGCGTTCGTTGTAACGACTTTTGACTGTAGGCCTACTTACTATTTTACCTACCTAGCGAGCGCGCATTCTATCGTCAGCTCCGCGCACCACTACGAACCGCCCAATCACAATTTTAACAGCAGCGCGCCATATTTAAACATCGATGATATTATTCAAATCGATAATCAAATCATATCATATCATATGACTTGAATCGATTATCATATCATATGACTTGAATCGATTATCATATCATATGACTTGAATTGATTATCGATCGATATTTCGATTATCAACGGCAACCTTACTTTTCAGCCATTCATTTTTCTTGCTATCCAATATAAATTAGCTTCTTGATCTGGCCTGCTCTGGTTGTCACTGACAAGGTTTCATAAAACATTTAAGAGGATTGTGTGCAGCCAGAGTACCACTCTGAGCATCCGGCGTGCAGTACTTTCGTACTACACAAACTACGTGCACAAAAATCCACTTATTTCGATTCTGTTTGAACCAGCATTTTCAGAACTAAACTGTTGTTTTACAAACATGTTTGTTTGTTGAACATGTTGTTTTCATGTATGAGTTTTTATTAGATTAATGCATATATATTTTTTGTTCTCGGGTTTTAAATGTCCCTAAATTTTTTCGTTTATCGTAATTTTTAGTCCCCGTTTAAAAATTGTTTGTGTCCGAACTAGATCGAATTTGAACAAAAACTCTATGTACGTAAATTCACAGTATCATTGTTAATGCCGATACAAAATATGAGCGTGATCCAAGTAATAATGTAGACGTGAGATGTTAAGTACAAATGCTCTGCAAATCACACATTTGGCTGTGGTACGTGTTGCTCTCTCACAAAAGTTGATTATTTTGCTTTGAAGCAAGGAGGGAAGGTAAAGTGGGCGGGATCGGATACTGGATAAGACTTGGCACCATATTACACAAGCAACTATGTGTCATTGTATCGTTTTATAACATCTCACCAAATAAAATATCATAATAACAACTTTCATAATTGAAGAGATGTCGTGACGCCAATTACTGTATATTGTTGATTATTGTCAAACGCATGAGCATAGGTATCTGTTTACTTTGATTAAAACAGCGTGCACGCAATTGGCGGTTGCATATAAGAATGTAATATGACAGCATGAGTTGAGTGTAGGTATCTGTTTACTTTAGTTGAATCAGCGTGACGCAACTGAGGGTTGAGTATAAGAATGTAATATGACAGCGTGAGTGTAGGCAGGGGTGGAAACTAACGCTCGCCCGCTCGCCCGAGGCTAGTAAAACTTTGCTCGGGCTAGTAAAAATCTTATTTCACTAGCCCGACGGGCGAGTACCTGTTGATACCTGTAGATACCTGTAGTTACCTGTTAATATCCGAGAGTTACATTCAAGAGGGAGTAAGGACAATGTGTTTTTAAGTTTTTGTAACTTGTTATATATGAGCAGTTATTTTATTATGTGGGGGCCAGAGGTGTGTATTCAAGTAAAAAATATAGTCATTTTCATGTGTTTACAGATAGATACAGACTACAGCAGTATATATCTCACGCTAAGTCACAATGCATCTTTTTTAATATCATATAATCATATAATTTTCCATTTACAGTAGAACATACAAAAAATAAAAACCTTTTCATTTAGGCCAACAGGTTTATTATGATAAACAGTAGTTTCCACTCACTCCCTAGTCCCCCATAAAAACACGTCAAACCTGGCAAATATTGTGAGTTGTGACCCAAAACTTTCATGTATGAACAATGATCGTTTTACATCAATAACCTATTGCATTATGGGCTAATAAAAATGGTCTCGGGCTAGAGAACTATTGATGCAACTAGCCCGGAGGGCTAGTGGCTAAAAAAGTTAATTTCGACCCCTGAGTGTAGGTATCTGTTAACTTTAGTTAAAACAGCGTGCACACGATTAGCGGGTGACTATAAGAATGTAATATGACAGCATGAGTACAGGTATCTGTTTACTTTAATCGAATCAGAGTGACGCAACTGGCAATTGGGTATAAGAATGTAATATGACAGCATGAGTGTAGGTATCTGTTTACTTTAGTTGAATCAGCGTGCACGCAATTGGCAGTTGAGTATAAGAAATAAGAATGTTATATGACAGCATTTGTGAAGGTATCTGTTTTCTTTAGTTGAAACAGCATGCACGCAACTGGCGGTTGAGTATAAGAATGAAATATGACAGCATGAGTGTAGGTATCTGTTCACTCTAGTTGAAACAGCATGCACGCAACTGGCGGTTAAGTATAAGAATAATTTATGACAGCATGAGTGTAGGTATCTGTTCACTTTAGTTGAAACAGCGTGCATGCATTTGGCGGTTGAGTATAAGAATGTAATATGACAGCATGAGTGTAGGTATCTGTTCACTTTAGTTGAAACAGCGTGCACAAAACTGGCGGTTGATTATAAGAATGTAATATGACAGCATGAGTGTAGGTATCTGTTTACTTTAGTTGAAACAGCATGCACGCAACTGGTGGTTGAGTATAAGAATGTAATATGACAGCATGAGTGTAGGTATCTGTTCACGTTTGTGAAATAGCGTGCACGCAACTGGCGGTTGAGTATAAGAATGTACACTAATATGACAGCATGAGTGTAGGCATCTGCTTACTTTAGTTGAAACAGCATGCACGCAACTGGCGGTTGAGTATAAGAATGTAATATGACAGCATGAGTGTAGGTATCTGTTCACTTTAGTTGAAACAGCGTGCACGCAACTGGCGGTTGAGTATAAGAATGTAATATGACAGCATGAGTGTAAGTATCTGTTACTTTAGTTGAAATAGCGTGCTCGCAACTGGTGGTTGAGTATAAGAATGTAATATGACAAAATGAGTGTAGGTATCTGTTCACGTTTGTTAAAATAGCGTGCACGCAACTGGCTGTTGAGTATAAGAATGTAATATGACAGCATGAGTGTAGGTATCTGTTTAATTTAGTTGAAACAGCATGCACGCAACTGGCGGTTGAGTAGAAGAACAATTTATGACAGCATGAGTGTAGGTATCTGTTCACTTTAGTTGAAACAGCGTGCACGCAACTGGCGGTTGAGTATAAGAATGTAATATGACAGCATGAGTGAAGGTATCTGTTTACTTTTGTTCAAATAGCGTGCACGCAGTTGGCGGTTGAGTATAAGAATGTAATATGACAGCATGAGTGTAGGTATCTGTTCACTTTAGTTGAAACAGCATGTACGCAACTGGCGGTTGAGTATAAAAATGTAATATGACAGCATGAGTGTAGATATCTGTTTACTTAAGTTGAAACAGCATGCACGCAACTGGCGGTTGAGTATAAGATTGTAATATGACAGCATGAGTGTAGGTATCTGTTCACTTTAGTTGAAACAGCGTGCACGCAACTGGCGGTTGAGTATAAGAATTATATATGACAGCATGTACGCAACTGGCGGTTGAGTATAAAAATGTGTTATGACAGCATGAGTGTAGGTATCTGTTTACTTTAGTTGAAACAGCGTGCATGCAACTCCCGGTTGAGTATAAGAATGTAATATGACAGCGTGAGTGTAGGGGTTTCCCCCCCAATCGAGTTGTGGAGAGGGTAAATTAAGGTCCCTCCTGCAGCACCCCCGTCCCGACACGTAAGGATTGAACATTTTCAACGCCAAGTTGCTCGCTACAATACACAAGCCTGTTAATGTTATATATATCTCTACCCCGTTTCCAACATTAATTATCGGGTAGGGGGGAGTAGCAAAGTACTCCATGTCTTGGGATAATGTCTTCGTTGCCGGCTAGCCAGGCCTGACACAACCACCTCCTCAACCTCTTCCTCGATTACTTCTTACGTTACCAGAGGGCTGTTTAGTAGTTCCCTCCATCTCTCACGGTTTTCCCATAGTCTTTCTGCTTCAACTTTGTTCCATGATCTTCCTCTATTCTCCACACTGCCTTTGATCTGATTCATCCACTTGTCTCTTGGTCTGCCTACTTTCTTCTTATGCCCTTCTTCTTGTTGTTGTTCAAACTCTCTTCTTGGTATCCTAGTCAGGTCCATCCTTTTCATATGTCCAAAGTCCAAACCAACGAAGACGTTCTCTCTCCAATCTTACCTTCACGCTTTCAACACCTAATCTTTCTCTGATCACACTTCTTCTAATCCTGTCATTCTTTGTCACACCCAGTGTGCTTCTCAAGAACTTCATTTCTGCTGCCACTATTCGATTTTCCGCTTTGAACCCCATGGTCCATGTAACTGTGGCATATGTCAGTATTGGTAGAAAGTATAGTTTGTATACAAGAAGTTTGCATTGTCTTGGGATTTCATCTTTCCAAAGTAGCTTCCTGACAGACTGGTAGAAGCTTTCTGCCAATGTGGTTCTTCTTAAAACTTCTGCATCTATTGTTGCAATTTTAGATATATCATACTTCCTAGATAGTTAAAAGATTCTTTTGTGGTCAACTCTTTGGCCCTCAGTAAAAGTTTGCCATCTCCGGGTATGCGTCTCTTTGTCATGGCTACCAGTTAGCTCTTCTCTTGGCTGATTCGCATACAAAATGTGTCTGTTGCCTTGCTCCACTTATCCAGTTCTTCTTGTACTTGTTCTAATATCTTGCCACATATGACTATATCATCTACATATATCATTGTTCTTGGTTCTAGGCCTTTATCTTCTTCCGGTTTGACAACCCGTAGTACTTTGTCAATTACTATGATGGACAGTGTTGGTGAGAGTACACTTCCTCCAAATGCTACTCAATTAATTTCTAATGCTTTTACTTTTTACCATATCAGCTACAACAACAGTAGGCCTATACAGTAGAAGTAGGCCTACATAGCTGCACTTTTTTTGAATGTGCTATAATTTGGACTAATTTCTGTATTCTTCTTTTTGGGCTATTTTATTTTGTTCAGTGTTTCCATGATCGTTTCATTAGGAATTGAAGGCCTTTAGCTTTGTTTATTGTCCTCTTTGTAAATATGTTTTATACCTGAATAGGATACACATCGGGCACAAATAAATGCAACGCCTACATGAATTAGTTGTGTTAGTGTAAACTAGAGGTGAGCACGTGATTGACTTTTGACTCACGCCAGGTCACGACCACGAGCGAACGTTCTCTAATCACGCACACTCACGCACATACGAGTATTATCGCTACACGCTCACGCACACTCACGCTAGAAATTTATTTATTTCTCACACACTCACGCCATATCACACATCATATTCAGTCACGCACGAGTCACGACTTAAACTCAGGGATGGTTAACATGATTGTTGTTTACATTTACATTTACATGAACATGGAGAGACTGAGAAGCAAATGGCAATAAATGAAAAGTTGTTACGAGATTTTTTTAATATTAACGGTTTCAAAAACATTTTTTGAGAAAAGATGATATAATCTTCAATTGTTAGCAAAATGGATAACGTGACACGCACAATCACGCGTGTCACGTTTCACGCGTGAGTCAAGTATCTTGCACAATCACTCACGACTTATTCCATTAAGTCCACACTCACGTTAAATGTTGTGACTTTCGCGTGATTCACGACACGCGCTCAGCTCTAGTGTAAACTCAATAGATCGTGCTATCGTTTGCCTGTCGTAGCAACACAGCCCAACGAGGAGCCCGACTACGTCGAGTTTGCCGGCGGAGATCGCATCATGGGCGGCGCGTTGTGTGGCTACATCCCCGCCTTCTTCACCAAGAACAACGGTCTCATCTCCATCTCACCGTCCGACTACAATCCAAACGACTTCCTCAACAGGTAAAGAACTGCGCTCGTTCGCTGTCCAATCAATAGCTCCTTTCACTCGACCATTCAACCATTCTATGTACATGTATTCCAGGTAGGTCTTATCGACATTGCCGTACCATCATCCTAAGTTGGTACTAGATTGTATTCAAATCACTAGTATAGTTGGACGTTTATCTGCCACCCAAGGTCTAGACCTACCTCTTGTCTGTACACTGTACAGTATTGATGTCTGATGGTAATATTGTCCATGGAGTGTGCATGTGTGTAATAAAAATAAAATAAAATAAAATACATAGCTACAAGTAGGCCTAGAGCAGCATAGCCGCACGTGTAGCAAACTAATGTTACTCTGTCTGACTCGTGTTGTGTTGCTCGCTCGTTGGTCTAGTCTAGTGGGTTTACTTTATTCCTGCTTCCTTCCAGGGCTCGATTACCGGTTGGGGCGTAGGTTGTTTTTACTTTGAGACATCGTAGGAACGAAGCACATAATTTGGTACATGTAAATGTTCCCCACTCAAAATCAGTTCTTGTAACTGAGTTAATAGACTATAAATTAGGGATGTCAACGGGTACCCACGTACCCGTTACCCGCCCGGTACACACGGGTACGGTTCCAACTTTTCAATACCCGTTACCCGGTACTACCCGTTCCCTTCTTCTGTTCAAAACGAAATCAATTCCACATTGCGATATTTCCCTACTGGCGTCTTTGTGCGAGCGTACGAGCCGCGCTTTTCAATTTGCCGGCATTTAACTTGACAACCCCCCCCCCCCCGTCATGATTACTTACCGTCGCAAAAAAATGAGATGTAAAGCCCAATTAGTATCATCTTCTGTAGGCCTATGGAAGAATGCTGCGGAACGGTTGCGACTCCGAGGGAGCGCACCCGCGCGTCGTACTTTTACCGCAATCATGTTCTCGTGTTCGAGCTCGGACTATGACATCATCGCTTTGACGCAGCCAACCACCGCCTACCGTTGCGGAGACGCAAGCTTTGAAGCTTTATTGAATACTTCCGCGATCGTTTTGCATCGAAGACAATGCAACCTGATACCATGTAACAATATAATGTGTCTCTCCACAACTTTGCGAATCATTTGACACCCATGACGATAAAACGCGTATTTAGTATTATTTACTACCCGGGTAGTCCGGGTACGGCGCAAGGGTACCCGGGTACAAATATTTCCGGGTATTGACATCCCTACTATAAATAGGCTACAATTGATTGTATTTGTTTGTGTGCGAGCGTAGCAGCATGGCCAGCTTCAGCGATATCGCAACAGCTCCGGGGTCCAACGTCTCCATGATCTCTCCCTCGGAGGCAAACCTCGAGGTGACCTTGGCCGTGACCGACCTTGACCTTGAAGACATGGCACTCGACAAGGACCTCGTGCCTCGACTCAAGGCCGCTTTCGTCTTCTACGCCCAGAACAATCGGGACGTGGTCAGTAAGACGTAACTTGACTTTATTTACTGGCCAAGTTACATTACTAGGCTAGGCATGTGCGAACATTTGGCTTTCGAATAACATTTGTGAACAGTTAATCCCTTAAGTTCGATTTAAAAGGCCTACTCTTAGTCCTACACAATGAGTCAATACCAATTTAACAATAGGCCTAATGTGTTCTTACATAACATGTCCTAAGAATAATTTGTTGGTATTTTAATGTTGTGGAGCAAGAAAATTTGGTTGTTGTGAACCATGCCCTAGTGAAAATGTGATCATATGAAATGTTAACTGCGAATATTACTGATCTGACAAGTCTTCAAACACGTCAATTTCGTGGTGGATAGAATAGTTAAATTTAAAAAAAAATATTGCGGCTATCAAACGACCAACGTCTACTGGATTTACTCCTAGCACAGTACATTGAGAAGCGCAAAGTAAGGTCATTGAATAAGATCCAAAATCGCCATTTTGGATCCACTACAAAAATTGCATTATTACTTAAATAATCCTCACCAATAATGTGAACTTATGTGTAAACTGTAAAGTATTTCCTTTGAAAATATATATAGAATGTGAAGACAAAATCTCATTACAGATTGTTATTTTGCCTTTTTGGCCCATAATTTGTTTTGACAGATCAATTCATTTGTTTTTCTGAATGATTCTCCCATGTGAATAACATGTGATTTTTAACGCTATGGAAATAGGTTAGATGACCTTACTCAGCGCGCGCGTTACTAGCAATCTAGTGGACCTTGTCAAACGGCTAGTAAGCCAAACTCGAACGGAATGTGATTGACGATCTTTCTGTCTTCCAGACAAAGAGCATGGAGACGGTAGCCGACCTGTTCCCAAGGTCGACAGAACGAGCGATGGACGTTGATGCCCCGTTAGACGTGATAGTTACTCGTGTCTGTAGAGACCTGGTCGACGATATGCCGGCAGGGGATCCCCGCTGGCAGGACCGCAAAGTCTCCGGTAGGTACCGGTATTACAGGACCTACCCAAAAAGCCTGATGTACATTTTTAGAAGGCCAAATTTTGGGTCCCCTAATTTCAATGGTTTGATTGTGGGATAAAACCTTAGTTTAATTTATTATTGTTAGGCCTATCAAGGGTTGGTTTTTGTCCCTAAAGATACCCGAAATAAATAGGCCTATGTAGTATAACTCAGCAGAAGAATCCATTGCATCATTGAAACTTAAACTAATAAGTAATACCGGCACTGCCCATTTTGGTTTATGATGGTCATTGAAAATGTCCACTTTTTGAATGAAATTTTAGGTCCTTATAACACAAGACAGTTAAGGTTGTTGTAACATCACAGGGTGGATAAACAATCTGTTGCTAGTGGACTCCATTGTTGTATCTTCCTTAAATTGGTGCTTATTCAATTTTTGTCCGAAACAAACACGACCACAAGGCTATTTTTGGAATGGAGGCTTGTATCTGTGCTGTATCTGTGCAGTGGCATTTTTTTTATCAACAATTATTTTCACTACCCAGTATAGTAGGCCTACATTATATATTGTCTGTATTTGTTTGTCCGGAAGGTGGCCTTGGAAGCTCGTCCTCTATGCAGATCCTACAACAGCTGGAGGACAAACGAAAGGCAGTAGATTTCTACTTCACTTTCCTCAAGGACATGAAGCTTTGGGACATGGTAAGACATCACGTGGTTGATCATGATTCCCGGTTTGGGCATGGGTTTTTTAACTTTGGAGCTTGAATCAATCTGTGTGATACTGGTGTAGGCCTATGTAAACGGTGACTTTGAGCTGTCATAGCAATGAAGCACATAATCAATGGTTTAGCTTTAGATGTCCCGCACTGAAAATCAGTTCTTGTATCTGAGTGGGTCGACTATATATAATAATAATTGCAAATTTTATTTCTGTATTTACCTCATATTGATATGTGTTGTAAATGTGTTAATTGGGTACTCTGTGGGTTGTCGGAGTAAAGTCTGTATTGAATGTTTGTAGCTGTCGGCGCTTACCACGAGGAAGGTAGTTATGGCCACTCCGTATGTTCTGGGAGAATATTCTGAGAAGCTTGTTGCAGCCACCGTCTTCCGTTCACTACACGCTAAGTATGACAACACTCCGTCAGTAGTTTTCACTACTTCTAAAAGTAATAATTGGAGGAAAAAAGGAAGGAGACCAACAGCTTACCTGAAAGTACGTGGGTGGCTGCGAGAGTCGTAGATAACATGAATGTATACATAAAAACTGTCGAACGTTTCGGCCTACCGTCACCGACCATTGAAGGAGATCTCCTTCAACCGCCGAAACGTTCGATAGTTTTTATGTATATATTCATGTTATGTACGACTCTGTGAAAAAATAAATTCTGGGTTGTGGTAAAGTATTCAAATAATAATAATAAAATTTTTTTTTTTAGGTTTAACAAAATTGTTTTATTTTTGGGGTGTTTTGAGTAATTTTCCAGACATAGGGGAGTTTTTAACGACGCAGCAAAAGCGTTGATGTGTGATGTATGTCGTGTTGTAGACACGGGACTCTGCTTGAGACTGGGATCAAGGCCGCATTGACCAAGGCGGACATCAAACCCACTCGGGGTCTCACATTCCAGGACCTCTTCTACAGGGAGGTTAGTTCAAACACATTTATAAGCTGAGTTGTCATTCAATAGTGTTAGCCCTGGTGTTTGCATAGGTTACATGTTGAAATCTGTTGTCAACCTACAAAAATGCTAAATTACTACAGTACCGGTAATTTGTTTTCCCTTTGTTGTGGCTATAGCTATGTAGGCCTACAGTATTTGACGTGTTGTAGCATTTAGGAATGACTTCGGGTACCAGAAACCAGATCGGAACTGGTTCCATCGAGATCCGGATCTGACTTTTCAAACTGTTTTGTAGGGGTGTGCGAACCCGTTCGAAAACGAACCGAACTCGAACCAACTTTAAAAGTTCGAGTTCGGTTTGAAAAATTAAAACCATGTTCGAAAACGAACTATTTGAATTTGCCGCCTTCCCGCCTAAATTCAAACTGTTGGGCTAGGCAATGCCTTCTAAATTGCCATTCACAACCTGTTGTAAGTAACAGAACAAAGGCAGTGCCTTTTCGGGTCCCATTTTCCCTCTTTATCCCGTTAGTGTTCCGTTTGAGCCTGCCTAAACTTGATTTTAACTAGCTTTAATGTGTTCCGGGCTCGTAAATAATGTTTTTCAGTCACATTTAATGATTTAAGTTATAAATATTTTAGAAAAATGGAATCAGCACCATCAACAAGTAAAACCAATTTATTTGCATGATCATATTTCTTCTCCCATTTACACTACAGTAGTTTTTACCACAACTTTAGAAACTTTAAAGAAAGTTCGAAGGTCGAAGTTCGGAGTTCGAAGTTCGGTCTGATATGAAGGTTCGGTTCGAAGTTTGGTTCGAAAAAAAAATGAGGGTTCGCACACCCCTACTGTTTTGTTCAAAATTTGCATGTAGAGTATTTATTTATTTATTTATTTATTTATTTATTTTCGGTCGATGATTTATTTTCGGTATTGATGGGGGTTGCACATCCACTAATTTCAGGTTCGTAATTCACGTTGAATGGGATGTTATTTGTTTAATCGAGTGTTGCCGGTTGCCACACGTCTTACATAAAATAAAATACCGGTACATGTGTAATTTTCCTTACCTAGGCTAGTCATTTTCTAATAAAAAATGAACAAAATCTATCATAGATTCATATTTGCTGATTTTTTTTTATTGGTTTGTAACTGGATTGAAATCGGATTCTGCGTACAAGAACCGGATTCTAATTTATAGGCCCAAATTCATTCTTAGTAGGTAGTAACATTTAACATTATGTTCTGGGGAGGTGGAGCCAACTGTTGACTAAATAAGTCTTATGTTTGTTGTACAGGTGACTCAATTACACCGACTGATTCAGTCACTGGTGAACTGGTCGGAGCGACTGACTCACAGCGACCGAGCTCCGCAAGAAGTAGCCGCGATGTTGGCAGAAGTGAACACTGTCATCTTGGTGAGTACAGTGGCTGGCTGGCATTTTAGTAAATTACTAGTAGGGATGTCATAGGGTACCCGGGTTACCCGGATCCAGAAATTACCCGAATCCATTTTTAGGATTCGGTTCCTTATCGGGTAGTATTATTTGTAAAAAAAAAAAAAAAAAAAAAATACGCGACGATATTTCTGCGACTACTTTCCTTGAAGCTACAGTGAATTCCTGCTTGTGAGCGTGGCCAGCTGATCGCCGGTTAGTACGCGCAGTCATTACTGCGGGCGAGTTCTGTGAGGCCATATACCCCCCCCCCCCCCCGCCCCCCTCTCCCTTCCCGCGCGCAGCGATCGCACAGAGCCCAACCCACACAGCGGTCGGCAGCTGACAAGGGCAGAAAACGACCTTCAACCGCATGGTTTCGGGGGGAAGGGGTGTAACCAAGATCAGATGACATAATTTAGGTTTTCAGGATTCGGGTAACCTGGTTCTTGGAAGGTCTGGAACCGGATCCGAATTTTCCTACCCTATGACATCCCTTTTACTACCCCCCCAATTACTAGTATTAGTATTTTTGTGTAATTGTAAGTTCTAGTGCTTAACTCAGATTTAGCACGCTTTAGCACGCTTTATTCATCTTCAACTTATACAAAGTACATTGCATAGGAAAAAATAAAACATTGGTTATATATGAAGGTGAATGCCCACATGAGCGAGGCTTGTGTGTGGGCGCATAATATTTTGTAGTGATTCATGAAAGATGGCAGTGACGATTTAATGATACAGTGGTATAAATGGTACAGTACAACTAAAGTGGGTATCATGTGTTGGGTACTATGTTAGTTGAATGATTTGTTGAATGTTGATGATACTTTATGTAATTTTTAACTAGATTACTTACTTGTTAGCAACTCGCCAAAATTCTACTCACTTGCAAGTGATTTTTGATAGGGTAGCGAGTAAACTTGATTAGGCTAGGCCTATGCACGTCTGAAAGTACAATTTAGTCCATTAATCGTATTCGTAAGCTATGCAATTTTTTGACTTTCATTTTATTTTTTTTTTATAACAAGGTATCACCTCAAAACGCGTTTTAGTTTTAGGCCATCTAACATAATGCAGGATCGAAAAAATGGCCCTTGACCCCAGCTAAATCACCCACCTCGTTAGGAGTACAAATTACACGATGGGAGTGGACGACCAGTGGATTTGTGGAGGGTTGCTTGTTAGGTTATTTGTGTGTGTTACCTGTTACGTACTTACTTATTGTTGCAACCATAAAAAGAGTCTTGGCGGTTTTTACAAGGATTTTGCACTCTTTGTCAGACTGTTGCTTGTTAGGTTATTTGTGTGTGTTACCTGTTACGTACTTATGAATTGTTGCAACCATAAAAAGAATCTTGGCGGTTTTTACAAGGATTTTGCACTCTTTGTCAGACTCGTCAGATACTTACCCTCGCATTGTCTGCTTTCAGAGTGTATTGTTGGCAGTGATTCGGTTCCGACAGGAGAAGGCTAGCACGTTCTCCCCCACGTCAGTCCTCAGTCCCGGCATTGGAGAATATCTTCCCTGGACCTCAGCCCCAGGACCAGATGGGGTTAAGGATGCACTGGAGCTACAGGTTTGTTTACGGTTTTATCGCTCCCATTTACATTTATAAGTACAACGTACGTATACAAAAATAGTGTTTTGAAGTATATGTACTAGAATATTTAGCATTCATTAGAAAAATTAGCACATCTTTATACGTTTGTAGCACCTATTTATTTTTTCATAAAATACTGGGTCTTTGAATTTTCTATTTCATTTTTAAGTTTTGGAGGGCATAGTTAATGTTCATTTCATTTTATTTCTACATTTTGAGATACCAGTAGCCCAACTGCAAACTGGAATTTCTAGGTCCCCTTGAAATTTGAATGAAAAGGGTTTTCCTGTAGGCATAAGAAAACTACAAGAACCACAATTTAATCACACAGAGTCATAGACTAATTGGTTGATACAGTGAAACTTCTTTATAACAAAATAGTCTATACGTATAGGCCTAAAAGGTTCTTATGCATGTAGCGGTAGGTACCGTCTTTATGAAGAAATGTTCTTTATAATAACAAAATAATAATCTGGTCCCCAGGACTCAGGAGTTTGTTATAAAGAAGTTTTACTGTATTTAATTGAAGTGATGAAGTGGCCTAAACTTTGATTATTGTTTTTATAAAGACTTGTTGGGAATTGTAATATTGTAGAAGGAGAAAATTACTTGGGAGGGGGGGGGGGGATTTGAATACAGATCATCATACACTGTACAAGTGTTATTTATCGAAAGACAATATCTTTCCTTGATTAAGAAGTACTAAAAACTAGAGTGTTCTTGAAGGAAGGATTATAGGGGTGGGTTGAACTGTGTACCCGTGTTGATGTGTTCTCTTCCCTCCCGATGGCTCCAGCTGAAGCTCACGTCACAGCACGCAACGACCGGAGACATGACGTTGCGCAACGAGCTACACGACCAGATGGTGAACCTACTGGATCTGATCCTGGACGGACGCAAGTGCCACCTGGAGAGCTTACGGGACACCGACAGGTTCCAGCCGTTCTTCCAGCTCTACCAAACGGAGCGATACCAACAGTTGCGGCCGTTCCGTAAGTTGGCGTCCACAGGACACACTGACCTTCGTTAGTTTTATACCAGATATATGTATTTTTTGTAGCCTAGGCAGATTCTTATAGATCAATATATAGATATTATATATTTTTTTATTCATCTTTAGTTTCATTAAAGAGCAGTTAATAGGTACATGGTACATGTTAGCCGGTTAGGGAAAGAATGCAGTTGGTCATGTATCTGGGTGGGTTGCTTTGTGATGTTTTATTTCTATATAAATGTGCTAGTAGCTGTTGCCCACTGCGGCAACGCTTGCATGGATTTCAGGATATTTTACAATAGTAGCCTAGTACACAATGGTAAAACACGTACATTTTTTTGTTGTCCTTGATGATGAATCTAAATGTATACAGTCAAAAGTCGTTACAACGAACGCCCTTACAACGAAATCATCGTTTTAACGAAATTTATTTGTGGTCCCGCCTGAATCCCTATGTTCACAATGTTAATTTGTTATCATTACAACGAAAATTCGTTATTACGAAAAGATCATTTTAACGAACAAATTTTGGTTCCCCTTGGTATTATTACACGTTAGTACAACGAAATTATCTTCTGAAATGTAGATTATTTGGAATTCCCAGTCGCGTAGATTAGTGTTTTTCCGTGTATCGCCTCATTACATGGGCCGGCTGGCCTGCTAGCAGGTATCTACGAGAGTCGGGCAAGGTCATTGGCCGCCGCAAGACGAGCCCCCTCCCAGCCGACCAATCACGATCGAGGTTACGGAGCGAGGGACGAACTGAACTGACAACAGGCGGCTATCGCGGTCTCGCTTGCACTTACGCATCCTGAGCCTAGCACTTTCTCTCTCTCTCACGGCGGCCGGTCGCTGTAGTAGTTGAACTACTTCGTCGCGTCTCGCTCACGATACCACTCTATTGTTCTCTCTCGTTCGGCCGGGCGCATCTGTTCTCACTTTGAGGACCCGCCTGCGAGTCTACTGCCCGCAACACACATGTGTAATGCTGGTTGCAGGCCACACAGGGGCCATGCGTTACCTGCCATTACTCGCGCGCTACGCGACTTTTAAGCTTTGTAGACGCAATTTTGACCAATTTGGGGACTGGGAATCAAGTTTCCATCACACAAAAAACGCCGATCATTTTAACAAAATAATCATTTTAACGAAAAAAACTTTAGGTCCCTTCGAGTTCGTTGTAATGACATTTGACTGTACCAATTTTCACATATCTAACATTTACGGTTTAAGATAAATTCTTTGTAAATTACTCACTCAAACTAAACACCAACTAACGAGGTTTTCTCCCCCCCCCCCCCCCCCCCGCAGTCGTTGCACAAGAGTACGAACGAGCGGCCATGCTGGCAGAGAAATATCTAGACTTCAAAATCTTGGTTGAGATTTGTGAGCTGACAGATAACGATGCACGGCGAGACCAGTACATGGAGAGATTTGCTGACCAGGTACAGTATACAACAAGTTGAATCAAGAATAGAACGGAACAATATTTTATTTTATATTCATTCTAACTTAGGCTAGTATTATGTACTGACTTTGTCCCAGCAGTAGCTATGTTTATGTTAGAGATGGACCGATACCGATACCAATACAAATGTTGTGATATATCGGGCCTGTCTATTAATTCAATCTAATTTAAAAATAAACCCACCTGTAAGTTTACAGTTGTCCAAAGAATGGTGATCAATCAATACTGTAATTTCTAATGTAATTTAGCAATTTTGCTCACCCGCTAATTAACATTTTTCTGTTTTCACTTTTCATCCATTTGTTTTTGCTGCATGTGTAACTTAATTCCTAGTGTAATTTATACTCCTTCATTCTTAGCATCTAAGGCTACCTATATACAGTATTTTAACTCTAGATTTTAAATGTTCGTTATTGTGATTTGCTTCAGAACTTCTCCCAGTTCGTTTTCGGCTGGTACGTGCGAGAAAATAAAACTGGCCGCATGCTGAAGAAATTCTCCAACAGCGACACGCCAATCGAACAGAAACAAGCGTTTGCCCAGTTCCTAACCAGCTACCCGTCGTTGTCCTGGCTAATGGCCGTCTTCAGTGGAGACTTCGTACAGGCTCGCAACACACTCACAGACCTAGCCAAGGATGAGACTGAACTTCTGGCTCGCAAGAAGGTACTAACACTACTACACGTTTTACAAAACTATTGTAGACTAAAACAACTTAGCAGTTTTCTAAAAGTAGGCCTAGTATCTCTTTAATTCCAATTACAAGATACCTTAAAATCCCCAATTTGAGTTATTAAATTTCCAATGAAAGAGCCTAAATTAGCCTTATATAATATATTCAAAGATACAGCCTTAAAGACAAAATAGATTCCTTACTACCTGGTATGAACTATGAGAAGATAGAGTCCTACTCCTGTCTACAGAAAAACCAAAAAATGAGTGATGGTCTAATAAGCCAAAATGTGGACAGTTAAAAAGAAGAAGATAATTTTCAACTGTGGGTAAATGTGTGTAGGGTGCATCACAGATGTCCTTGACGAGTGGTTTGTTCCAGTCGATGCTGTCATTGGCAAAGCTTTCGCTGCTTGCCTCGGAAGATATGCCCGAGACTCCGAGCGCTCTGGAATGGTTGAATGCAGAGCTGGACCTGATTTGCCACCAGGAGCAACTGCCCACCGCTGTGTTGGCAGCGTTCGGATACGATACGGAGCAACAGCGAGTGCTGACGCCCACGGAGCTGATCAAGGTGAGTCACCACCAGGAGCAACTGCCCGCCGCTGTGTTGGCAGCGTTCGGATACGATACGGAGCAACAGCGAGTGCTGACGCCCACGGAGCTGATCAAGGTGAGTCACCACCAGGAGCAACTGCCCGCCGCTGTGTTGGCAGCGTTCGGATACGATACGGAGCAACAGCGAGTGCTGACGCCCACGGAGCTGATCAAGGTGAGTCACCACCAGGAGCAACTGCCCGCCGCTGTGTTGGCAGCGTTCGGATACGATACGGAGCAACAGCGAGTGCTGACGCCCACGGAGCTGATCAAGGTGAGTCACCACCAGGAGCAACTGCCCGCCGCTGTGTTGGCAGCGTTCGGATACGATACGGAGCAACAGCGAGTGCTGACGCCCACGGAGCTGATCAAGGTGAGTCACCACCAGGAGCAACTGCCCGCCGCTGTGTTGGCAGCGTTCGGATACGATACGGAGCAACAGCGAGTGCTTACGCCCACAGAGCTGATCAAGGTGGGGCATCTCATCTCTTGGACCCAGTCACTGGTGGACTGGTACAGTCACGGCAAATTAAGGGTGAAGGGTACCTTTACGTCAAAAACCACGGAAAATTTTCATTTTTTAAATATATCTCAAGATTGCAACACAAAATCGAAGATCTGAGTCAACAGCGCACTTTCTTTTCGTAAGCCCTACGGACTGAATGAAATATTATAACCATTAGCTAGTTATTTCGATTGTTAAATTCATAATTAGTAATAAAGTTAATTAATAATTATAAATCAAAATCATACTGATTACATTGTAAGACACAAGGGTCGGGGTAATAACGTCGAAAAACCTTTGCGTCGAAACACCACACGGTCTAAAACATTTTGCTTGAATTTTAAAGTATCAAAAGTGTGCTCCATACGGTATAAAAATATATTGTACTGTGATTTTTTCTATGTTCCCGAAATGTTGTGTGCGCCATTGCGTAGAAACACCATAACACCTAAAAACATTTCCTCAAACGACTAAGTATTGAAAAAAATTAAAGTCTTGCGTTTGGACATGAGGGTCATAACGTATAATATTTCACAAACAATTTTAAAGTACGTTTTCCCTATTAAAACGTGTCACTTTTTATACCGAATGCGGAATGACCCACTCCGCTCTGGAACTTTACTCAGACATAAAAATCGCTTTATATCGAATGGTACGTCGCGACGGGTCATATGGTATAATATTTTATACCTTGTGACCCATCGCGATGGGCCATACAGTATAAAACTTTATTGTTTTATACCTTCTGACCCTTTGCGACGGGTCATACTCATACAGTATAAAACTTTATTCAATTTTATACCTTCTGACCCATCGCGACGGGTCAGAAGGTATAAAATTTAATAAAGTTTTATTCCTTCTACGGGTCGGAAGGTATTAATTTTAATGAAGTTTTATACTGTATGACCCGTCGCGATGGGCCGCAAGGTATAAAACATAATAAAGTTTTATACCCTGTGACCCGTCGCGATGGTTCATACGATATAAAACTTTATGGCTCGGTAACATTTCAAAGTTTTAAATGAAAAGTATAATTATAGGGGTAGCTTATGTGCCGGATGCGGCGTAAGGTATAAAACCAGTGCGGCGTTAGGTATAAATTTCTGATGTAATGTACCGTTGCGTATAAACACCGTTCGGTATAATTTTTTAGGTCAAATGGTACGTACAGTACGGGCCACAACGTATAAAATACTCGATTTATACCGAATGACCCATACTGGAGGGTCCATAACGTATAAAACCATGTTTTAGGTCTTGTGGCCCATACGGGATGTACCGCTCGGTCTAAATTTTTAGGTCGAATGGCGTTTCGACGCTATGGCGCATCGTGCACAGATTTTATACCTTGTGGCGCATCTCGTTTTTAGACCGTGTGGTGTTTCGACGCAAAGGTTTTTCGACGTTGTGACCCCGACCCAAGACACAATTGAGAGCATTCAGTGTGTAGGCCTAGGGCTTACCAAATCACGGTGCGATGTTGATTAAGATTTTCGATTTTGAAGTCCATTCTTGAGACATAATTTAAAAATAAAAATTTGGAAACGGTTTTTGATGTAGAGGTATCCTTCCCTGTGAAGTAAACAAACAAATTCAGAAACATAGTAAGTATACTCTGGATGCCACCGTCCTACCACAGAAAGAAACCCCTCTTATCTTTACTTTTTGGTTGCAGCTCCAGATTTGTGACGAGTTTGAGTCCGCCTCGGAGTTTGACTTCAAGAAGGCCCTGGACTTGCTCGTCTACATCGACGACGAGTTTGAGCGGAGTGAACTGAGGTTAGATCAATTAATCGCTCTCATCTGAGCCTAAATTAATACTTATCTTCACCCTGTCCTACTTTATCAATCTCTTACATGAATCTACTGTGGGCTTATAATAATAAATAATGGACCTGCAACATTGTTGAAGAGCATCTGCGATTCTAATTTCCGTAGTGGTAATTGAAAATTGATGGGCATTTTAGCCCCTACTACTAAGCAGCTACTGTAGCCTACATGCCAACAATGCCATAAAGACCTAACCATAGCAAAAGTGCAAAATGGCCACTTCCGGGGCTAGTTTTAGTGCTACACTGACTTAGATGTACCGTCCAGGAACACAGTTACTACGTACATAATAAATCCATTGTACTTTCTACTACATGTAATCTCCACTCATCTCTTTTCAGTAAACATTTGTATTTTAACTAACCATCAAAACATTTTTCTCTTTGTATTTTGCTGCTAAACTCTGCTGAAGGGCATTTTGGTGAAATTAAATTGGGTGTTGTAAAATTATGACCACCAATCAATGAATACTTATAATATTACTGCATCATGGTGCAGGAGGTAGGCTACTACATTTAGCACAGATTCTGAAGTTGTACGTGTTTCTAAATGAAGCTTGTGTTTTGTAGGCACTACATCTGGTGTCAGGCAGTCAAGCGAAACCAGTGGTCTGACGAGGAATCAGATGCACCGATCAACGCCATTCAAAAGTTACTCTTCTTCAAGCTCGCTGATCTCATCAGCTTCATGGGTATGTATTACGTTACGTAAGCTTCTTGTTTAGGGCTAGCCAACAATATCGATAATTTGAAACGATATCGATGTAAAAAAAATGTCTACATCGATATTACAATATCCATCGCAATATTGCCAATTATTAGTAGGGCCTATAAAAAAATCCTACATTAATTTTTTTTACCAATACCCGACTTCACAGTTGGAAACAGAGACGGATGTTGATTGATGCAAGTTCGTAATATACCCTACACCAGGGTTGCCGTTTTTGCGGAATTTATCCTCTTTTGCGGATTTTTAGGGTGCCTCGCGGACATGAGGATTAACGGCCAAATTGGCGGATTTTCTACCATTATTGTAAAAACTGTGAAATTTACTATAATTTGAAAATTCCGCCATAAAGAACGATTTAATAACGTAAAAAGTAAAGTTGGACAATCTACACTTGAACCCGCAGCATAGACACGATGTCTCAAAACACGTGTGAAATATCGAGATTTCAACTGTGTTTTTGTAAGTTGTCTTGCTATACTAGCAAGCAGAGGGTGGAGCTTGTGTGGGAGACAGCCAATGCGGTACCTAAAGCGTTGTGATTGGTCTAGTAGTAAGTAGCGTCCTCTATCTATCGTCAACTTTGCAGAACGTGTGTGTTCTTTTAGTGTACGATAGAGCGCGTTGCCCGTGCCTCGTTGGTAACAAGGAGCCCGTGACGTGACGACTGACTTTTTATATGAGTCTATGCTGTTATTTGCCTGGTTTCTTGTTTATATATATTTATTTTTTATTTTATTATTTATTTATTTATATATAAATTATAATGGAGAGGTAAATTCTTAAAGATCATCCGGCTTAATGCATAACCTAAAAATAAACATAACCTAAAATTTTTTTTTATTCTTTCACACTTTATAATAGGCTAGGCTAAGTTACAGCAGAATAAATGTGTTTTGGAGGATTTTTGAGGATTTTTTTGGTATCTTCAGAGGATTTAAAAAATTACTTGGTGGCAACCCTGCCCTACACCATTTAAGTCACGGCAAGCGAGAATGGTAAATACTAAATACCATTATACCATTACCAGTATTACCATTTTTTTTTTTCTTTTTTAGTGTAATGCAGTCAATTGGTGTCGTCCCACCTGTAATAGTAATTGTAATTTAATTTTTAGTGTATTGAATTTTACACATTTCAATTTTCAAATTGTGGTTACACTAGTGTAGACTGTAGATGCTATAGACGTTGTATTTATTTTGTGTCTTGGAGGATGACACAACTCCAAATGTGTAGGTTTAACCCAGCCATGGCAACTGTATCTGAATGAATGTTGAATGTTTTGCAGGTGCTGATGCTGACACGCAGGTGCTGCCCCCTCTAGACCGCATGTTGGAGGCCAATGAACTGGGAGACCTAAGACACAGCAAAAGCTATCAGTTTCTACTGAAGGTCGGCTACGAACATGTGCATAATGCACTGCAAGAGTCCTCCAGTATGGTCCACTGACAAGATAAGTGCATTTCACGTTAAAAAACCACCGACGCAGATTTAAAGAATCTGTGATATTACGATGAATGAGATGCCAAGAAGAGAATTCAAGCGAGTATCTCAAGAAGAACGAGAAGATTTGATTCTCAAGCAAAGGACTCTAGGTTTAAAGGAGTGAAGGAGCATGAAGAGAGAAGAGATGGAGAGAGGCAGGGAGGCAGGCTGGGAAGATATAGATAGAAGTGTGAAACCTCAAAAGGCAGATGTAGCAGATATCTACTTTGCCTAGCGGTATAAGAGGACAAAAAAGCCTGCCTCTACGGTTGACCTGATCTATCATAATTGCTCGACGGACAGAATGTAACCATATGATGGGAAGAAGACTTTCTCCAACTCCCAACCCAACTCGTGTTGGAAGGAGTTTAATTTCTACCCTGCTACTCAAGAATTAAACTAGGTAAGTGAATAGGTAAGAACTCTCATAACTTGGGTACATATTGTGAAATGATAACACTGCAACAAACCTGTGTTCATTTAACCTGTTTTAAGACCAAGTTAGAAGTTAATCAAATTCAGTGTAATATTAAGTTGTACGTAAATTATGTGGCAAATGAGACCATGAAATTCGTGTCTACGAAATAGGATTGGATACCTAGACACTGAAATGGAAACTAGCCTTGAACTTGAATGTTGTAAATATAACTGTAAAATAACTGTATTTACTCGCATATAGGCAGGGGTGTAGTCCTAAGTTAAAGGCTGCCTGGGTGCATTAAAAAATGAAAAAAATAAGGACATTTTTAAAGGGGGAAGGGGAGTAGGATTTGTGTTTTTAAATATACCATGTTTATGAGCACGTTCACACAAAGAACGACCTCCACAATCTGAGATGCACCCTTACACCGGGAACCAGTCACACACAATATTGACTATTGAGGTAGTGTTTAGGAAGTTTTGATAAGTAAATACATTTTAGCCTTGGTTAGTCCCGCTTGGCCCGGTTGAAACGTGAGCTTGGGCACCGTGAAAGGTGTGAAAAGTGTGCGTGATTGACCCCCAACTAGGCCCGACTACACCCCTGCTTATGGGGCTAAATGAGGGTCCAGCCATGACGCAGGCCTTTGCTGAGTGGCCGCACCACAGTGTAATATATACCACAGGGCCCAGGTTCACAAAGGTGCCCAAGTGCTAAGACGTCCTAGTTTAGGCAAATCTTAGTAATATAAATCACGCATTTGTCGTTGTGCAATGTCATAAAGATAAAATATACCTAGTAAAATATCAACAATTTACTAATAATATTTTACTTCTGAATGTGTAGTAATACCCAGAGATGATTTGCCTAACCTAGGCAAATCTTTGTGAATCCTTGTGTGAATCCTTGTGAGTGCATCTTTGTGAATCTAGGCCCAGTATACTAATCCATACAGTAGATACCGAAACTCCCATAGCAGCACCACTGAACAACTAGTGCACGTACACAAGCGCAGCTTAGCGGTAACCGGGTTGACGTGCGTTGTTCACCATTATAAAAACTACCTCAAGTTGAAGTAGTACTACTTTATCGACTCTTCAACTACACTCGGCCCACGGGCATAGGAACTGCGTGCACATGCTTTTCCAGCAAGAAAATTGCTCGAGTTTTGCTACTCTATGGAATAGTATACTGCGGTAATACTGTATTATCAACGTGACATACGTGCACTAGGCTGTCGTGAAGCCATGAGTTCCAGAGGTACATGGCAAGTACCGCTAGGTATCAACATGCTTGGCGGGCGTAGCATTGTTTGTGTGCTGAAAATGTTAATTTTGTATGTACGTAGTTTTATGAATTTAATGATGATAAAATGTTGTTTATGGCACAAATTGTGACCTTACTATCAATCTACAGGTATTTTTGTATTAATTAAGGTCGCTCATCGATGTAAAATTACAACATCGATCTCGATGGAGTAAAAGTCGATGAAATTAATTTTAAGAAAGCAAGGTATATTAAGTGAGGAAAGGATCCAACAGCTTACCTTCGTGTAGTAAGATGACGGATTTGCGAGTTTGAAGTACACATAAAGACATAATACAAAATATAACGAGACGTTTCGACCGAGGTCTTGCTCACTCGAGAGAAGAATGGCTACTGCAACTACTCTAGTCAACTAAACAACTATAATAGACTAGACTAAAATATAAACGTGACTTCTCACATGGGCCAGCTTAGTGGCATGATGACGAATTTGTTTGATCCAAAAATCGAACATTGGCCTATGTTGATACATCGCGTCGTGAGAGAAAGAGTGAAAAAACAGGAAAGAAAGATAGATACACAGGGTACGAGGGTGGGGACGGAAAAGTATATGGTCAATCGACTTGATAGGTTATGAAAGTAGGTGCCAATCGGCTGGAATGGTATATTAAGTGAGGAAAGGATCCAACAGCTTACCTTCGTGTAGTAAGATGACGGATTTGCGAGTTTGAAGTACACATAAAGACATAATACAAAATATAACGAGACGTTTCGACCGAGGTCTTGCTCACTCGAGAGAAGAATGGCTACTGCAACTACTCTAGTCAACTAAACAACTATAATAGACTAGACTAAAATATAAACGTGACTTCTCACATGGGCCAGCTTAGTGGCATGATGACGAATTTGTTTGATCCAAAAATCGAACATTGGCCTATGTTGATAAGCAAGCTTTTAAATTGCAATCGGTGATCTTCTCTGGTTGGTATTTCTGTAGAGGTGCCAATGGTATTTCATTGTTGCTGACAGGTGAATAGGTTCCTGGGTTCCTCTATAATATCGTGGACTACCCACCCTGTTCTGACTTTCTGGATACGCCACAGCATACATTTATTTGAAATAAACACATTTATCTAATGCAAGAAGTCTAGTTTCATCTCCAACAAATAGAACACACCACAACTTCCTTTCCCATATTATCTATCAATGTCACAAAAAGACATAACACATGCTGCTGTACCAACTAGGCCCTACCGACTCATCTCTTCAACGCGGAGATGCAACGCCAAACTTCAACCTCTCCCGTGTGCTTGTTCAAGCCGAGCATCCCTCAAGGGACCCATTGGGACGGATTTTCTAATGTACTTGTTCAACTCATGCTGTTGTGTTCATTTATGGTACTTAGTTGTTTGCTGAATCCTATTGTTGCTGCTGTTGTTTGTATCTATTTTTTAAAGCCAACTGTTGAGGAGGGAATGTACTTACATGTTACTTGAATAAATTACATTTTAAGTGATATCTTGTATATTTTGTTGTGTTGTGTCTTGTGTATTGATATCTTGTGTTTACAACCTTTTCCAATTCTTTCATCCTAAAGAAACAGTCTATTTTATCAAGATCAGTCTTGAGAAAGTGTATTGAAATTCAAAAATCAATAACAATTCAAAATTATTACTCTGTAATGGGTGGTAAAGTGAATGTGATTGCAAAGCGACCTCTTTGATTTGCGCGCCGTAAGAGGGCGTGTCATCATTTGAGTTGGTTGCCATGGTTACTCGAGCTCGGACTTAAATAGCGGCCGCGATTCGAAACTGGCTAAGTGGAACGCGATCATGGCCACAAAGAAGAAGATCACGAGACAACAACAACAAGCCGTAGTACCTCCTGGCACCTTCTACATCCCTGATACAAGATCGCTCAAACTGCGTTTTCGAGGTACAATAACATGTCGATTTTCGCAAAAAAGATGGCGGATTTGGATCAGGGTTGTAGAAGGTGCCAGGAGGTACTCCTGTCTTGTTGTTGTTGCTGTTGTTGTCTCGTGATTTTCTTCTTTGAGGGCCATGATTGCGTCCACCTAGCCAGTTTCGAGTCGCAGCCGCTATTTGAGTCCGAGCTCGAGTAACCATGGCAACCAACTCAGCTAATGACACACCCATTCCTACGGCGCGCAAATCAAAAAGGACGTTATACATTCACACTCGCTTTACCACCAGGAGTAAAATATATAATAATTTTCAATTGTTATGAACATATTCCAAAATGTGCAAGGTTGCAATATACTTTTTCAAGATTTGATCTTGACAAAATATACTATCTTCCTTTATGATGAATGAAGGACATTATAATACAAGATACCAACTGAAATGTAATTTATTCAAGTAAAAATTAAGTACATTCTCATCTCAACAGCTAAAAAACTAGACTCTCATCTCAAAAACTAGATACAAATAACAACGGGATTCATACAAAGAACCAAGTAAAATAAATGAACACAACATCTTGAAGTTGAACGAGTTGAACAAGTACGTAAGAAAATCCGCCCCATTGGGTCCAGGGATGCTCGGCTTGAACAAGCACACGGAAGAGGTTGAAGTTTGGCGTTGCATCTCCAGGCCGTTGAGGAGGTGAGTCGGTAGGGCCTAGTTGGTACAGCAGCATGTGATTGGTGCTAAATGCGGCCGTCACTGAGTCCAGAAGGCTGAGATACAACATCTTGACAGTAGCGAGCAAACTGAGAGCGACATTTACAACAACCTGAAACAGAACCAGGGACACATGAGTATCATTTTTCTCAAAATTACATTATTCATACAAGGAGCAGTGGCGTATTCACGGGGGGGAGGGGGGAGACCCCCCCCCCCTTTTGCTGGAAAATGACCGTTAACGTTTCAATACTGACTGTATTTTAGACATTTGTTTTTGTTAAAAATACACGCATCGATCTATAATTATTTTTTTATCTACCAACACCTCAGCTGTTAATGGCGGGGTGGGCCCTGGCCCCTCAGGCCCTCACACTATCGAACAAGGCACAGAACAGAATCCATATCACTTGACACTCGCTAATCGCACAAAACCCGCCGCCACAGAAAGCGAGGCGGTGTAGTGGTGTAACGTGTATACACTTTTAGAAACAATGACGCAATTCATTCAAGTTGACTCCGCACCCCACCTGCCCTCTCTCTACATTAGGTCCAGCCAAACACATTATTTAATATTTAGTCATTGTTTGAGTCTCGCAATCGGCGGTCGCATGGTGTGACAATACAGGCAACAGGCACAAGTGCAGCGCTTGTCTCGCAATCGGCAGTCGCATGCTGTGACAATACAGGCAACAGGCACAAGTGCAGCGCTTATTGCGAACATAAATGTGAAAGTTTTTTTGTGGACCGTGCGACGAGCCGACGAGGCATCTGTTTCCATGTCTTGTGCTGCGTGGCAGTGATGTGCGCGGTGAGCTGGTGACCAATCAGTCACGGTGCTGACGCGCGCTACTACCGAGCGTCAGTACAGCGCGTCAAGTGTAGCGCAAGGGTCGCGGAATGACGTCACGCGATCGTAAATAAAACTAGGTTAAAAACAGGCCGTTAGTGGGTGGAGTCAAAATGACTGTGGATAGTTGGACACGAAAAGATGGAGGTATAATCAACAATGAATATAATAAATCACCCGTGTTATTTAGTTGAAATTTTTCCGTGAGCAGCTCATTTTTTGTTTGTTATTTTGTGAACAACTCCCAGCCCTAATCCAGATAAATTGGTTTTATACGTTTTCAGGTGTTTCGCTCAGGATTTCTAGTCATAACTGCCTAGTAGATTTATATTTCAATCTTCGATTACAATACCTTGATCGGATCGTGATTTTGTTTTAAATGTACGTTGTGGATGTTTTAAATACAGGTAATTTTAATTATGCTTATTTATTTATGTGCTCATATAATTTCCTTCATAATTCACTTTTAATAAAGGAGATGAAATACGAAAGAGTGAAGTCTTGTAATTTCTCCCTGCTGATTCTGAATTAAAACATTTTAGTTAGTCCAATTTAGTCCATTTATCTCCTTCCTCTCCTATGCGAGTCAGTAGTCAGTAGTCAGCGTGGGTGCGTCAGCGTACCGTAAAGTGACCGGACCACCCTGAAGTGCCTGGTGGATCGTTAAGTGACCGGTTTTCCCGTGCCGGTCATTATTTGTGTAATTTTCATTGTTATTGGTCGGTCCGATCGCCAGGAAATACTGTATATGCACCCCATGGAGGCAAATATCATGCAACAAAAATCAAACTTCAGCATCTGTTTTCAGTTCAAGATGATTTTTGCCAGTGGTGGACAGGAACGTCGGGAGTATATTTTTCTAGAGGGGGGGGAGGGGGCGAACTGTTCAGCTGTACTTTTAACCAATTATGATCGGGTTTTCATACCGTTATGGATTTGGAAATTCTCCAGTGTCGGATCTAGGTATATCCAGGGCAGTCTCTTCATATTTGAGGGTCTGAGACAAAAACATTTCTTGGGGTCCCACATAAAAGTGGCGCGGGTTCGATGGGGTCTGGGACAAATCCCCAGCCGCCGAGGCTCTTTATGTCGTAGGTGGAACATTTTTGGGTTGTGCATTATTATGTTTGATGGCCTAAAACGCGATTTCAGGCGAAATCTTGCCCTCAAAACGGTAAAATAGAAAGAAGTTGTTACAATGAAAATTCATTATATGGGTTGCGAGTTCGATCCTTTGTCCGTTGCTATATAGTTGTTTAATACGAGTAGCAGGGAGTGGGGGGTGACGGTATGTCCGTCGGCCTTGTATTCCTACCAATAAAAACAAAACGATTTTTTAGGAACAATTAAGTAACATTTAGGTAATATCTGGTACTTGATTCTTTATTCTCGGCGAGGTGGGAAGGCAATTGACAATTTAAGGACTCCCCCCCCCCCCCCCCGCCCCACACACGAAAGTCTGATTGAATTAATGAATTAATGCAACACTGTTAGCGACGTTTAACCACCCGTAACATTATGTCGATGTTCAAGGATGGGTAATATACACACAAAATTATGTGTCATTCAAAATTTTGTTTTTACCGTTTTATCTATAACCAAACGGTAAATTTAGCGGTAAACACGCTCACGCTATCAAAAAGTTCCCCAATGCCATTTTTTATATTTTGTGTTGGGAAGGGGGTTGGGGGGAAGAGGAGGGTCATCACTATTATTAATCTGATCAAAACGAAATTTGGTTTGCTTACGGTCGTTTGCAAATAGCCTACTTTCTATTTTCGTGATTCAGATTACTAACGACGAAAAATGTGTTACAGCAAGGCTAATCGCGATGATAGTTAAACATCTAAAATATCCCTGTTATGTTGGACTCCGAAGTAGAAAGCGGCGCAAGCAAAGCTATAGCAATAGTTAAGCGAGGGAATTATTTCATAGCAACTATGTTTACCATGATTTGAAACGAGAATAATCGAGATAAGTAGAGAATGAACAGGCATAAACGTCTGATCAAGCACGACTCGGGCATTTGTAGACCAATTTCGGCGAATTTTTGACCGACAGAGACAGCGTAAAAAAAGTGACCGACCGACGCGCCGTGTAGCGGCCAAGGCCGCGAAGCGGTCTTGTACTTGTATATTGTCTTAGTAGATATTTTTCATTAAAATAAAAACCACGTACATCACTGAAATTTGTATTCACAATCTTCAGTGCTCAATGTTCTTTTCTAAAATTAATTTATCTTGCTATCATGCTATTTGAGTGGCTTGGAATGTTGTGCCCCCTGTAATAAAATTTCAGGAGTGGATTATATTATTTGGTGAGTCAATCGGAGACAAATAACTTATGAATTGATTAAATAATTGGAAGCATATTTGTTACATTACATTGCTTTCTATGTTAATGCAATTCTCCATATAGCAATTTGCAATTGCCTTATATTAATGGGTAGGGATGAAAGTATGTGGAGGGGGGGGGGGGGGGGGGGATTTATGACACAATGAGTCTAGCAGTAAGGCAAAATTGTAGTTATCTCAGCTGTTTTAACAGCTGCACAACCATAAATATGTATAATTAATTAATTAATTAATTAAAAACAAACTGTTGAAGTGCAAATTGTAACACGCCATGGTGCACAGAAAATTGTAAAACTACCCTAAGATGTAAACATGTTTTATATTTTGAATGATACCTATAAGTATAGGTGAAATGAAATTACTACTGTATTAGTATTTATTTATACTTACTTGAAGTAGTACCCACCTAGAAGGAAAATCCTGGGTTTTAATTGTCATCTTTAGTACTATTCTAATGCCCGGTATTAAGATTTAAGAGGGCTCGCAAAATATTTACGTAGTCCAGGACTAGGCCTAGCTGTTTTCTCCGTGGCAACCTCCAATCAATAGTGTGGTTTCCACGGAGAAAACAAGTTGGTCCTGGACTAAATATGAGCGGCCCGTGGTAATACCGGGCTTAAGTCTACTTTGTAGGGGAAGTAGGTGGATCTAAGTAGCTGGCTCATTGGTCCAGTGGTTAGCATCCCTGCTTCCAATGCAGAAGGTCCTGGGTTCAAATCTCAGTTCAGGCAGAAGTTTTTTAACTTCTAATAAGGATTCAGTTCCATTACTTCTTGGCTTAGGAATAAGTAAACGGTGACTTTGGAGCCGTCATAGCAACGAAGCACCTAATAAATTCAAAGTTGTTCTGAATCGGCCTTGTTGATTCCGACATTTGTCTGCAGGTGTTCGCACTGTCCAATCACTGATATGTTTTGTATTTGAAATATCGATCTTTGATTGGGTACTGCTCACTCGTCAATGGTGTTCGGAGCCTACAGGGTTGGTTTAGTCGCTTTAAATGAAAGTCCCCCACTGCAAATCAATTTCGTTACTGAGTGGGTAGACTCAATTTAGTTTATTTTGCTAATTCATTATATTTTTTCCCCTGTGCAGAGTTGGCCTCTTCAACCATTCTTCTTTCTTGCTATCCAATACAAGGCTGCCTCCTTCTCTGTCCTTTATATACACTATAGGATTTTAAATCACAGTGATAGTTGGTTTTGTCAAGAAAAGAACATCTTTAAAGTAGTCTACATTTATTTTTAATGTAGGTTAATTTTGTATTTAATATATTACATATGTACATAGTTTAATAAATGCATAACAAGCAATATTTAGTCTTTTTACCCCTTATCTCCTGAACAAAATGTACTAGTACTACTGCACACTATTGCATTGACATTTTGCCTGTATCATATGCAAGTACTGTACTGTTATGTAGGGTTGATGTTAAGCATGTGAATTCAATGTTATAAAAAAGTCAACGTTTCGTTGTGATTAGGTATTACAAAATGCCCATTACCCCAGCACAACGAAAGGACGTATACTGTACAGATTGAACAAATCGAGGTAGGTTCAAGTTAGCTACATCACTGGACTAGATAGACTATCTAGACTGATGCTGTATTGTGGGTGATGCTGAAGTGCCTAGCAGTATCACTAACTATGATGAAATGCAAGTTTGTTAGTCTGGGTTTTGTTTTGTATGAACAGCTATTTTTTTTTTTTTCATAAATTGATTGTTTTTAAAAGTGGCAACATTGTATTCAAACTATTTTGTCATCAATCATTATTCATTTGTATCTTTGATCAAGGTCAGAGTTGGAATGTCTATCTATATGAAATAGTATCGGACGAATCAATCATATTGAGCATCAACCCTTAACAGTGAGTTTTACAATATTATGCTACTCATAGTATCATTTTATGAAGCTGAACCTCTAGTGTCAATAGTCGGCATGTTCTACACAACAAGGCTCCAAGCTTCCTGTTAGCAGACACATAATATGGTTTTAGGCCTAATTCAACAATCTAACATGTCTTCCACATTATATCTGCAATACTGAACTAATGAGCTGGCACTATAACACACTCGTTTATGCATTAATGCCCCCGCATTAATGCATATTAATGCATGCCCGCGTCAGGGTAATCAACAAAGTGCTAAATGCTAACAAATGATTTTCGTGAACTTTAAATTTTTCTCAGTTTACATCTATAGGCCTATATAAACATATTTGAGAACCATTTTTTACTATACTGACCCTTACGTATGGGCTGGCATATTCCAGCAAATCAGTTCATAAGGTACCATATAAATATAACATACGTTGTGCAACAGTTTCTGGTTATCCATCAGCCATAGCCGAGAGTAGTTAGTACATAGGCAAGGGTCCAGTCAGTTGACTAACACACACAAAATTAAACAACTTGCCCGGATGCATACAATACATGCATCGAACTGTATCTTCCTGGAATTGATGTAATAATTAGGCTGTTATGAAATAATTGAGGAAGACTTAAAAGAGTATACATGTTCCTTAAACATTAACTTAAACTTGTGAAGTATCAAAACAGGAAATGAATAGGTATCAAAATATCTTGTAACATTGTAAAATATTGAAAAGAAAATTGTAACTTTACGTTATATGACGTACGCCTACACTACTACTGTACTGTATTAGTTGCTAGCAGCATTCTTTCTGATCGGCTTATTCCTAGGAAGACATCACTTGTTACTAACCTTAGGAATTGTGGCAGGAGAGCAAGGAATAAGGTACACCATGATAGCCTATAATATTACGAGTATATTCCATAGCCACCTGTATGTCAGGTTCTTACTTGGACAACAGGCAGTGGTTTCATGTAGCATGTAAAGCATGGATTTTAAGATTCATAATCTCTTAGGGATGGGCAATGCAGCCTATGCTGTGTAAACTATTGATACTGCACAAATATGATGATATCAATAATAATATCAAAAATTGATTAGGCCTAGATGTGCAAATAAATTTAAATTGAAAGAAATAGATTTTATATTTTTTTATGTTATGAATGTGTAGCCGAAAGGGGGTTAGGAATTGTTTTTGTTTAAAGTTTTCACACTAATCTAATATGTTAAAAAATTGAAAAAAATGTTACTTTTAACCAAAATATTGAATGTTTTCCAATGTCGATTACAGAGTGTCTATCGACATTGTATCACAATATGGCTATTTTGCCCATCCCTACAACTCCACGCATTTGTATGCTACGTAACCGAGCTAGTGGGTGTGTCGTTAAGCGGCAACGACACTGTGTATGGCTTGTTTATGGTTGACTTGCGCACACACAAAGCTTCATCATACCTATAGCAAAGCTTAAATTAAACCAGAATATTTGTTGCGATCTGATGTCTGGCCTGTCACAACGATGTCTCGCTAGCACCGGAGCTCTGCGACTGACTGCCCAACTGCTGCAGTTGGAATGTATTGGCCTTGGCCACTGTCACGTCACTCTCCAGAGTGGATATCCGTTGCTTTAGCGTCCGCACCTGGAAGTTGTAAGAGCCAAGTTTATCACAAATATCCGGCGGTAATTTAACAATAAATAAGAAATTGTCGTAAATTTAAAAAAAAATTGACATGGTTTGCAGTACACATTGCTGTAGTTAGTCTCTGAACATCTCTACCCCCCCTGAGATATCATGATATCATTACAAACTTGAAATTTTTCTGCCTTAGCCTCCAGTATACATTGCTGTTCAGTGAAAGGCTTTGATAAGTGAGAGTTGACAAGGATATCTTATCACAAAATCCTCGGGTGGGGGGGGGGGGGGGGGAGGGATTTTTTAAACACACCGATTTTGAAAATTAGTCCCAACATCAATTCATAATTAATTGATTTATTTATCTCTATCCCTATTTTGAAATTAAAACGGTGCAAACTTATATCCTACTGATAATGTGAAAGGTAGCCGGACGCTTACCTGCTGAGAATGCCTCTCCACCATTGCCAACATCTGTTGCTCCAGCTTCCTCAGCCGGCACTGGTATTTCTTCTTGGAACGGTCTAGGGTCTGTATGAGCGCCGTGTTGGCGGTCTTGAGATGGTTCACGAGGTCAGCTGACTGTTGGTGCCGTAGCTCAGAGTTCTGGCCCACTTGATCCAGCGTGGACGCGAGGTCGTTTAGTCGTTGCTTCAGGCGAGACTCTCTTCTCAGGGCCTCGGACAATTCCGTTTCGCTGTCTCGAACAACGCGGTCCTGAAGAAACAAACTCGTTGGCTAATTATGGTGCAAAATGTACATACACATACATACTGACACTTGTGTACAAAATGAAATGAGTTGTGATGGAAGAGAAGCCGTTGGTTGAAGCTAACAAGTTTGTAATTTGAATCTACTGTTAAAACCTAGTAATGCAATTTTCAGCAGTTTCATGTAATTTCAAAACATTTATTTTAACAAAATTATCCACAGGTACGCACATGATAATCCAGTTAATTGTCAAATCACAATGAATTGCCCGTACCAATCATTAGAGTGGCCGACCGTTTGGAATTTCTCCGGACAGTCCAGATTTTTATGCCTTTGTCCGGAAAGAGGAATTCCTCATTCGGGACGGCACTTTGTCCAGAGTTTGTGAAACAGTCATATTTGCACTACATTTTATTGAATTTTAGAGTATTACAGTGAATTAGAGTCTTATTTTCTCTACAATAGTAGGCCTATAGGCCTAGGTCTCTGAAACTAGAAGCCCAACTTGCTTTCGAATGAAGCTGGAATGGCCGAATGGTGATTGTTATAGGCTAAATGCAACAGTGAATAAAAAAAACTTTTAAATATTTTGTAAGAAGTTCCCGAAATTAGAAACCTTAGTGTTCAACGTTCCGAACGCATTCCCTTTAACAACAGTGATGAAAGCCTTGCCTTATTGAGCGCCTCAAGGTGTCGTTCAGTCTCTTGCAGCTGCGCCTGCAGGTGCTGAATAGCTGCCAGCTGTGCAGCCCGGTGAGCATCCTGAGCACTCAGCTTCAGCTCTAGCGTGGCTCGCTCCTTCTCCAGCAGAAACACTCGGGCTCGTAGCTCAGCCTTGTCTTCCCTGATCGCCATCACCTCTTGCATCAGGACCTGCACAACCAGACACAATATTTAATGTACTATGGTTGGTTATTATTTATTATTATTAGCTAGGATGATGATAGAAAGGGCATTATGCCCGAAACACTTATCATTTTACGCTTGAGCCTAGCCGAGTTCTCAATCAAGAGTCGAAAATCCTTCCCTTAGAGGCACGAATGCATAGTTCACTCAAGCCCTTCTCCACTCCAGCCTCTCCTCAGCTTCACTCAGCCACCAATCACAGAGCAGTCCACATGGTAATGCCGTTCCGTGATTGGTTGTTGGGCGAGGCTGAGGAGAGGCCGAGTTGATTATGCATACAAACCATAGTGTCTAACATCCTTTACAAAATGATATTACAAAATATAGAACAAGTACACAAATTTAAATATAACAAAGATAAAATAAAATAAAAATTACAAAGAAATAGAGTGAATTACTCTTTTAAATTTCCCTGGGATTCTCCCCGGGGGGGGGGGAGAATTTAAATAAACTAATGAGTAGAGTAGAGTAATTTATTCACTTGTAGATACATACATAGTACATATATAAGCTTCGTCAATAGGTATATTAAAGTATAATTAAGCTAGGGCTAAGGTTAAGAATAATAATACATAATGAGAAGAACAAAAGTAGATTAGGTTAGATATCGTAGGAACACTTGCACACTATAAGAAATGATGTGATTAAAGAATCATATGGTGAAGTAGACCTAGGCCACAGATAGCTACTGCTTCACAGATGACACAAATATTTGGAGTTAAAATTAAATTTACTACAATGCAACTGGAAGTATAGTCCTCCCAACGAATCTATTCTCATGCTTTCACCACAGGCCATGTCCAGAATGGCAACTTAACTTGTCATTCCTCCGTGTGCTTGATGGAAGATTGCGTCGGATTGTTCTCAGTTCGTGAGTTGGCCAACTTGTCCGATGTTGATAAATGGTAATTCTCTCATTTGTGTAAGTTGCTATTAAAAATATTACACGTTGAATATTTTTAAAAATTAAATACAAATCAAACTTTGTAGTAACAAACCCAATAAGTCGTGTTTGAAGAGAAGTGATAATTGAAAATAGATCACGGGAACCCAGCCATTCACAGCTTTCGATACCAAGAAATGGCGGAAACGCCGGTGTTTAAACGACTTTATTTCATAAAACTAAAGTAGGACGGACTATACCTTTACAGATAAGACCTACCTCTAGAACACAGTGGAATATTAGAATAAATACTTGCTGCGAGTACTGTTACTCTATGGATCTACTCAGTAAAGTGTGAAGTTTTATAGCCTACATTTTGACAGGCTTTCAATAAAAACAAAAGACTGCCAATGTTGCTCACAGCTTGCTGGATTTTGATAGTTCCTGTGAACTTCTACGAATTCTCGAACTCTCATTGGCTACACAAAAAGGTCTACTTGATCTCCGCCTAGCGGAGGCTCGTCGAACTCCCGAGTTCGACGAGCCTCCGCCAGGCGGAGATCAAGTTAGCGATCAAAGTTACATGATTGCAGTGCGGGAGCTGCTAATTTCGTCGTGCGCCATCTTAGTATTCGGCAATAGTGCGCGCATGAACACAGGCAGTAAACCGTCCGCGGAAGTTTACTTCGAGGCCTCAGGGGTTATGACGAAAGCATGAGAATAGATTCGTTGGGAGGACTATAGTAAGTTTTGTTTATGATATAATAGAATAGGTAATAAATAATGTGATATAATAGAAATTAACATTTGATAATAGTATGCCAGATTAGCCAGGATGGTCAATGGTCACCAGTAGCAGCCTGGGCCCTCATTACAGTACATAAATTGTAACCTGTTGCAAATTTACAACCGCCCAAAACTGTTGGGGAATGAGGGCTCTGGTGACCATATTTGTGCACCCCTGACAACAACGTACCGCAGTTTCCAAGTCCAGCTTGCGTGCCTCGGCCAGAGTGATGGGCACGTTGGAGGACGGAGGATCAACGTGAAACGACTCCAGCTCTACCGCGGTGGCCCTCACGGAGCTTCTCTCTGCCTTGAGCTGTCCGATGTGGTCTCGTAGCCTCCTCTCGTCGTCCGGGCTCCAAGGACTCTCATCCTTGATGGCCAGCGTGCTGTATTCCTCCCACGGACCGGCGGAGATGTTGATAGCGTTGCCTGCAACAAGGGGCATTGGTTAAATCAAATGATTTTTTAAATAAAAATCAATTTAAATTTGTCTTCTTCTTCTTGCAAACACCCAGAGTTGGCTAGCAGAGCAATAACTACTGTAATGATATAATGACTTGACTTAAATATTGGGTACAATTTCAAGTAAATCAATCAAGTCAAATCACATGCTGATACATCAAAGATGTCCAATTGTGTTGATTTACTGTGATGATATAATGACTTGACTTAAATATTGGGTACAATTTCAAGTAAATCAATCAAGTCAAATCACATGCTGATATACCAAAGTTGTCCGATTGTGTTTTAATATTGTGCGTAATGACTCGTGATACATACCTGCCATTGTTCGATCGAGACGAGTGAGGAGATGCCGAGCAACAGTCTCGGAAGCTCGGCGGTTTTCACCGGCTCTCCGTAATAGGCCACTTAGATCTTCCTCCCCGTGATTCAAGTTCATCTGAAGCAGGTAGACATAATGCTAAAGTGTCAACATTTTAAATGGACAACTTTAGGAGTTCCTTCCCTCCCATTCCAATTCCATTCCTTAATCTTTGTAAGCATATTTTACTTTCATATAACAGGTGATGACAGAAATGATATCGTGTACAAAATAGTATCGGTAAATCAATGCGAGACATATACATAAAATAAAATGACTATATAAATACGTAACTAAAATACTACTAAAACATTTAGCATGATAAATGTTACAACCTTGTTTGTTTAAATTTAGCACTTTATAGTACTATTTTGATTGCATCCTGAAATCTTCAGTTCCGGTAACCTCTTTACCCCATCGACCCTCTTTGACTGTATCGCAGCAATCTATTCTAAATCTATTATTTACCTTCTGCATATTTCTAATTTCTAAGGGTTATATACCTTGTGCAAATGTTCAAAAATCGCAGGAAAATCTTAATTGTGGAATCGGCATATTTTGAACCGAGACTCGGGATCAGCAAATGCTGCCGATACCAACAAATATCAGAATCGGTACATCCTCAAACAAACCATGCACTTTTTATAGAATACTTGGTCTTGGGATCTGGAGATAACCTTGACTGTGCCTTATCGACGATAGTTAAGTGTCTGCTCACCTTCTCACCGACTCCCGCGGCCCGGCAGTTGGCCAGCAACAGTCCCAGCTCGCTCTCTAGTAGGGCGACCAGAACGTCGTAAGCCTCGATAGCTCGGTCGCTGTAGCCCAGCGCCAGCCTCAGAGCGGTGGCATTAGACTCGTACTTATTGAGCAGAAGACTGAGCCGATCGCCCTGCATCTTGGCCTCGTGAAGCGTGAGAGAGAGGACGGTGTTCTGCGCTCGGAAGTGCTCCAGTCTGGCGCTTAGTCGTTCCGCTTCCAGTTCGCGGCCCGCTTCCTGTAGGTCTGCTGCGTCGCGTACATCGCACACCAAGCTCTCCGCAACACATGAGCTCCAGACCTGACCACACAGAAAATTGTTTTCCAATTCAATGTTTTTTTATTGACCAAAATGAGCTTGCATTCTTTACAGTGGCTTTAGTTGTAGGCCTAAACATGGTTAGATATATAGAATTACATCATGTTCTCAATATTTACTCTCTAGTAGCCTAAGGACGTGTCCGAAAGCCGGCTCTGTCGTTGCTAGGTCCAAGTCCAGATATGACGCCATGAACAATAATCAACAATCAATGAATGGAGGATACATATTGTTCATGACATCAAATCAGGACCTAGAACTGGACTTAGACTGGACTGGAATACCACTCACTGCATACACTATTTGGCCCGATAATGTAGCATGCTCGACATTGCACTCACACTCCAGCATTTACCAAATTATACCAAAATAATGCAATAGTACAGTATCTTTGAAATGCCAAAATAGGACCACTTCCATTGAAAAATATCTAAAGCCGTAGGCACTCTAAACACATTCACATAGGTATTTTATTTATCAGTAACACTTGAAATATACTTAAATCTATTATTAGGCATGTATTTATCAATAGCAAAAAAAATAAGAGATGTCACAAACATCCGTAGGCTCTACCCTAGTTATAGTACACTGATCATAGTTCGTCTTTTAAGAGAAATATAGATGAATGAGGTTGAATGTTACAGCGGTGAACTGACCCCAAATGTTGCGAGCTGTGATGCTGTCACCGGCCGGTCCATCTTCTTGAGCACAACTCTCTCGGCCATCTTGCAGACCGGCATCTCATCCTGGGGCACCACCGCCATGCTGGGCGGACCGGGGGCCGAGGTGGGGGCGGGGGCCGGGGGCAGCTTCTCTGTCGGGCACTGGGCCTTGCACTCCACGTCTCGGAGCTGAGGCAACAACAAACATTCACTCATTTTAATAAATAAATAAATAAATACCTACGTAGGTAAATATATACAAATAAATTTTTAGTTATAGTCTACCTACTGATTCTACTAAAAACATGAAAGTAAAGCCTCAGCTAACTCTTTTCACCATGGCAACCACCAACCAGAAGCTTTGAAATCAAGTCAGCTGAAGTCAACCCTAAGTATTTAGTTGGAAGACATATTCAATCACACAGATTGTCAACACTTACAGCTCTTCCGCAGTACAGTACTAGTTCACATTTACACCAACAGATTGCAATACAATGCAAACAATGGTGTAATTGACTCAAAATTATCTCTGTAAGCATTTGACTGAGGGCTCAAATATTTCAATACATTTGAGTATAGCACAGAATCCATACGTCTATGTCAATTCTACTATAGCCTATCCGATAAGAAAGAGAATAAAAGAAATACAAACTTAATTTTTTTTAAATCATTTTGTGAAGAGGAGGGGTGTTACATTTAAACGGTTAACTGCGAAAATTTCGGAAAAGTAAACGTACAAAACATTAACCGTCTTCTCCCAGCCCTAATTTATCATGAACATCAACTCAAGAGGTGAGGAAGAGGTAATTACCTTCTTCCTGAGCCTGTCCCTGTCTGCCCTGAGCCCTCCCAGGACCCCCCTGGACCGAGCCAGCTCGTCTCGATGTTGTCCCATCTGTTCCTGCAGGACCTGGTTCTCGGTGCGGAGCTGAACTATCTCGTCGTTCAACGCGGCCATCTGGAGGCTACGAGAACACAGCGCATGAACATACGCCAACCACTACAACATTTACATGCAAGACCTGGTTCTCGGTGCGGAGCTGAACTATCTCGTCGTTCAACGCGGCCATCTGGAGGCTACGAGAACACAGCGCATGAACATACGCCAACAACTACAACATTTACATGCAGGACCAGGTTCTCGGTGTGGAGCTGAACTATCTCGTCGTTCAACGCGGCCATCTGGAGGCTACGAGAACACAGCGCATGAACATACGCCAACAACTACAACATTTACATGCGGGACCTGGTTCTCGGTGCGGAGCTGAACTATCTCGTCGTTCAACGCGGCCATCTGGAGGCTACGAGAACACAGCGCATGAACATACGCGAACAACTACAACATTTACATGCGGGACCTGGCTCTCGGTGCGGGGCTGAACTATCTCGTCGTTCAACGCGGCCATCTGGAGGCTACGAGAACACAGCGCATGAATATATGGAAACTGGAGTACAGTATGGGTTTGTCTATATATAGAGAATATATAGAGATCGCGAATCGTTACCAAAAATAATATATAAAAAAAACGAATTTTGAAAAGTTTGTATTAAAATTTCGAATCAAATTTTGGTGATTATAATTATTTGCGAATACTCTTCGAAATTTGAATTGCTATTATTGCAAACATCAAGACAAGTTGCCAGTAAAGTTACCTATGGCAAGAGGTTGCTGTCTCCTTGTTGGGGGGTGAAAGCTCTGCAATGTTGCGACCCGCCTCGACCGCTCGGGTGTCGATATCGGCTGAGCTCGAGTCGGCATCTCCGAGGGTTCGGTCGTTGTCCTGGAGTTCCGAGTCGTCGGCAAGATGAGTCGTGGAGCCTTCGAGGTCGCGAGACAAGTCTTGCTCCTCGGTCTCTGTTGAAGAGAAACGCAGCGGTCAGGATGAAACAAAACGATGGTAAAGTAACACAATAAACAAGAATGTTGCTGGGCTTGAGCTTCACCACTTAGAGCCCACGAGCCCAAAGAATAGGCGACTCTGCCAGTCGTAAGAACCAACAAAGTAGACCCTGCCCCACCCCCCCACTTGGTCCTACCCTCCCTTGTTGGACTCTCTTTATAACGATTCTCCAGAATGTATAATGGATCAGATTCGAAAGACGTCACATGATCTAAGCTATTGATTACATCCCTAAAAAACAAATAATCCATCAATCTTGTACCAATTAATCTTAAGCTTCACTTGTCTTGTTTGGTGTAAATACAATGATGAACTGTAGTTCAGTCTCGCAAGTTATGATGGAATGATAAATGAAATGTTTAATTTAATAATAGCAGCATATTTATAATAGACTAGAAAAGCATGAGAATTTAAGAATTTATGTTCGTGTCTTGAAAAAGACATTCAATATCAACATTTTGGAATGATGCAAGCCTAGATAGTATCAAGATCTACAGATATTTAAAAGAAAAAAAAAATACAGGAAGCAAGATTAATTGTAGCCTATGTGGATAATATCAGTATACCTCAAATTTGTCTAATATTGTTATCCAATGGGCTGCACTGAGTGCGCCTATTGTACTTTTAGTGTTGTTCTAGTCTAGTTCAATGAAGAAGAGTTAAAAAAAATGTACAGGAATGAAGCCCCGGGTGGTTACCTGATATAACATCCTCCTCCTCCCGTATGACCAGCGACCTCTGCCTGTCTATCTTGCGGCTGAGTTCTGCGATGACCGAGTGCAGCTCCGTGAGTCTCTCCTCGTAGCGCTGGGCCTGGAGGTCGACGCGGTCCTCGCACTCCGCGATGCAGTGAAGCTTCTCCAGCTGCGTCTTGCTCAGGGTCTTCTCCAGGAGGTCTCGCTCCTGCGTCACGTTGTGCAGCCGACTGGACAGGTCCAGGATCTCACCCTTGAGCGAGGCCAACGCTGCCAGATGGAGCTGCAATCAGGCAACACCGTCCAGGGTCAACTTATGGGGTTCGACCACGGTTTCCCGGCCCTCACTCCAAAACAGTTTTAGGTGGTTGTAGCCAGTTGTAAAGTTGCGCCCCTGTTCCGTAACCCGGGCCCAAGTTGCAACCGGTTGCATCTGCCGCCTGGCAACGTACTGGAATGAGGATCCTGAGGCATATCTGGGATCTGGATTAATGGGGGTCTGAATCTGGAAATTACTACCACATGGTGGAACATCCATGTTTAAAGTAGCACAGTACTGTATTGTGTTTCAAATACAGTTTTGTTTAGGCATATTAAATTTATCTTTTGTTTAGTATTTACCAAGTGGGATACCTTTACTTTTTGTACCTTCACCTCAATCAAGAACACTTTCGTAACATATCTGTAGCATAAGATGCATTACATTACATTTTGTCAATATTGAAAGCTTTTAATACTACAGCTGCATCACCAACCGGGCATCAAATCGCTATCTCATGAATAATCATTGATGTGTCCATACAAGTATGTAAATCTACGTAATCTGCGTGAACACTTATACTTGGTGCATGTGTGAAATAAACTGTCAAGTGTTATGGATCGAACAACAAGAATTCGCTCATTTAGTAGTTAGAAAAGAGGTATTGGTGGGACGAATGGTCTCAGTTGGAATGTGATCTACTTTTGCTCCTTGGCCGCATGCAAAACGTCTGCATCTCACAATCCCTTCAAAGACAACGGTGCAAAGCAAAGGAAAGAAACAGCAAAGAGAGAAGCCGACATGAAATAACTCTCAACACTTCAGTACACGCGTACTCGCACGCTTATTGAGTCAGGTCCAAGATGGTATTGTATCGATCGATTAGCTAATAACGCTGGGCGAGCGGTGACAGCCAAATGTCACCGAAGTGATGAGCATGTCGGGGGATGATTGATGAAGGGAGATTTCGCTGACTGATCTGCTCACAACAATACACGCTGCACTTGTGGGTGCCGTAGGCTACACTGCCGCGGACGATCTACACCATCAATGGGGTTCCCCCACTCTGAAGAAGGGTCCACACACTTTGCCACATCTCAAAGTTGCTTCCAAGTTGAACATGGACGTTGACGGTTGACGGTTCATGTAGCCAGCAGGTTTTGTAATGTCGTTGTTTCATTGTTGTGTTTTAGGATGATTAATACGCGTGGCGTAAATATTATTAATAATTGCAAAGATGCCTCTGATTTATGCCAAACAGTCAAACACCTAAACAAAGACCAACATATTATATCACGGACTATGAACACAAGAGAATATTACCGAGTTGACAATGCTAAAACGAAAATCCAAGAGGATTGCAAAACCTCCCGTACACGGCCGACGTGCCGGAGTTCGACGAGCCCTCGCCAGGGGAATGAGCCGTCAGTATAACTAATAACCGCGGTGCGCGAAGACTACGATTAGATCTGTGCTCACGCGAGCAGGCAGGGTACAAATGGTTCTTTATTACCGTGCCGGGTGTTAGGCTAACGGGTGTACGTCTGTGAAACGCTGCGGCCAAATCAACGGATTTACGACGCTGCGTTTGTTACTATTAAATGTGCCAACTGGGCACCTACGCTTCCAGTCCAGTCAGTGCGAACAGCAATAAACAATAACTTTGTTCCCAGAAGAATAAAGACGAGGATTCGTGTGCAGGACAATAAATTGAGCTCAGTTCTACAGGTATAATGTATTCCTATAAATGTCATGATTAGGAGAGCGCATGCTGATGCTGTACAGAGAAGTAGCTGAACGCACTTCTATGTGACACGATAATGTTATACATTCTTTCTGTAACACTATTCTGAGACATAAGCAACATAATTTTTAACACAAAATGTTTGCTTATGCGAAAGTTTTAACATTTGTAGTATAGTTAAAAATATGTCATAACATCGCCGGTGTGTATGAGTATGACACATTTCATATTTGAGCAACGGGGCTAATCGAGACGATGCAACACTGTGTGCAGTTGTGCAGTTGTGCACACACAGGGAAGAAGGCGACTGACAACGGCAATGATCACTCATTCGCTTTTTGTTCACATTGAATGTTCACTTTTGGTCGATTATTCAGTGTTTAACGACGTACTCGACAGCTTAGGTCATATGACGTCTTCCGAATCATATCCATTATGCATTGGGGGGGGGGGGGGGTAGGGAGGGAAAGTCTAAGTGAGAGGAAGAATATAAGTGGGAAAGCGGGGGGGTCTCCTTTTGTCACCTCTTACGACTGGCAGAGTCACCCTGGGCCGGCGGGAGGCAATGATTCACGGAGCGCCGTATTCTTTACAATGAGATCGATTCATATGTTCACAAAATGCCTGTTTAGTGTTAATTGTCACTACGAGTGCAGCTACGTTACACCACAGACGATGAATGCATGTCTGTCCTGTGCGGGGTTCAAACTCACGTTCCTTGGTACCCATACATCAGAATCCGTGCGCGTATTACCACAATGGCAACTACAGACCTTTGTCTGTGGAATATTTGGTGAACTATTTCCCAACCATGCACAGCTTCTAAACTATATGGATAGCATTCCATTGTCTCGCCGTTTTGTGCGCGCTTAAAGTAAAAACTACGCCCAGACTATAAAATGAAATCAGTCCCTAAGTTAGTATAATCCCAAATAGGTACTTTCTGTCAATCAATTAACAGTATGTCAACGTACAGTCACTAATCCTGGCATGTGACTTCCGTATTCCGGCATTCACGACAGCCACTTGAAATGACTATAGCTCTGACACTTTGTCTATAAGGTATAATTACAATGTGAACAGCATCCATACTATACAGAGGTGGGCAGTATCTAAAATACATACATTTGCATTTTGTAAGTATTATTGAAAAATATTTGTATCTTGTAAGTTATTTCAAAATACTCAACTTTGTTGTATCTTTGTATTTAAAAAATGCTCAAAATACATGTTGTATGCATGGGTTGCTAATCCAACATATTAAGCCCCAAAAAGAAGACAATAAGTACAAATTTATTAATTATTTGTAATATTTTTAAAATAATTTTTTTACGCACGGACCCGCTTCAAATCACCATCATCTAGAGTGCGCATTATTTTTTGTTTGTTCAGTTATTAAAGAAATTTATGTTGAAAATCATATTTTTGCCAGAGGCATCCTGCTGATTTACAGCAATATGTATTTTGTATTTAAAGTACTTTCAAAATACATTTGTGTTTTTTCATTTGAAATACAAAATTGGATTGCCTATGTAATTGTATCTTGTATTGGAAAATACTGTGTTCTAAAGTATTTTGTACTTTGTATTTCATATACTTTTGTTTGATTATTTTACCCATCTCTGTATATACATATAGTTTGTCGTGAAAAGCAAAGCAAGCAATTGAACCGCTCCTAATTAGAAGCAGCATACAGTATAGGGCCTACATACACGTATAAATACAGCCGAGTGGGTATAGACTCATTGCCTAATGTTGTTTGCAGACTAAAAGCAAACAGGCAAACTGTGTTAATAAAACTCATACACAAAGTAAAGGGATAATTATTAGATCTCGCTTTGTAGGTTTGCACAGCACAACACACAACACACAACACACAACACACAACACACAACACACAACACAGCGCAAATGAAACGCGAGCAAAACGAAAGCAGGGCAACTTGTAACGTTATTAAATAACACTATACACAAACTTTACCGCAGCAAATATACATTCGTCACAGTAATAGTGAGTTCTGTACGGACGCGGGTGAGTACGTTTTAGGGGTAATCAATTAAGTAATTTTCCAGTAGTCCCAACTCAACTAGCAGCAAACACAATTAAAACTTGTGCAGTGTATTCAAGGTATAAATAAGAGCTTGCATCCAACTTTTATACGTAAATTATCACCGATACTGTACATATGTTGCGTGCATTTTAACATGTAAAATGGTACGTTTAAATTAATTGGTTTAATTCTTGTATTTATCATTATTGGAACTATGCGTTGGCGTTTGAATTGAACTGAGTTGAGAAAGTATAATACATCAACTATCATACTACTAAGGTGTGGAGGTAAGACTGGGGGCCAAAAACGAATTGTTTGTTTACTTTCGATTGGCAATTCTTGCTATGTTTCAAATGGCGATCAACAGTGTTGTTATCTTTGTCTTACATTAGAGTGAGGATTGAAGAGGTTCGGAAGGTGTATTATTGCCTTGGGAAGTGCTTTTACACGATATATGTAACACTATAGTGATGTGCATGAGAGAAGATCTATACAAGTGTTGGCATATTGCAGCGGTATAATCGTGTTACAAGTGTAACTCGAATACATTTACTCAAACACAGATTTAAAGATGATTATTGAACAGTACCGCACAAATGTGTGCGCACGCAAACAGATTTCCTGTTTTTACATTTTTACCACTACTTGAAAGTTTTTTTGCTTAAAGCACTATAATGAATTTCATGTGATTTTGCAATGGTAAAACTCTAACTGCCAAGTTGACATATACACAGTGACACTTCTAGAGGCAGTACGGGGTTCCTAAACTAATACTGTTGGCGAATGACAAGTTTTAGAAATCATATGTTTTCAGTTTTCCACGTAGAACTACAAGCTATTCCGACGTACAACAAATTGCGGCCATCACTCTGGAGTAGTGGTAAGTGCCTATGAAACCACATCGTCAACATAAGTTTGCAGTTCGTCTTATTGCGTAGCACGACAGCAGCACAAAAATAACCACACACACATCCACGCCCTATAGTCAAATAAAAATGCCCATAAACTAAGCATAATGGCGCGCACATGTCCCTCGCAGGGCTTGTCAACAAAGTTGTGCTACTTGTTAAGTTTAGTTAGATGATACATTTCAAGACAAGCTGTATTAATTAAAACTTGCCAGCCGAGGGCGGTTAGCTAGTGTAGTACCGAGAACGGCAGTGGAGTGTAAACTGGGTTCAACAATTACGTTAAGTAATTTACCAATTACTGCGTAGGAGTTACGTTGAAATTCACCCCTTTCCTTACTTCCTTCCTTACTCCTTTACTGTCTTTCGTCGTGCGTATATTGTCTGAACGCGTGATTTAGTAAAGGACACGTTGAAGATTTCTAAAACAATACAAAATGTGTAAATCTACGCATTGAACTTTATTTCACAAATTTAATTTTGGATCTCAAGATTTTTTACATACAACTACGACAATATCAAAATTCCGCAGATGCAAAAACAAGTTGACTGCATGGGCTGTTGTTAACAGCCAAATGTCACGTCCGTTCGTGCATAACTAACGCAGTTTGCAATTATAATTTTGGCTATATATACTGGCGACGCCGTAAGAAGCGAGCTGTTCCCTAAAATTCTGAGAAGAGACGGTCGCTCCACACGGTCTATTTCAACGGTATTCAACTCGAGATTAGCTGCATTGTTATTGTCCACTGCATTGACTGCACCGACCGTGAATGGAATGCGACCCCACCACGTCTGACAACATCCGTGCGATATTATCACTACAATGTTTGAGACAAGAGAACGGGATGCAACTAGATTTAGGTTGGTAGTTGTCACACGCGTCACTTCACTATTACCAGTGTTGTAAACGCTACTTGTTCAAAGTAGCATGCTAACGCTACCGCTACTTCCACTTAAAAAGTAGCACGCTACCGTTCACGCTACTTTTTTTTTAAAGTAGCGCGCTACTTTTCGCGCTACTTTTTGCGCTACTTTTCGAAAACAGCAAGTACGAGATATCACGCAAAACTACAAACAAAATAAAAATCGTGGTTTCAAGTTTCTGGGAGTATCACACTATTCTAAAAATAATTGTATGCCACAAAGTTTATGTTCAAAATGCTCGTAAGCAGGCCATGGAAGCTTTAGATTCTCACTTTCGCAATCACTTTTTTCTGCAGATGAAGGAGTAGACGTCATTGTAGACCTACGAACTCGAGCTCCAAGCAACGAATGGTCATAGCATTTTTTTGAATCGCCGATCACATAATAAAAATCAGGGGTAAAAGTGATCAAAGGAAGTGTGACATTTCGATTTTGAGGGGTGGGTCTTGTAAACTTTTGTGCGAGAGAAAGTTTGGGGCAGGAAGCGGTCCGGGACCATCCGCCCGACCGTAGCCGGCCGTCCGGAGTACTCAATACTCATTAAATCAACCATTGACCCTCGAAGATATTTACGACCATGTCAAGTTGGGGTGGGTGTGTGTCATAAGTGTTAGTGGCGGTTAGTTACATATTGAAAAAAAATGAACCAAGGAAGGAAAATGAAGTAGCGGAAATTTCCGCTCACGCTACTTAAAAAATGTAGCATGCTACTCGCTACGCTACCACGTTTTTTAAAGTAGCGCGCTACCATCCCGCTACTGAACAAAAGTAGCATGCTACCAGTAGCGCGCTACTTTCCAACACTGACTATGACGACAACACCTTGCAAGTTAACGCGACGCGATTGTAAGTAATACATGGATGGCTAGAATGACCAAAGTATACATACTGTATTAAAGAACAATTGCAAGATTTGTTGCGTTTTTAATGAACCGCGCCAAGTACACATATGTACAGGTATCTCCCTGCTCGGTGGCTGTGCGCATGCGTATACCTACTACTCCTATAACGGATGGCAAGTAAACAATATATGTACAGGTATCTCCCTGCTCGGTGGCTGTGCGCATGCGTAGCTGCTACTCCTATAACGGATGGCAAGTAAACAATATATGTACAGATATCTCCCTGCTGGGTGGCTGTGCGCATGCGTAGCTGCTACTCCTATAACGGATGGCAAGTAAACAATATATGTACAGACATCTCCCTGCTCGGTGGCTGTGCGCATGCGTAGCTGCTACTCCTATAACGGATGGCAAGTAAACAATATATGTACAGATATCTCCCTGCTGGGTGGCTGTGCGCATGCGTAGCTGCTACTCCTATAACGGATGCCAAGTAAACAATATATGTACAGATATCTCCCTGCTCGGTGGCTGTGCGCATGCGTAGCTGCTACTCCTATAACGGATGGCAAGTAAACAATATATGTACAGATATCTCCCTGCTCGGTGGCTGTGCGCATGCGTAGCTGCTACTCCTATAACGGATGGCAAGTAAACAATATATGTACAGATATCTCCCTGCTCGGTGGCTGTGCGCATGCGTAGCTGCTACTCCTATAACGGATGGCAAGTAAACAATATATGTACAGATATCTCCCTGCTCGGTGGCTGTGCGCATGCGTAGCTGCTACTCCTATAACGGATGGCAAGTAAACAATATATGTACAGATATCTCCCTGATCGGTGGCTGTGCGCATGCGTAGCTACTACTCCTATATCGGATGGCAAGTAAACAATATATGTACAGATATCTCCCTGCTCGGTGGCTGTGCGCATGCGTAGCTGCTACTCCTATAACGGATGGCAAGTAAACAATATATGTACAGATATCTCCTGCTCGGTGGCTGTGCGCATGCGTAGCTGCTACTCCTATAACGGATGGCAAGTAAACAATATATGTACATATATCTCCCTGCTCGGTGGCTGTGCGCATGCGTAGCTGCTACTCCTATAACGGATGGCAAGTAAACAATATATGTACAGATATCTCCCTGCTCGGTGGCTGTGCGCATGCGTAGCTGCTACTCCTATAACGGATGGCAAGTAAACAATATATGTACAGATATCTCCTGCTCGGTGGCTGTGCGCATGCGTAGCTGCTACTCCTATAACGGATGGCAAGTAAACAATATATGTACAGATATCTCCCTGATCGGTGGCTGTGCGCATGCGTAGCTGCTACTCCTATATCGGATGGCAAGTAAACAATATATGTACAGATATCTCCTGCTCGGTGGCTGTGCGCATGCGTAGCTGCTACTCCTATATCGGATGGCAAGTAAACAATATATGTACAGATATCTCCTGCTCGGTGGCTGTGCGCATGCGTAGCTGCTACTCCTATAACGGATGGCAAGTAAACAATATATGTACAGATATCTCCCTGATCGGTGGCTGTGCGCATGCGTAGCTGCTACTCCTATAACGGATGGCAAGTAAACAATATATGTACAGATATCTCCCTGCTCGGTGGCTGTGCGCATGCGTAGCTGCTACTCCTATAACGGATGGCAAGTAAACAATATATGTACAGATATCTCCTGCTCGGTGGCTGTGCGCATGCGTAGCTGCTACTCCTATAACGGATGGCAAGTAAACAATATATGTACAGATATCTCCCTGATCGGTGGCTGTGCGCATGCGTAGCTGCTACTCCTATAACGGATGGCAAGTAAACAATATATGTACAGATATCTCCCTGCTCGGTGGCTGTGCGCATGCGTAGCTGCTACTCCTATATCGGATGGCAAGTAAACAATATATGTACAGATATCTCCCTGCTCGGTGGCTGTGCGCATGCGTAGCTGCTACTCCTATATCGGATGGCAAGTAAACAATATATGTACAGATATCTCCCTGCTCGGTGGCTGTGCGCATGCGTAGCTGCTACTCCTATATCGGATGGCAAGTAAACAATATATGTACAGATATCTCCCTGCTCGGTGGCTGTGCGCATGCGTAGCTGTTACTCCTATAACGGATGGCAAGTAAACAATATATGTACAGATATCTCCCTGCTCGGTGGCTGTGCGCATGCGTAGCTGTTACTCCTATAACGGATGGAGATGAATGGGAATCATAGCCGTGAAATGAGCGCCGCTAATTTGGCTTATGATTATATGGAAGTCAAGGGTGGGGCATGGGTCTTGTGACATTCAGAGGGTTGGAGGTGGGGGGTGGAGGGGTGGAGATCGATACAAGGCCAAGAACGTCGCTTCGAAATAGTCCCGGAATGAACGGAGCTTCCAAGAATGTCAAGAGTATCAATAACTTATTTAATCTTGTGAGAGATGTCGAGTAGGCTCATCTTAATCATTCCCCTCAGTTCTGATGGAAAGATCGAACGTAAAACTTATATCTCCGCCAAAATCTGCCTCCTAGTTTCAAGAATTCTTATATAAACTCCTGAAAGAAGCGAATATAAATTACAATCTTGTGCTGCTACGGACTGGTGATAGATAAATCAGGTCGAGACCGCGTCAGCTTCAGCCTCGCTCGCTTCTTACACCGAAACGTCGGTTCGCAGAGAGGAACACTGGAATTGTATTTCCCAATCAATAGGGAATGCAACGACGCACGCAATGCAGATTAATGGGACAAGTGAACGGCGGTCAACGTTTGACCCGACCGGACATTGCCCGAGTCCCAATCGGATGCCGGCTGATGTCACAACAAGCAGAACGAACCTTGACGGCCGTGAGTTTGTCAACAAACATCGTAGGAGAAGAAAGACACAGATAAATCGTGTGGTTTCGTACATTAAGAGCGTTCGGCAGAGGAGAGCGTTGTCAGATTTTGCGGTCAATGTCGAACTAAATTCTTATTCTAGCGGCTGCTGTTATCGACCTTTTATGGCTGCTGTTACCCTCCCCCCTCCGACTACGGCGGTCCAACGTCCATCCACACAAAATCTACCTGCTTCGCGACACCGCAAACCCAATGGCGACACCCGTCTCCCTTCACTGGCAAACATCATAATTATCATTTCTAAGGAAAGCCTCAAAATAACAGTTTTGTAGTTCTTCAACCTTCGCCACAGAAATAAATGTCAATATGAAAATCATTCTCGAGTAAAGTAGGCAATAGTATTCCACATGCTTGTAATAATGTGTTGTTTTATAATGTTATATTATGCTATAGTAATGTGCCAGATAATGTGGTTATTGTGCCCGGTGATAGCGATTAAATTACAAAATTGAACCAAATGGGAACGAACCCAAATCACTCTGCTGTTATGTATGTCGCTTTATATGTTCGCTATTTCATTTACCACGCACAAATACAATCATAAAACTTCATGTAAAGGTATTTCATAATACGGACGCGGGTTCCCGTGAGGCCGAAATATACGTAGATCCGTATGTTTTAGGTATCAGTCCAAGTGTAAAATTAAAAATAGTAGGCCTATACAATCTAGTAGTGGTGGGTTGGGGTATAGTGGGGGGTAATCCCAATATATAGTAAAAGCAATACTGGGGAACATGATTAATTATAAAAGTGAAACAACGAGTGTAAACTAAACGGATACTAAGCAATACTGAGACATTACTCAAATTGTTTCTTTGCAACATATAATTTGGAATTTGATGGTGAATACCTGGATTTCCGTAAAAAAAATATTTCGGCATCGCAAGAAATGCAAGCGTGTTACGAGCATTCCCTATTTTAATAGATATCATTTTTGTTTACCCAATTTATTGCATAATTATATGATATCAGAAAATGTATTTTGTTTTACCACATGCCTATTATATGCTGGGTTTTCTACCAAAAGCTATACATAGCAGTAAAAATATAAAGTGAGCTTGTTGAGGACTAACCGAATGAGCACAAGAAGAATCAAATAAAATACACAATTTGATGTTTATCTTGAGGCCGGTGCCAAGTGTTGAATAAGGGCCGTAGCTGGGGTACATCACGCCCACAATTCACAAAATACAAATTTATTTCACATAACATTTGTAAACTTGTAGCTAGCGCGTCACTATTAGTCCAACACAAGGGAACGAGACACAGTCCTAAATACTCGTCGTACAATACTGTGCATAAACTTCAACAGCCGTAGTAGCATGGTTCGGGGCTGAGAAGAAAGTTATTGTACAGATAACCGAATATACTAAATACAATACGCCCGCACAGTAACTAGGCCAACCATGTACGCAATATTTATAAATAGCCGTAGCTTTACGTGGTTGAACAGTACATTACCACAAAGCACAAAACAGAACACAATATAATATGCGCCAGAACAGTCACACAGTAAACCCGTCAAGCTATCAGAGGTATTTCACTCCATACTTTACCGCCTCACCTAGGCGACACATTCTTGGAATCAGTGACCCATACGCCATCCCAAACAATAGCTTGACAATCTTAAAATTGGATAATTGCGATACGGAACTGAGGAAGTCAATAATTCTGCCGTGACTACACAGAGCAGGCTTCACTATTCAAACCGTTTCTAGCATACCCCCCCCACCCCCCTTAGGTCTATATCGCCAAATTATATCTTCGGTGTTTACCCTCAAATAATTTCAGTTTACTGATTTATTTGTTTATTGATCGTGTGAGACCAAAATAATAAATAAATAAAATATGAAAGATGCAGAAGAGGAAGTTATTGTGGGATTCTATACGAGAAAAGTTCTATTTATGGGGAACGTAATAAGTACAGTACTTTCTGCAGTATGTACGTATAAACTTCGGCGGATACTTCGTGGTAAGCTTATTGGTAAGCCAAAGGTAAACACACATTTTGGCCTCAAATATGGGCCGTTGTGATGTCACGTGAATACTCCATATCACGTTACATGATCGACTTGGAATTCGTTAGCTATCAGGTTCGATACCAATCACCGGCAATCTTGACTAAAAGTGATTTCCTCATTCAAACGACAAATACTGAGATTGTTTACAACTAGGAAAACGCTCTGTTTGAAGCGTTGATAAGCGAGCGCGTCAATATCTACGAACTTTCTGGCGAAAAGTTTTCAATCCTTATACAAACAACAATTAACAACAATTCAAGAATGCGCATTGCAAAATTTTTTCTAATTTCCATAGCTATTATACTTCCAGACATTGTTAGATGCAGTGCAATGTGCGTTGGTAAGAATTTTCGTCGTCATGTTTTCAACACGGTCCGCCACCGTTACTAACAGTTATTGACAGCAATAGAAATGTAATTTCTGCCTCAAATAAGTATCGGATCGCTTTTAAATTAGTATATTCGTGACCGGACAAAAATTTACTATAAGATAGCCACCTCACATTTTAATATCACTGTGTTTCAGAAATATATTTTCGAGTACCTTTTGGGTAACTTTGCCAATATTTATCAGATCGCCATAAAGTAAACATATTCGTGACCGGAATAAGCTTAAAAAAAAAATATGGCTATCTCACATTCAGCTGCCATTTTGTTTCAGAAAAATATTTTGCAGTAACTATGGTGTAGCTTTGTAACTTTTCGAACGATTTTGCCTCAAAACTATACACCTTCAATCCACATTGAGGCTTCAAGTTGATCGAACTTTCCGTTCAGCCGCTATCGACAGACATAAAAAAACAAAAAAACAAAACACAAAACAAAAAAAACAGAACGAAGTGCCATAAGAGTCTAGTGGAGACGCTCGCTTCGCTCGCTTAAAAAAAAAAACTTATGAAATTCCTTCCCAACTATCCCTACACCCAATGCTAAGTTTAGTTATCTGAGTATTGATATTTTGTCCCTGGACAGCTTTTTACGAAAAGAAAGCTACTAGTTTTTTTTACATAATGCCTATCGTGTAATAATAACCCCTGCTGGAAATAAGTGCTTGTAACTTAGTGCGTGACAGAAAATAAGTACAGAGCTGTATGTACTTAGCTTCTACATATATATTTTTATATTGTTATTATGTATAAAAACGAATGTATGTGTGTGTGTGTGTATGTGTGTCTGTGTGTGTGTATATGTCCTTTATACATTACTACACCATTCATCCGATTGCGATGAAACTTTGGTGAGTTGTTGGCGCACGCCCGCGAAGGTTTCTGAATGATAACAACCGCCCCCGCCCCCCCCCCCCCCCCCCATTTCTTTCAGTGGCATTGCAACGCATGTTTGCTAGTTACATTATAAATTCGCATTAGTGCAGGTAGATCAAAACTCAGAGAAGAATAGTGACAGTCGGGAAGTTACGGATTCAACTCCCAACACTGGAAATGTTGACTGAACGTTTTCACGAAGACTGTCACCAATAGAGATAGCTCAGGGGTAGAGCGCGAGACTCTAATTCGGGAGGTCGCGGATTTGATTCCAACCACTGTAAATCCCGAGTGGAATTTTGTCCCAGGTTTTGTTCATCATAAATCGGATAATGAATATAGTAGGAACACTCGCACACTTGATTTTAAACTACAGCCAAAATTCAAAGAGTTTTGTTTATGTCTCGGAGAGATATTGCGACCAACGATGTTTTCATATGAAACTTCGTAAAAATATTGATCATTTTTAGAAAGTTTACTAAGTAATCATCTCTATTCATGGCACCCTTTGTGACCCGTAACCCTTAGAGGCCCTCTCAGACATGGTAGCTGGCGCTCGCCGGTGTCGGCCAAGGTCCACCAGATCGCTAATAGATTAGTGGACTTTGGTGTCGGCCAGACATCGTGTTTTGTTCCATGGGAGCGAACGACCGTGCAGCTATCTGTGGCAAAACGCTGAACTCGGTGAAGGAAATAACGGAAAAATCCCGGTATTGGCCTTGGATGCAAGCATGTATACTTACACTCATAACTGTATTATCGTTCTAAGCACATACCAATAAAAATAACAACGCTAAAGTAAACAAAATTATCTACTAAGATCACTGTTAATGGCTCCGCTAGCTCTTGTCAAACTCGCACAAATAAATAAAATGTGCACATCGATTCTACATACAAACATACAAATGTACATATTTCATTATTTTTTTAAATTATTTTCTTCAATAAAATAACACATTTTATCAGTGGTCTTAGTCGATTTACCCTTTGCCTACCCGGATATAAAAAATAAGACAAATCCTATTACTAGTTTAGGCGCTACAGGTGTAAGTTTGGCCACATGTTTTTAGTAGTAAAATGACTACTGCCGAACGCTCTTAATTACCCAAGTAATAAATAAGAATACTACTGGAACATGATTATTTAGCATAGTGTCATATCTAGGCTTGTTTACATAATAATCATTTATTGATTAGCCTGAACCATATAAAGCACCTTATAAAAGAAAACAAATCCCAGAATATAAATTAAAAGTATAAAAAGGATTACACCTAGTCATCCCTTTACAAATTACATGCGGAAGTTGGGAATTATATTTATAATAAATTTTCTTTATTTAATTTTACTAATTCTTTGGTAAAATATTTAATTACTAGATAATATTCTGAAGTGATGGCAATTGTCGAACAAGTTTGACCCGACCTGAAATATAATCCGGGTTCTCTGGCTTGACCATATCCACCCCAAAGATGAGAAAAACTGCCTTCAATGTTACCTTCCATATTATCATGGACACTTACTGTATACTAGCGACGCCGTAAGAAGCGAGGTGTCCCCTAACATTCTGAGAAGAGACGGTCGCTCCACACGGTCTATTTATTATTCTATTTATATTCACTCAAGGTTTCCCGATACCTGTAGTGTTATTGTCCACGTATTGACTGCACCAACAGTGAATGGAATGAGACCCCACCACGTCTGACAACATGCGGGCGATATTATCACTAAAATACCTGAGGCAGGAGAACGAGATGCAACTAGATTTAGGTTGGTAGTTGTCACACGAGTCACTTCACTATTACATAATCCGTAACGACAACACCTTGCAAGTTAACGCGACGCGACTATATAGCATTCGCTGTTATGCCACAAATTGTTCAAGTGAAGACTATAGTTACAGGGCCAGGGTATATATTCGAGTCTATGTAAAGGCTGGTCCACACAGATTTTGAAGACATAATGCATAAGGTTTTAAGACGTTGTTTTAAAAACAACAATGAAAACAACGTCTCAAAACTAAAACTTTGTGTGAACGCCAGTACGTGTTTCCTATGATCCAACTTTACGACTACGCGTTAAACCTTAAATCGTATGTCTTAAAAATCTGTGTGACCAGCCTTAAAGTGTAGGGCAAGATCCGTAAATGGCTCGTCGAACTCGGTTAACCGAACCTCCGCCAGGGGATCGACGGACCTTGGGTGTATGGCATCCATTTCAAGGCTTACATGATCTCCGCTCAAATCGGAGAAGAAGGCTCAAAGCGCCGCGATGCTGTACGAGCCCTAAGTGGAGATAAAGGAGACCTTCGGCCCAATTACTTCCGGATTTTTACAAATAGGCTACGTACTGCAAAGATTGGTTAGCGATCAGTATCTCCCCCCCCCCCCCCCCCCCCACCATTGTAATATCTGTTCGTACTTCGTATGTAAGAAACTTAGAGCGGAATGCAGAGTCGAGTTAAGTAGGCCCTATATGATTTGTTTATAGTCCAAGCAACGAACAGTTTGACCCGGAACTAATTGGTACAGAATTTTTTTTGATCATAAGTTGTTACTTATGTGAACCTACATGCACATAAGAAACTTTACTACTGTCCGACACCCCTAATTAGCGTAATTAATTAAAATGTTAAAACTAATTAATGCTCATATTATGGTTATTTTTTAAGATTTTTCAGAATCTATATTTTTACCATATCAAACAACCTATTCGGTAATTTAAAAAAATTACTTGCATCAATATAAATATCCCGGTAGCCATTAATTAGTTACTATTAATTATAATAGCAATTTCAATTAAATGCTTCCCGTGTAAAATTGGTGCGATTGAATATTGTTTTGTCAGTTTCAAATATAAGAATAATAACATACAAAACTTGTGTAGAAACTTTACTGCAATGAAAATATTATTTGTATGACAAATTAACATAATTAATAGATAATTATTGCATTCAAAACTTATATAGTGACATATTTGAACATAGGCAATATGGGTATCAAAAGAAAGCTGCTGATACGTTGATTTTAGTACCTATACTCTCAGGGCCATGCAAGCAAATTTCCAAAGTCTTTTAGGGCGGGGGGGGGGGGGGGGGGGGGGGGAGAAGGGGGGGGGCGGGTTTAATAATTAATAACGTCAAACGTATCAAACGAAAGCTATTAATACGATGTTAATAGTAAAAATCTTTTCAAGTGATAAAAGACAATATACCCTAGTGTTTGGCTAAAAGGGGGAGGGGGGTTAAAAAGCGTCCCCATAAGTAAATTTTGAATCTGATTTGACACTCATTAATAAGTTTAACACAATTGTTTTGTGATTGATACATAGCAGTTACTGCATCGTACTATTCGTCTAGACTACTCTAGAGAAATCTTATAAAAACCTATATGTAATATATAATCATGTGGAGCACATCAGAATCAAATGTCATAAGACCACTGTAGCATTTGATAGCTACGACAATGAGCCATCTCCTAAGGACATCACATATTTGAAATGGAATGGTGGTAACAGATGAACTACAATCTAGAAGGAGTCAAACATATCAATGTCAGTCAATATAGAACATAGAACAACTCTCAACCCAATTAACAAATGAATATTCACGACGCCGATGTGTTAATTGCAATTACAGCAGTAGAGTAGGCTAACCAGAGAACAGCACCCTCACTGATGATTTTACAGAGTTGCCAGTAATTGTATGCATTTCAATCACGAAAATCCTGTTTATGATTTCATCATTGAATCAGAGTTGAAAGCTGGTGCCAGCAAACAGAAAATATGGAATATGCATTATACACAACAACCAAGCTAGGATCAAGAATTGGGTTCTTCTTTACCCTTCATTCGCGTAATAAGTGGATGTGACACTACTTCAAGAATGTTTAGAATAGGTTAAGCTTTACCATTCAAGACATTTGCATAAGATTTTTTTTAATTAATATATTTCCAACAATCCCACATCTCCTAACACAAAGATTGTTGAGTGCAGTGGAAAAGCAATCGGCATGTTGTAAATGATAAGAGAGAAGTTTCCACATAAATTAATAACTGCTAACGCAGTATTCAGCATGAGACTTTACAACCTACATTATCAGCATTTCCCCACCACATTTTATTATTAGTATCATCAAGTACAAGTTTAGCTTTGTAACAACTCTTTAAAAAAAATTTCCTGTACCAACTGACAAGCCACCATCCTCACTACATATTTTTCAAATTCTATGATTTAATTGTAAAGTACGATGCAACTGCAAGAAGGTGCATCCGTTCTTAATGCCTGTACGTTGTTGTTTGAAAATTAACGTGTGATGTGTTTAGTTGATGACCCATTATCGTAGCCATCAAATACTTCAGTAGTTATGATATTTGCTTTTAATGTACTCCACATACTTCATAACTCTTCAAATGTTTTGTCTCTAGACCTTTAAGGTATGTGATGCATCAAAATGCCCTTCATCAATCTCAAAGCAAGACTTGCTTGTAACAGTGTTACTTATTTCATATTCTTGCCCTTTCATATTATTTCTATGCCAATTTCTTCGTGTCTTTGCAAACATATTATCCCCAGGAGCAGAATTTTCAGCGTATACCTTGGAATGCCCGAATAGTCAAATACATATTGTGGTAGTGTGCTTAATTTGAAAGTTAATACAAATGCCTACGTAAAAAAAATTAACGTTTACATACCTATTATATCATAATGCAACTCTTAAAAAACTAAATTAGCTATTGCTAAATCATCCTCTGATGACTCTCCAACGCTCGAGAGTCGTTGGAAAAGCAGCAAAGGATCAACTTCGATTGTATCTCCATCAACGTTCGCGGTTTTAAATTTTTATGTGGTGACAAGAGATAACAGAATAAATCTTACAAATCTTGTTTACATAGGAATTGAGTTGAGTTTATAATCCGTTGCAATAATATTTGCGATCACTGTGTTCGACAAGTAGTCATAATTATCAAGAACTAAAACTTTGATTGGTTACAAGGACAAAATCTTTGCATTATACGGTTTATTAATGATTGGGTACTTAGTAAAAGAAACTATGCGCGGTAATGACACTACCCATTTTGTTAAATTCGGATAGTTGAGCCTGGAGTTTTGTATCGGAGTAATCGACCTCATATCTAAGAAGTAAAATCAAATATTGTCGAAAATCAGACGCAAAATTGGGTTATGAGAAGACTTTTTACCGCCCTCCCCCCCTCCCCCCCCCCCCCCGCTATTAACCAAGCATCATTCATTATCATTCTAAAAGTAGTTTTACTAATAACAACGTATTAATAGCTTTTGTTTGATACGTTTGATAATGTTCTTTATTAATCCACCCCCCCCTTCTTTCTACCCCCCTAGAAAAACTTCAGAAATTTGTTTGAATGACCCTGAGAGTACCAGCATTAAAATCAACGTATCAGCAGCTTTCTTTTGATACCCATATTGCCTATGTTCAAATATGTACGTATGTAAGTTATAAATGTATAATTAATTATTAATTAGCTGATTTAGCCTGTAAATAGTTTTTTGATTGCAGTAAAGTTTCTACGCAAGTTATATATGTTATTGTTCTTATATTAACAATTGTCAAAACAATATTCAATCGTACCAATTTTACACGGGAAGCATTTAATTGAAATAGTTATTATAATTAATAGTAATTAATTAATGACTAACGAAATATCTAGATTGATGTTAGTATTTTTTTTTAATTACAAAAGGGTTGTTTGATGTGGTAAAAATCTTAATTCTGAAAAATCGTCAAAAACAACCATAATATGAGCATTAATTAGTTTTAACATTTTAATTAATTACGCTAATTAGGGGTGTCGGACAGCGGTAAAGTTTCTTATGCGCATGTAGGTATACATAAGTAACAACTTTTGATCAAAAAAAATTCTGTACCAATTAGTTCCGGGTCAAGCCTATTTTTACGGTTCGTTTCTTGGTCTATTATGGTTGCTATGGAGTTTGTTCTTATGGAAAATAGCATGTAATAAAACAATTCCATAGCAACAAATCCAATAATTAACTTGACTGTGCATATGGTCCCTAGACCACTGATCCGAAGCCTGTCTTTGATGATCAGCCACGGATCAGACAAGCAGGTATTGCGGTATTTCAAGTGTGGCACGCGTCATTATGGGACGGCACAGATCCGAAGCCTGTCTTTGATGATGAGCCACGGATCAGACAAGCAGGTATTGCGGTATTTCAAGTGTGGCACGCGTCATTATGGGACGGCACAGATCCGAAGCCTGTCTTTGATGATGAGCCACGGATCAGACAAGCAGGTATTGCGGTATTTCAAGTGTGGCACGCGTCATTATGGGACGGCACAGATCCGAAGCCTGTCTTTGATGATGAGCCACGGATCAGACAAGCAGGTATTGCGGTATTTCAAGTGTGGCACGCGTCATTATGGGACGGCACAGATCCGAAGCCTGTCTTTGATGATGAGCCACGGATCAGACAAGCAGGTATTGCGGTATTTCAAGTGTGGCACGCGTCATTATGGGACGGCACAGATCCGAAGCCTGTCTTTGATGATGAGCCACGGATCAGACAAGCAGGTATTGCGGTATTTCAAGTGTGGCACGCGTCATTATGGGACGGCACAGATCAGGTTGCCATGGTTACCCAGATAACAGGATGTGAATGAACAGCAGCAGGATCCGGGAGTCCGGTCACGAGGTTTGTCGCCTGGCAACGAGTAAAACAAAAGTAAAATTCCATCAGGACATTATCCACCTACGCGCGGCGACCTCTGTATCCATTGAGGATAAACAACGGAATAACAAGTCAACAGCCACATTATCCACCTACGCGCGGCGACCTCTGTATCCATTGAGGATAAACAACGGAATAACAAGTCAACAGACACATTATCCACCTACGCGCGGCGACCTCTGTATCCATTGAGGATAAACAACGGAATAACAAGTCAACAGACACATTCTACACTGGATCTGAAGGAAGGGAAGATAAACACAACGTAGCTTGATCAACTGTGGCATTATGAGTAGGCCTAGGCCTATGTGGTGTTTTAGTGTGCAAAGGTGGCAATGGCAATAGGACGTGAAGTTACAACAATTCTGATTGAATGCATTATTTTTCCTCTACATCCGAAAGTGTGATATAATGTATAACATATGTATTTTAATGTTATGTTTAATTTATATTGTACTAATATATTATAAATATGGAAATAAAACTGTGCATACGTACATACATAGATACAACAATGTTTTATTAAAATTATATGACATTTAACAAAAGGGACAACTATATGAACAATAAATTACTAATTACTGAAATGTACAAAGTCGGTATTAATATAAGTGTTATTGTGTCATTTCTGTACGCGTGTGCGTAGCAAGAAGGCACATACTCAATATCGCACTTTTTTAACTGCACAATTGCAAGCAGTGAAACCATTTTAAATTAGAGTCGCCCACTGCAAATCAGTTTAGTTACTGAGAGGGTAGACTCTAAATGTGAATTTATTTATTTATTTAAGATTCTAATGGGAAAAAATGTATTGTTGTCATAGGAAATGGACTAGTATGTAAAATTTTAAGAAAATCGGTAAAATACAAGTGCATGGATCAAAAATCGATTGCAAACTTTTTGACGATCCACGATAGAGGTACTGAGTTGAATAAAATTATGTAATAATAAATGCAAACAAATATTTCTACCAATGATCCAGTTCTGTATCAGCTCTAAACTTAATTATTCTACTCATCGTATACTGATTGTTTAACAAATACTATTTTGCTTTTTCTTCATAATCGATTTGTTGATACAATTTCAAGCAGTGAAACCATTTTAAATCACCCAACAGTTATAAGTTTCCAGTTTACAATGGAAACACAAAATTGTTACTCTCCTCCAAACAAAAGATCTTTAAAACGCAATGCATTTATTTATCTATGACTGTTAATTTATAACGCCAGTTCAGTTTCAACGCAAACGTATGGCAGTGCATACTGCATACTTATTGTAATAATACCATTGTCGTCGCTCTACAAACTGACATATATGCATGCATGACGATATCGAATCCATTAATTAATTATTTATGGCTACAGCATCATTAAGTGGTTTGAAATCAATTATCCGCCAGCTGCAGTTAACTGAAAACAATGCGCAGCGATGGTAATTACCCAGCCAACCATTGTCTACACAGTCAAAATGGCGGCACGTATGATAATAACCAGGTATAGTGTGACGGGTTGGCAAACGACCCCGTTCACGAATATTCTGATCAGCGGTTCTCAAAGTTACTGCCATTGTTTATTTTACGAATGCCACCCTGCATACGGCCCGTATGCAGGGTCAAATGTCAAGTTAAGTATACATGATTTGTCGCTATGATATTGTTTTATTACATGCTATGTTCCACAAGAAGAACTAAGTCCATAGCAACCATTAACATATCAAATACTTAACTCGACTGTGCATATCACTTTCTGCCATTGTTCAATGTGAATAGCTTTGATTTATTATTATCATAGTAATCAAGATTGATCAAGGAAGGATCAAGTTGTAAGGTTCAAGCTATTCGTAATGCATAAAGCCCTACAGAAATGTTTTTTTTTTGCCAAATTTCGTTTCACAAAATGTAAATTTTGCGTTTTGACGGTGTTATTTTTACAAGGCGCGTAAGAAGCAAACCAAAACGTTCCATAATGAAATATAGGAATATCACTCAAATAAAGACGAGTCATTCGTGTGTATAAACAGTAGGCCTACACTTCCTATCAATTTTCTTTATATTTTGTATTCTTCTGTGCGTTTTTTTCTTACACATCCTTTCTTTTTTTTCTTACTAACCCTTATTTTTTTTGCTATTTAACACATTTTCATTATTTTGGTCTTATTTTGCGAATACACAGAAATTTTGTCAATTTCGTGATTAAAGCTCTAAATCGCTTTATTTCGCGATTCGAACTTTGTATAATTAGCATGCTGATTGCTGACACGACTTTCCGTCCCCTTTTAGGGATTTAACTACAGTTTCGTTTTATTTCGTGACGCGAATTTGCTGCCAAGAGTCCTTATCTGGGAGGAATTTCAACTCATAACCTGAAGGCGCATTTCTATTGCAAATTCGAAGGCGGCAGCGATTATTATTGCCAAACGTCGTCTCATGCCGCAAGAGTACGTGACACATTTTGACAAGTTAGGGGCCTCAATATCGAACCTACGTCGGTCGGCCGGAACTCGTTCGCTGTGAAAACTAGCGTCAACCCCTCGAAACCCTCAGGTTCCGGGGCGATGCCCTGCGAACACGGATCCAACCCTTGCGTGGGGCGCGTTCGGTTGCTAAATAGTCTACAATAGGCAACACGCGTACGATTTGTTAACCAGGCACTTAGTTTAATAATATCAGATAAAAAGGTCAAAAAGTATATAAATGCAAGTCCTAAGTAAAAAAGAAATTTCTAAATAGGTTTAATGTAGTCGCATTTATTGAAATTTCAACTCATGGATCTGAAACGCGTACAGGTGGCTGTGACGTCATGATTCAGTAGACGTGGCGTGACAGACCAATCGCTGAGGCGGTGAGAGTACACAGATACAAACCATGACGTCAAATCACATCAACATGGCGGCGGCTCGTTTTTCGCGCTCTTTTATTTATCGTTACTAAACCAATTATTTTGAAGCATAGACTGATCCGTTTTTCAAAATTCAAAGACACACAGTTATTAAATGAGAGACAAGATATTTAGAAATCGATTCATATTTTCATACGCGTGTTCCCTATTCAAGCCCCATAATGGTAGTTTTCCATCATACGAAGAGTGGATGGTAGGATGGGTCGTAACAACAAATCGGCCAAGACAGTGTACACCTCAGTAAGCTTGGGAGAAAACCAAGATATATTTTATTAGTTGTTAAGTTAAACAAGGTAAGTATAGGGCGACATGGAAATACTTGACATTAAATGTCCGTACAACCATCATGTATTACCATCATGTTCACACAGGCTTTGACCCAGTTTGTATCTATGTATTACAACAATTAAATAATACATAGTATAGACATTTTTGTAACCAGGGAAAGGTAATTTTATTTTGCAACTACCAATTTTCAAAACATGAAACATACCACTGAACTATTTTTTGTGTGATAAGGAAGCTTGGTCATATTGTGTGCGGGCTGATGGTTTACTTTCGACTGGCATACGTTTGGTTGAAGTTAAACTGTCCTCCAACACAACACAAACATGAAGCTCGTTTAATGGTTGGTTTACAAGGGCGCTGCCGCGGGGAGCGGCTCTATGGTAGACTCACAGCCTGGGGGATATGAATTCAAGAATATCTACCTTTGTCTACAACAATATACAAAGTCTACTTGAGAATTTAGAATGTGGCATTCAAGAATGTGCTGGGTTGTCGCAAGTAGTTCCACAGTGTCTAGGGCTACAGAAGGGACTGAGATTAGAGCCTCACCGCGAGGATCGCTAGGGGGTGGAGCTTCAAACTATGTTATCTGCACTCTAGTGAACCACCAGGTGTTCAAGGCACGGGCTATGTGTGCTAGCCTGGACGAAGATGTCAATGCCAGGGTGTTGCTGTGTCTCGGAGTGAGTCAGGTAGTCGTGTAGATGCATGAAGGAACGCACTGCCCGGCCGTATGCCGCGGTCGCCGCGTTCACCGCCACCGCCCGCACGTTCACTCGGTGCCAGGGTATAGAGCGCAGCACCTGCAGCTCACCGCCCCCCACGTTCAGGTCCAACAGGTCGACGGTGGTCCTGTTTACGGCGAGGAGGTACGTCAGCAGGGGGAAACACTGCACGTCTGCGTGGAAGGGCTGATGACCCCCTAACGGCCATTCCGTCACCTTCCCCTTCCCGTCCTGCCGGTGTTCAAACGACACCGCTACGGGATACGGCTGGTTGCTCAAACACGAGTGAGACAGGAAGGCGTCCCTGTGCTTGCTAACGAGCTGCCTGAAGTTGATAAAACTGGCTTCTATGAGGAGGCCGGTCCAGTGGTATAACCGCTCCATCACCAGGGTCCTGGATCTTGTCTCTCCGTCGTAGGCGCCACACTCGACGTAGAAGCCCCCCCACATATTACCAACTGCCGACCTGATGCGGTCTGTCTCCCTTAGTTGCGGAGCTGGCCAACTGTCGCGCGAGCGGTGGCCGAGACTGAGCAGCCTGGACGGCGGCGACACCAGATATCTGTCGCGCAAGTACGCGACCAGTCGGGGGTCGTCCATAGCAATAGACTCTCCGTTCATGTCGGGGTCGTAGGTGAGCGGGGTCAGTTCCCTGGGGAACATGTTGTCCCAGTCCCGCTGTTCCGCGAGTCTGGTCAGCTGGTATAGAGTGCCCAGCAGGAGTAAGACCACAGAGAAGGTGGCAATGAAGAGAGTCCAATAGGGATACTTGAGGCGCCAGAAGCTGCTGTATAGTTGACCGTACTTCATCTCTGTGTCCTGAGGAAGCTTATGTTTGTATGCACTAGAGTCGCGCGTACTATCAACACTGATGGCGAACTTGCGTCTTCCAAATGCAATGTTCCTATTTTTGAATATCTTTCATAACGAAAGTTCGCGTCGAACACAAAAAATAATTTACATACTGCTCTATTAGTAGGTTTGTCTTTGTCATTGGAAACAATGCAGTCACGTGGCACAATTGCATACTGTATACATAACTAAGCAACTAATATGTTTAATTGTACAAGCATGCCATTAATACATACGAAATTAAGATAAAAGGCTTCAAATTGTGATTAGTGTAACGTTAGTGAAAATTTAAGTATTAAAGGTCGGAACTTTATTCAAAGTCTCCTGAACGACTGATGTAAAATGAAACAAGATACCGGGATCAAGAATTGTTTGATCCATTTTTACCTTGCGGCATTGGTCTTGCGTTCGGCGCGTTCTGCATATAGGCCGGCACATAATATTGTCATGTAAAAGTTTGTACTTTATAACTTTTACAGGTGTTAATCTCCTTCTTGGTGATTTATAGATACCTTGATTGCGACACTCAAGTCCATCATTTCCAGTCCTGCTATGCATGTAAAAGTTATGCGCTGTACTCGGCTATTTCGTCAGTCGGGCAAGGTTACTGAGGGTAATGATCGCGGCAATTTTGCTGACTGCTCGGTTTAGGAGGGCTTGACTATGCTCGTGGTATGTAAAAAATTATGTAAAAATGCTTTGATATATTATGTATGTATCCCCGTCAATTCGCGCCCTGGCGACGGTGAAAAGTACGCGGAGGTGTATTCTGAGGGATATCGGTAAATTTGGCAATCCAATCCTGTATAGATACAGTACATATTTATCTTCCCAACTGATGCTTCTTTAACAGTTATTACGGTCAACCTTCGCGTAGGCCTAGGCCTTAGATCTACAGGCATCGGGAGGTGAAATGTGTATTTTCTGCATATAAAATGGGTGTACACCAATAAGGGATGACATTGGGTACTAGAGTACCCGGGTAACCCGAATCCGAATATTACCCGAAGCTTTTCTAATGATTTTAATCTTGTCCGGGTACGACTTTGTTCAATTGTGCAACATACAACAAACTAAATCCGACCACATTTACAGGGATAAAAAAGTGGTGGCAATTGAAACTGTCCAACAGCTCAAATCCAAAAATTGAAATGTTTTGAAATTTCCATGGACAAGAGTTTTTACTCTCATAAATATTTGAAATGTTTTACTTTGTTGATGTCGCTTAGTCCATAATGAAAACCAATGGTTTAGATTGTTCACCCTTTATATCAATGTGCAAAATGATGCTATTTGGACTGACAGATTCTCGAAACCTGAATCCAAGAGGGTCTGGAACCAAATACAAATTTTACTACCCGATGTCATTCTTAACATCCTTACATACAACACATCATTGTTTCATTATTGTATTGTGTGTTTTAATTTAACAATTTTTGACAAGTTTGGGTTCAATACTTAAGGGATGATGTAAAACTTTATGCCAAATGTACAAGCTGCAGGTAAACCTTGAAACTAGCCCTCAATTCCTGTGTAATTTAGCTTTGTTTAACCATTTCTAACTGAAGTTTTTTAAAATTTGTATGGTAAAAGAACCCACATCAACCATTGATTCTTCTCAGCGCCTCAAATATATTTTATTTGTTCAATATGCATGAAAATGTTCAGTATGTACAGCACGTATAGGCCTATAGTTTTATACTACTAGTTATGTCTTATATTTAACCTTTTGTAACTTTTGCGTGGTAAAAGAACCCACATCAACCAGTGATTCTTCTCAGGCCCTCAAATAACATATATTTTATTTGTACAATTGAATATAAATTCAGTATTTACAGTATGTATAGGCCTATAGTTTTATAGCAGTTATGTCTTATCCTATGTGTTAAAGATGTATATACACTGCAATATATGTAGGCCCACTTGGTAATTAAATAGTGCTGAAATGAATTATCTGCATTAATTGTCTTCTTTTCTAACATTGTTTATTGCGCAGCATAACACATGTTTTATTAATATTGAATAATGAGGATCGCATGTTGAGCCTGATAATATAGAATTAGGACGATAGGTATTATCTTTTTTCAGTTATAAAAATAATGCCAAGTATTTGCTGGTTTTATCAAGATCATAGAATGTTCCATACAAGAAAGCGGGCTTTGTAAGGTAATGTATTATTTTGCCATTAAAGACATACCCGTACTTACTCAGTTATCTACGGCACCATAAGAGTATTGGCTGTGTACCCCAATTTTGACCACTAAAATTTAACAACTTACCCAAATTAAATAGTATACATGACAAATGTCTTTGACAAATTTGGATGCACCACACTAAATATTTTTTAAATTTTTACTACGTATAAGTTGCCTTTATTTGCTTAAATACAGTAAATTTATATTGTAAACATTTCTTTAAATGGTATGTGCATGGGTATTTCTCGTAGTTATTTTCTGTAGTGAAAGTCGCACGTATTGCATGTCCCGAAGCTATTTTCTACCTAAAGATACCTACTCGAACAGATCTGTAGAGAAATTCACAAACCTCCAGGTGCGTGTTACAATGCACGCATGTCTGAATGTAGAACATCTCACACACCTTTTTCTTTAGTTGTAGATGGGCTATACCTAGCCTCAGTGCATGGTCTTCTATATTCTTAATCTGCATCCCATAGTTCAAGCCCGTAGTTAATGCTAATACCAGTATTTTAAATAATAACGTTCTGTAGTTTTATCTAGTAGTTATTTCCCATACTTAATGCTAGTAGTTACGTTCTATAGTTATAGCTAGTAGCCTAGTTATTTTCCATAGTTATGGCTAGTAGTTATTTCCATAGTATTATCCCGTAGTTATTGCCAGTAGTTATAGCTAGTAGTTATTTTCCGTAGTAATATCCCGTAGTTATTGCCAATAGTTATAGCTAGTAGTTATTTTCCGTAGTAATATCCCGTAGTTATTGCCAGTAGTTACAGCTAGTAGTTATTTTCCGTAGTAATATCCCGTAGTTATTGCCAGTAGTTATAGACTCTAGTAGTTATTTTCCGTAGTAATATCCCGTAGTTATTGCCAGTAGTTATAGCTAGTAGTTATTTTCCGTAGTAATATCCCGTAGTTATTGCCAGTATTTATTTATAGCTAGTAGTTATTTTCCGTAGTAATATCCCGTAGTTATTGCCAGTAGTTATAACTAGTAGTTATTTTCCGTAGTAATATCCCGTAGTTATTCCCAGTAGTTAAAGCTAGTAGTTATTGTAAGTAGTTTTTTTAATAAGTTTTTTTTGCTGAAACGGTCCGAAATTACTACTCTAAATAACTACAGTTATTTTTTGTAGTTTTTTTTTTCGTAAGTGAGCCTGGACGAAGATGTCAATGCCAGGGTGTTGCTGTGTCTCGGAGTGAGTCAGGTAGTCGTGTAGATGCATGAAGGAACGCACTGCCCGGCCGTATGCCGCGGTCGCCACGTTCACCGCCACCGCCCGCACGTTCACTCGGTGCCAGGGTATAGAGCGCAGCACCTGCAGCTCACCGCCCCCCACGTTCAGGTCCAACAGGTCGACGGTGGTCCTGTTTACGGCGAGGAGGTACGTCAGCAGGGGGAAACACTGCACGTCTGCGTGGAAGGGCTGATGACCCCCTAACGGCCATTCCGTCACCTTCCCCTTCCCGTCCTGTCGGTGTTCAAACGACACCGCTACGGGATACGGCTGGTTGCTCAGACACGAGTGAGACAGGAAGGCGTCCCTGTGCTTGCTAACGAGCTGCCTGAAGTTGATGGAACTGGCTTCTATGAGGAGGCCGGTCCAGTGGTATAACCGCTCCATCACCAGGGTCCTGGATCTTGTCTCCCCGTCGTAGGCGCCACATTCGACGTAGAAGCCCCCCCACATATTACCCACTGCCGACCTGATGCGGTCCGTCTCCTTTAGTTGCAGAGCTGGCCAACTGTCGCGCGAGCGGTGGCCGAGACTGAGCAGCCTGGACGGCGGCGACACCAGATATCTGTCGCGCAAGTACGCGACCAGTCGGGGGTCGTCCATAGCAATAGACTCTCCGTTCATGTCGGGGTCGTAGGTGAACGGGGTCAGTTCCCTGGGGAACATGTTGTCCCAGTCCCGCTGTTCCGCGAGTCTGGTCAGCTGGTATAGAGTGCCCAGCAGGAGTAAGACCACAAAGAAGTTGGCAATGAAGAGAGTCCAATAGGGATACTTGAGGCGCCAGAAGCTGCTGTATAGTTGAGCGTACCCCATATCTGTGTCCTGAGGAAGCTTATGTTTGTATGCACTAGAGTCGCGCGTACTATCAACACTGATGGCGAACTTGCGTCTACCAAATGCAATGTTCCTATTTTTGAATATGCGTCGAACGCAAAAAATAATTTACATACTGCTCTATTAGTAGGTTTGTCTTTGTCATTAGAAACAATGCAGTCACGTGGCACAATTGCATACTGTATACATAACTTAGCAAATATATTTAATTGTACAACCATGTCATCAACACATACGAAATTAAGATAAAAAGCTTCAAATTGTGATTAGTGTAACGTTACTGAAAATTTAAGTATTTAAGGTCGGAACTTTATTCAAAGTCTCCCGAACGACTGATGTAAAATGAAACAAGATACCGGGATCAAGAATTGTTTGATCCATTTATATCTTGCGGCACTGGTTTTGCGTGCGGCGCATTCTGCGTATAGGCCGGGACATAATATTGTCAAGTACAAGTTGTACTTTATAACTTTTAAAGGGGTTAATCTACTTCTTAGTGATTTATGGATACCTTGATTGCGACACTCAAGTCCATCATTTCCAGTCCTGATATGCATGTTAGATATGCGCTGTACTCTGCTATTTCGTCAGCCGGGCCAGGTTACTGAGGGCAATGATCGCGGCAACTTTGCTGACTGCTCGGATTAGGAGGGCGATGGTTCAATGATGTCGTCAGTGGAGCCTGGCCCCACTTATTCGTGATTGTTACGGGAGGGGGTCGAACCGAGTAGTCTGATTGGTTATTTATGACTTGGTACATCCAGCGTAGGACAGAGAGGGGGTGCCTGGTGTATGACGAAGGAAAGTCTAGGTGCGAGGGAACAAGTGTGTAATTCGGGGCATCCAATCATGGAACGGAAGAGGAGGTAGACCTGTGTCAAGGTGGAACGGTGGGAAGAACGACGACAACCCTGAGGGAAGAACTTGGAGGCCGATCGTGGACAAGGACCGAAGAGCCGAACCACATCACGGGGTCAGAGTAGGCCACACAGAAGCCAAGGTAGAGGTACTACAGCTACCCTCAGGTTGTGTTAGTTAGGACCATGAGACCTGGTGTGCCCATACACAGATTCGCTGTGACTCAGCCACGTAGGATAATTGTGTTATTCAATAAATTGCGGTTCCTCAATTGCTTTAAACCCAAGTCCTGTCATTCTAAGTCCTGACTGCCTGAATTGGTACTTCCCGATCCCAGTGATGAGACAGCCACCGTGAGAGCTACGCCCAAACATCTTCGGGACGGTTGTCTTGAGTACGTGGGTTCGAGGCCGAGCCGACGGAGTTGGATTGAAGACACGGTAGGTTCTCGCTACATCACAATATGGAGCGCTAAGCAATTGCTACCCTCAGTGGCGAACTGTGGGTCAGCAGCCTTGCCGACATTCCGTCGTCACCACAGGGAGAAACAGCACGAGGTTACTTTATGTGTAATACAGTAGCATTTTGAAAAATATAAATTGATTTTTTTTTAGGATTTTCTTGGCGGGAAAATGTATTAAAATGATAAAACGTAAAGATTTTTATTTTTTTTTTATAAAATATATGGAGAAATCCAGAGATTAAAAAAGCAACCCCGACTTGGAATCGAGCCCAGGTCTCCCGTTGGCCGAATGGGCGCCTTGACCCCTAGACTACCGGGACTGGCAATTCTCCATCACATCCACGCCAAGAGAGTTGAATTTAAATATATATATATATATATTTATTTATATATTAAAAATAACGGTGTTTTTTCACCAAACGAAGACCGAATGCTACAATGGGTACAACTTATCGGCTACGACCGTACACCTGTATCATTATATGCAGTTAGTTTGGGAGAAAAGAATATAAACAATGCTATATTTGATTAGTTTGAAGTACTGAAAGTAAATACTTAACGCTTATGTCCGTACAACACATTCACACAGGTTTAAAAACAAAACAATAAAATAATAATAATATATATTTTCTTTTGCCAGGGAGAGGTAATTTTTATTTTGCAATCAACACATACGAAATTAAGATAAAAAGCTTCAAATTGTGATTAGTGTAACGTTACTGAAAATTTAAGTATTTAAGGTCGGAACTTTATTCAAAGTCTCCCGAACGACTGATGTAAAATGAAACAAGATACCGGGATCAAGAATTGTTTGATCCATTTATATCTTGCGGCACTGGTTTTGCGTGCGGCGCGTTCTGCATATAGGCCGGCACATAATATTGTCATGTACAAGTTGTACTTTATAACTTTTAAAGGGGTTAATCTACTTCTTAGTGATTTATGGATACCTTGATTGCGACACTCAAGTCCATCATTTCCAGTCCTGATATGCATGTTAGATATGCGCTGTACTCTGCTATTTCGTCAGCCGGGCCAGGTTACTGAGGGCAATGATCGCGGCAACTTTGCTGACTGCTCGGATTAGGAGGGCGATGGTTCAATGATGTCGTCAGTGGAGCCTGGCCCCACTTATTCGTGATTGTTACGGGAGGGGGTCGAACCGAGTAGTCTGATTGGTTATTTATGACTTGGTACATCCAGCGTAGGACAGAGAGGGGGTGCCTGGTGTATGACGAAGGAAAGTCTAGGTGCGAGGGAACAAGTGTGTAATTCGGGGCATCCAATCATGGAACGGAAGAGGAGGTAGACCTGTGTCAAGGTGGAACGGTGGGAAGAACGACGACAACCCTGAGGGAAGAACTTGGAGGCCGATCGTGGACAAGGACCGAAGAGCCGAACCACATCACGGGGTCAGAGTAGGCCACACAGAAGCCAAGGTAGAGGTACTACAGCTACCCTCAGGTTGTGTTAGTTAGGACCATGAGACCTGGTGTGCCCATACACAGATTCGCTGTGACTCAGCCACGTAGGATAATTGTGTTATTCAATAAATTGCGGTTCCTCAATTGCTTTAAACCCAAGTCCTGTCATTCTAAGTCCTGACTGCCTGAATTGGTACTTCCCGATCCCAGTGATGAGACAGCCACCGTGAGAGCTACGCCCAAACATCTTCGGGACGGTTGTCTTGAGTACGTGGGTTCGAGGCCGAGCCGACGGAGTTGGATTGAAGACACGGTAGGTTCTCGCTACATCACAATATGGAGCGCTAAGCAATTGCTACCCTCAGTGGCGAACTGTGGGTCAGCAGCCTTGCCGACATTCCGTCGTCACCACAGGGAGAAACAGCACGAGGTTACTTTATGTGTAATACAGTAGCATTTTGAAAAATATAAATTGGTTTTTTTTAGGATTTTCTTGGCGGGAAAATGTATTAAAATGATAAAACGTAAAGATATTTATTTTTTTTTTATAAAATATATGGAGAAATCCAGAGATTAAAAAAGCAACCCCGACTTGGAATCGAGCCCAGGTCTCCCGTTGGCCGAATGGGCGCCTTGACCCCTAGACTACCGGGACTGGCAATTCTCTATCACATCCACGCCAAGAGAGTTGAATTTAAATATATATATATATATTTATTTATATATTAAAAATAACGGTGTTTTTTCACCAAACGAAGACCGAATGCTACAATGGGTACAACTTATCGGCTACGACCGTACACCTGTATCATTATATGCAGTTAGTTTGGGAGAAAAGAATATAAACAATGCTATATTTGATTAGTTTGAAGTACTGAAAGTAAATACTTAACGCTTATGTCCGTACAACACATTCACACAGGTTTAAAAACAAAACAATAAAATAATAATAATATATATTTTCTTTTGCCAGGGAGAGGTAATTTTTATTTTGCAATGGCAATTTTTCAAGACAAAAACATACCACTGAACTATTTTATGTGTAATAACGGAAGCCTCGCCGCCAAGATCGCTAGGGGGTGGAGCTTCAAACTATTTTATCTGCACTCTAGTGAACCACCAAGTGTTCAAGTCACGTGCTTTGTGTGGTAGCCTGGACGAAGATGTCAATGCCGGGGTGTTGCTGTGTCTCGGAGTGAGTCAGGTAGTCGTGTAGATGCATGAAGGAACGCACTGCCCGGCCGGGTCGCTATGTTATCTGCACTCTAGTGAACCACCAAGTGTTCTAGTCACGTGCTATGTGTGGTAGCCTGGACGAAGATGTCAATGCCAGGGTGTTGCTGTGTCTCGGAGTGAGTCAGGTAGTCGTGTAGATGCATGAAGGAACGCACTGCCCGGCCGTATGCCGCGGTCGCCACGTTCACCGCCACCGCCCGCACGTTCACTCGGTGCCAGGGTATAGAGCGCAGCACCTGCAGCTCACCGCCCCCCACGTTCAGGTCCAACAGGTCGACGGTGGTCCTGTTTACGGCGAGGAGGTACGTCAGCAGGGGGAAACACTGCACGTCTGCGTGGAAGGGCTGATGACCCCCTAACGGCCATTCCGTCACCTTCCCCTTCCCGTCCTGCCGGTGTTCAAACGACACCGCTCTGGGATACGGCTGGTTGCTCAAACACGAGTGAGACAGAAAGGCGTCCCTGTGCTTGCTAACGAGCTGCCTGTAGTTGATGGAACTGGCTTCTATGAGAAGGCCGGTCCAGTGGTATAACCGCTCCATCATAAGGGTCCTGGATCTTGTCTCCCCGTCGTAGGCGCCACACTCGACGTAGAAGCCCCCCCACATGTTACCAACTGCCGACCTGATGCGGTCTGTCTCCCTTAGTTGCGGAGCTGGCCAACTGTCGCGCGAGCGGTGGCCGAGACTGAGCAGCCTGGACGGCGGCGACACCAGATATCTGTCGCGCAAGTACGCGACCAGTCGGGGGTCGTCCATAGCAATAGACTCTCCGTTCATGTCGGGGTCGTAGGTGAACGGGGTCAGTTCCCTGGGGAACATGTTGTCCCAGTCCCGCTGTTCCGCGAGTCTGGTCAGCTGGTAGTGAGTGGCCAGCAGGAGTAAGACCACAGAGAAGGTGGCAATGAAGAGAGTCCAATAGGGATACTTGGGGCGCCAGAAGCTGCTGTATAGTTGAGCGTACCCCATCTCTGTGTCCTGAGGAAGCTTATGTTTGTATGCACTAGAGTCGCGCGTACTATCAACACTGATGGCGAACTTGCGTCTACCAAATGCAATGTTCCTATTTTTGAATATCTTTCATAACGAAAGTTCGCGTCGAACGCAAAAAATAATTTACATACTGCTCTATTAGTAGGTTTGTCTTTGTCATTGGAAACAATGCAGTCACGTGGCACAATTGCATACTGTATACATAACTAAGCAACTTATATGTTTAATTGTACAACCATGTCATCAACACATACGAAATTAAGATAAAAGGCTTCAAATTGTGATTTGTGTAACGTTCGTAAAAATTTAAGTATTTAAGGTCGGAACTTTATTCAAAGTCTCCCGAACGACTGATGTAAAATGAAACAAGATACCGGGATCAAGAATTGTTTGATCCATTTATATCTTGCGGCCTTGGTCTTGCGTTCTGCATATAGGCCGGGACATAATATTGTCATGTAAAAGTTTGTACTTTATAACTTTTAAAGGTGTTAATCGCCTTCTTGGTGATTTATGGATACCTTGATTGCGACACTCAAGTCCATCATTTCCAGTCCTGATATGCATGTTAGATATGCGCTGTACTCGGCTCTTTCGTCAGCCGGGCCAGGTTACTGAGGGCAATGATCGCGGCAACTTTGCTGACTGCTCGGTTTAGGTTCAATGATGTCGTCAGTGGAGCCTGGCCCCACTTATTCGTGATTGTTACGGGAGGGGGTCGAACCGAGTAGTCTGATTGGTAATTTATGACTTGGTACAGCCAGCGTAGGACAGAGAGGGGGTGACTGGGGTATAACGAAGGAAAGTCTAGGTGCGAGGGAACACGTGTGTAATTCGGGGCATCCAATCATGGAACGGAAGAGGAGGTAGACCTGTGTCAAGCTGGAACGGTGGGAAGAACGACGGCAGACCCTGAGGGAAGAACTTGGAGGCCGATCGTGGACAAGGACCGAAGAGCCGAACCACATCACGGGGTCAGAGTAAGCCAAGGTAGAGGTACTACAGCTACCCTCAGGTTGTGTAAGTTAGGACCATGAGACCTGGTGTGCCCATACACAGATTCGCTATGACTCAGCCACGTGGGATAAATGTGTAATTCAATTAATTGCGGTTCCTCAATTGCTTTAAACCCAAGTCCTGTCATTCTAAGTCCTTACTGCCTGAATTGGTATGTCCCGATCCCAGTGATGAGAGAACCACCGTGAGAGCTACGCCCAAACATCTTCGGGACGGTTGTCTTTAGTACGTGGGTTCGAGGCCGAGCCGACGGAGTTGGATTGAAGACACGGTAGGTTCTCGCTACATCACAATATGGAGCGCCAAGCTTGTAACCCTCAGTGGCGAACTGTTGGTCAGCAGCCTTGCCGACATTCCGTCGTCACCACAGGGAGAAACAGCACGAGGTTACTTTATGTGTAATACAGTAGCATTTTGAAAAATATAAATTGATTTTTTTTTAAGGATTTTCTTGGCTGAAAAATGTATTAAAATGATAATACGTAAAGATTTTTATTTTTTTTTTATAAAATACATGGAGAAATCCAGAGATTAAAAAAGCAACCCCGACTTGGAATCGAGCCCAGGTCTCCCGTTGGCCGAATGGGCTCCTTGACCCCTAGTAATTAGTCGTGTTATGTGTGGCAGCCTGGACGAAGATGTCAATGCCAGGGTGTTGCTGTGCCTCGGAGTGAGTCAGGTAGTCGTGTAGATGCATGAAGGAACGCACTGCCCGGCCGTATGCCGCGGTCGCCACGTTCACCGCCACCGCCCGCACGTTCACTCGGTGCCAGGGTATAGAGCGCAGCACCTGCAGCTCACCGCCCCCCACGTTCAGGTCCAACAGGTCGACGGTGGTCCTGTTTACGGCGAGGAGGTACGTCAGCAGGGGGAAACACTGCACGTCTGCGTGGAAGGGCTGATGACCCCCTAACGGCCATTCCGTCACCTTCCCCTTCCCGTCCTGTCGGTGTTCAAACGACACCGCTCTGGGATACGGCTGGTTGCTCAAACACGAGTGAGACAGGAAGGCGTCCCTGTGCTTGCTAACGAGCTGCCTGTAGTTGATGGAACTGGCTTCTATGAGGAGGCCGGTCCAGTGGTATAACCGCTCCATCACCAGGGTCCTGGATCTTGTCTCCCCGTCGTAGGCGCCACATTCGACGTAGAAGCCCCCCCACATATTACCCACTGCCGACCTGATGCGGTCCGTCTCCCTTAGTTGCGGAGCTGGCCAACTGTTGCGCGAGCGGTGGCCGAGACTGAGCAGCCTGGACGGCGGCGACACCAGATATCTGTCGCGCAAGTACGCGACCAGTCGGGGGTCGTCCATAGCAATAGACTCTCCGTTCATGTCGGGGTCGTAGGTGAACGGGGTCAGTTCCCTGGGGAACATGTTGTCCCAGTCCCGCTGTTCCGCGAGTCTGGTCAGCTGGTATAGAGTGCCCAGCAGGAGTAAGACCACAGAGAAGGTGGCAATGAAGAGAGTCCAATAGGGATACTTCAGGCGCCAGAAGCTGCGGTATAGTTGACCGTACCTCATCTCTGTGTCCTGGGGAAGCTTATGTTTGTATGCACTAGAGTCGCGCGTACTATCAACACTGATGGCGAACTTGCGTCTTCCAAATGCAATGTTCCTATATTTCAATATCTTTCATAACAAAAGTTCGCGTCGAACGCAAAAATAATTTACATACTGCTCTATTAGTAGGTTTGTCTTTGTCATTGGAAACAATGCAGTCACATGGCAATATTGCATACTGTATACATAACTTAGCAACTAATATATTTAATTGTACAACCATGTCATCAACACATACGAAATTAAGATAAAAGGCTTCAAATTGTGATTAGTGTAACGTTAGTGAAAATTTAAGTATTTAAGGTCGGAACTTTATTCAAAGTCTCCCGAACGACTGATGTAAAATGAAACAAGATACAGGGATCAAGAATTGTTTGATCCATTTTTATCTTGCGGCCTTGGTCTTGCGTGCGGCGCGTTCTGCATATAGGCCGGGCACATAATATTGTCATGTAAAAGTTTGTACTTTATAACTTTTACAGGTATTAATCCCTTTCTTGGTGATTTATGGATACCTTGATTGCGACACTCAAGTCCATCATTTCCAGTCCTGATATGCATGTTAGATATGCGCTGTACTCGGCTATTTCGTCAGCCGAGCCAGGTTACTGAGGGCAATGATCGCGGCAACTTTGCTGACTTCTCGGTTTAGGAGGGCGATGGTTCAATGATGTCGTCAGTGGAGCCTGGCCCCACTCATTCGTGATTGTTACGGGAGGGGGTCGAACCGAGTAGTCTGATTGGTAATTTATGACTTGGTACAGCTAGCGTAGGACAGAGAGGGGGTGACTGGGGTATGACGACGGAAAGTCTAGGTGCGAGGGAACACGTGTGTAATTCGTGGCATTTGATCATGGAACGGTATGGAGGTAGACATGTGTCAAGGTGGAACGGTGGGAAGAACGACGGCAGACCCTGAAGGAAGAACTTGGAGGCCGATCGTGGACAAGGACCGAAGAGCCGAACCACATCACGGGGTCAGAGTAAGCCAAGGTAGAGGTACTACAGCTACCCTCAGGTTGTGTAAGTTAGGACCATCAGACCTGGTGTGCCCATACACAGATTCGCTATGACTAAGCCACGTAGGATAAATGTGTAATTCAATAAATTGCGTTTTCTCAATTGCTTTAAACCCAAGTCCTGTCATTCTGAGTCCTTACTGCTTGAATTGGTATGTCCCGATCTCAGTGATGAGAGAACCACCGTGAGAGCTACGCCCAAACATCTTCGGGACGGTTGTCTTGAGTACGTGGGTTCGAGGCCGAGCCGACGGAGTTGGATTGAAGACACGGTAGGTTCTCGCTACATCACAATATGGAGCGCCAAGCTTGTAACCCTCAGTGGCGAACTGTTGGTCAGCAGCCTTGCCGACATTCCGTCGTCACCACAGGGAGAAACAGCACGAGGTAACTTTTTTTTTATATATATATATAAATTGTTTTATTATTGTGTTGTTTATTTGTTTAAATTCCCAATCACTTATATTTTTACAAACAATTAATTACAACATAGTATACAACGTGAATCGATCGCTCGTCTATCGTGACTTCGGCATTTTCCTAGTTTATTAACATTGTGTGATTTTTGTTTTCTTTAGATTGGCAGCGTGACATCGTTAGGAAACTGTATATTAATACATACACATACATTAAAGACTTGATGTACATGATGATTGATTTTCGATCCAAACATGCTGCATACCTACCAGCAACACATGACTGATGATTTGGACAAGGAAACTATGGACTATTTATCCTCAGTTTTGCCGCTGAAATCAGCGGTGGAGGTAGATGAGTTCGAGGCAAAATTAGCTGCTGATCCCAGTATTAAGAAGTCTTTGGTAAGCAACTAAGGAATGTATTAAGAGTAAGACCTGTCGAGTCTCCTGCCTTGTTAACAAGTTGAAGTGAAACCTTTTTCACAAACCTGAAACCAACCTTACATTAACATTGTCATTCTGCTTTTGTTTATTCCTTTGTCTAAACTATTAAGCCAACTACTGTCTAGAGAACAGTAAAAGGGGATTTATAGAGTTTGGGTGTCAGTGAATGTTCGAAAGAAAATTTAACTTTCTTAATGGGAAACATTTTCATTAAAATCCCCCCCCCCCCCCCCCCCCCCCTCCCCACAGTGACTCAAACAATCTTCAACATTTGCGACCAGGGCTATTTATGGTTTGTAGGCCTGGATTGGAATTGTCACACTTCCTAACAAAAGAGCAGTTATTCTTAAAAAAATTATGTGCATGGTAAATTTTACATTGTAGGTGCTGATTCTTAGTTCGGAAGGTGGGGCGAACGTGGCTGATGCGACTCGAAGAATTCTCTGTCACATTTTCCCTGACAAACCGGCAACCTGGTTCACTTGGGAAGGAGCAACGGGAAAAAGAAAACTTCCCAACTACATTTTAATGGCAGCTATAACTTGTACTTGAGCTCATCACTAACAAACAAAAATGTAATTGAAAGTAAACATAGAGAACCTCAAAACAACTTATTTGGGCCAGTAGTAGTCGTGAAATTATATCCTGTATTGTCCACATTCCTTTCTCTCAAGTTATTTTATCCCTCTCACTATCTTCAAAACATTCGCAATTTTTTAATGTGTGTATGTTTAACATCGTAAGTAATTTTTACGGCCATACCAAATTTTGTTTGAGGGTTCGCGTCCCACTGACAAGGGGAAATGTTACCCTACATGAACAGTATGTTTGTAAGGACCTCGTGTAAACCAAGTGATTGAACAACAATGTATGTATTGGCCTGCATTTATCATGTTTTTGAAAACCTCATGTTTTGCCAAATGAAACTATGCGGTTGCTACACCTGGCATGGCTTAGCCCTGGACTCGTTGACCACTATCACTTGTTTCTCAAACAGCCCGTTAATGCCTAGTTTGTTTTTTGTGCATTGATATTTCAAGGTATATGTATTGACATTTTTTTCAGTTGCTGTCTAGAAAATACCGAACCTGGAAAATGTTACAAATAAGGAAGTAGAAACAGCGACACGCACATGGTTCCAACATTCAAAGGATATAATCAAACAAAAATTAAAGGCGCAGAAGCAAAGAACTCTCATCCCTGAATCGGCTAGTGATACTGCTAGTGAGGCAAAGTGGAATGTTAAGGTTATGTTAACTGTTTATGTGTTGTTCCCCGGCGCCGGATCGTTACCGATCCGGCACTAACGTCGAAGATACGTATCAACGCTGATTTGACTGCCAGAATTATGACTGCCGGTGATTTGAGAACCGGGTTCGAGTCCCGGCAGAGGTGGAATTTTTTAATTTCTGTATTCCAAATAATTCATTCTTTTGACTGTTAACACTAAACAGTAATCGCTTTGTGTTTCCAGATTATGTGCAGGGAATTTTTCCGAACCACCCGGAGGCCGCAACCAAAAACCTCCTGAAGGCCATAAAATTTAAATTAAACAACATGCCAAAGAAAGCATTGAAATTCGAAACTATGTAATGATTCCTCAGCTTAGTAAGCAGCTTCGTAGTGTAATGCATCATACACAGTAAAGAATTTCAATGTTTAAAACATAGGGTTATGTGGTTGATACTTTTTGGTTTAGGGTGCCCACATTTAGAAAACGGAAAAGTGTGAAGATAAGACCTAGATATAGGCCTACGCAAAGACCAACCATAATAACTATAAAAGAAGCATCAGTTGGGAAAATAAATATGTAGGTACGGGATTGGATTTTCATCCAATTACAGATCTAGCAGAATAGGGCTCCGCCTACCTATCACCGTCGCAGTAGGCTCTCTTACGAGACACTACATTTTTAGGCCTAGAATGCAATGTTTATGGTCTCTGGTGGTGCTCCAGAGACCTTGACCATGCTCGTGGAATGTAAAAAATTATGTAAACATGTTTTGATATATTATGTATGTATCCCCATCAATTCGCGCCCTGGCGACGGGGAAAAGTACGCGGAGGTGTATTTTGAGGGATATCGGTAAATTTGGCAATCCAATCCTGTATAGATACAGTACATATTTATCTTCCCAACTGATGCTTCCTTAACAGTTATTACGGTCAACCTTCGCGTAGGCCTAGGCCCTAGATCTACAGGCATCGGGAGGTGAAATGTGTATTTTCTGCATATAAAATGGGTGTACACCTATAAGGGATGACATTGGGTACTAGAGTACCCGGGTAACCCGAATCCGAATATTACCCGAAGCTTTTCTAATGATTTTAATCTTGTCCGGGTACGAATTTGTTCAATTGTGCAACATACAACAAACTAAATCCGACCACATTTACAGGGATAAAAAAGTGGTGGCAATTGAAACTGTCCAACAGCTCAAATCCAAAAATTGAAATGTTTTGAAATTTCCATGGACAAGAGTTTTTATTCTCATAAATATTTAAAAAGTTTTACTTTGTTGATGTCGCTTAGTCTATAATGAAAACCAATGGTTAAGAATGTTCACCCTTTATATCAATGTGCAAAATGATGCTATTTGGACTGACAGATTCTCGAAACCTGAATCCAAGAGGGTCTGGAACCAAATACAAATTTTACTACCCGATGTCATTCCTAACATCCTTACATACAACACATCATTGTTTCATTATTGTATTGTGTGTTTTAATTTATCAAATTTTTGACAAGTTTGGGTTCAATACTTAAGGGATGATGTAAAACTGTATGCCAAATGTACAAGCTGCAGGTAAACCTTGCAACTAGCCCTCAATTCCTGTGTAATTTAGCTTTGTTTAACCATTTCTAACTGAAGCATTTTTAAAATTTGAATGGTAAAAGAACCCACATCAACCATTAATTCTTCTCAGCACCTCAAATATATTTTATTTGTTCAATATGCATGAAAATGTTCAGTATTTACAGCACGTATAGGCCTATAGTTTCATACTACTAGTTATGTCTTATATTTAACCTTTTGTAACTTTTGCGTGGTAAAAGAAGTAAGAACCCACATCAACCAGTGATTCTTCTCAGGCCCTCAAATAACATATATTTTATTTGTACAATTGAATATAAATTCAGTATTTACAGTATGTATAGGCCTATACTTTTATAGCAGTTATGTCTTATCCTATGTGTTAAAGATGTATATACACTGCAATATATGTAGGCCCACTTGGTAATTAAATAGTGCTGAAATGAATTATCTGCATTAATTTTCTTCTTTTCTAACATTGTTTATTGCGCAGCATAATACATGTGTTATTAATATTGAATAATGAGGATCGCATATTGAGCCTGATAATATAGAATTAGGACGATAGGTATTATCTTTTTTCAGTTATAAAAATAATGCCAAGTATTTGCTGGTTTTATCAAGATCATAGAATGTTCCATACAAGAAAGCGGGCTTTGTAAGGTAATGTATTATTTTGCCATTAAAGACATACCTGTACTTACTCAGTTATCTACGGCACCATAAGAATATTGGCTGTGTACCCCAATTTTGACCACTAAAATTAAACAACTTACCCAAATTAAATAGTATACATGACAAATGTCTTTGAGAAATTTGGGTGCACCACACTTAATATTTTTTAAATTTTTACTACGTATAAGTTGCCTATATTTGCTTAAATACAGTCAATTTATATTGTAAACATCCCTTTAAATGGTATGTGCATGTGTATTTCTCGTAGTTATTTTCTGTAGTGAAAGTCGCACGTATTGCATGTCCCGAAGCTATTTTCTACCTAAAGATACCTACTCGAACAGATCTGTAGAGAAATTCACAAACCTCCAGGTGCGTGTTACAATGCACGCATGTCTGAATGTAGAACATCTCATACACACCTTTTTCTTTAGTTGTAGACTGGCTATACCTAGCCTCAGTGCATGGTCTTCTATATTCTTAATCTGCATCCCATAGTTCAAGCCCGTAGTTAATGCTAATACCAGTATTTTAAATAATAACGTTCTGTAGTTTTATCTAGTAGTTATTTCCCATAGTTAATGCTAGTAGTTACGTTCTATAGTTATAGCTAGTAGCCTAGTTATTTTCCATAGTTATGGCTAGTAGTTATTTCCATAGTATTATCCCGTATTATTGCCAGTAGTTATAGCTAGTAGTTATTTTCCGTAGTATATCCCGTAACTATAGCTAGTAGTTATTTTCCGTAGTAATATCCCGTAGTTATTCCCAGTAGTTAAAGCTAGTAGATATTGTTAGTAAATTTTGTAAAAAGTTTTTTTGGCTGAAACGGTCCGAAATTTCTACTCTAAATAACTACAGTTATTTTTCGTAGTTTTTAATTTTCGTAAGGGAGCCTGGACGAAGATGTCAATGCCGGGGTGTTGCTGTGTCTCGGAGTGAGTCAGGTAGTTGTGTAGATGCATGAAGGAACGCACTGCCCGGCCGGGTCGCTATGTTATCTGCACTCTAGTGAACCACCAAGTGTTCTAGTCACGTGCTATGTGTGGTAGCCTGGACGAAGATGTCAATGCCAGGGTGTTGCTGTGTCTCGGAGTGAGTCAGGTAGTCGTGTAGATGCATGAAGGAACGCACTGCCCGGCCGGGTCGCTATGTTATCTGCACTCTAGTGAACCACCAAGTGTGCAAGTCACGTGCTATGTGTGGTAGCCTGGACGAAGATGTCAATGCCGGGGTGTTGCTGTGTCTCGGAGTGAGTCAGGTAGTTGTGTAGATGCATGAAGGAACGCACTGCCCGGCCGGGTCGCTATGTTATCTGCACTCTAGTGAACCACCAAGTGTTCAAGTCACGTGCCATGTGTGGTAGCCTGGACGAATATGTCAATGCCGGGGTGTTGCTGTGTCTCGGAGTGAGTCAGGTAGTCGTGTAGATGCATGAAGGAACGCACTGCCCGGCCGTATGCCGCGGTCGCCACGTTCACCGCCACCGCCCGCACGTTCACTCGGTGCCAGGGTATAGAGCGCAGCACCTGCAGCTCACCGCCCCCCACGTTCAGGTCCAACAGGTCGACGGTGGTCCTGTTTACGGCGAGGAGGTACGTCAGCAGGGGGAAACACTGCACGTCTGCGTGGAAGGGCTGATGACCCCTTAACGGCCATTCCGTCACCTTCCCCTTCCCGTCCTGCCGGTGTTCAAACGACACCGCTCTGGGATACGGCTGGTTGCTCAAACACGAGTGAGACAGGAAGGCGTCCCTGTGCTTGCTAACGAGCTGCCTGAAGTTGATGGAACTGGCTTCTATGAGGAGGCCGGTCCAGTGGTATAACCGCTCCATCATAAGGGTCCTGGATCTTGTCTCCCCGTCGTAGGCGCCACATTCGACGTAGAAGCCCCCCCACATATTACCCACTGCCGACCTGATGCGGTCCGTCTCCTTTAGTTGCGGAGCTGGCCAACTGTCGCGCGAGCGGTGGCCGAGACTGAGCAGCCTGGACGGCGGCGACACCAGATATCTGTCGCGCAAGTACGCGACCAGTCGGGGGTCGTCCATAGCAATAGACTCTCCGTTCATGTCGGGGTCGTAGGTGAGCGGGGTCAGTTCCCTGGGGAACATGTTGTCCCAGTCCCGCTGTTCCGCGAGTCTGATCAGCTGGTATAGAGTGCCCAGCAGGAGTAAGACCACAGAGAAGGTGGCAATGAAGAGAGTCCAATTGGGATACTTGAGGCGCCAGAAGCTGCTGTATAGTTGAGTGTACCCCATCTCTGTGTCCTGAGGAAGCTTATGTTTGTATGCACTAGAGTCGCGCGTACTATCAACACTGATGGCGAACTTGCGTCTACCAAATGCAATGTTCCTATTTTTGAATATCTTTCATAACGAAAGTTCGCGTCGAACACAAAAAATAATTTACATACTGCTCTATTAGTAGGTTTGTCTTTGTCATTGGAAACAATGCAGTCACGTGGCACAATTGCATACTGTATACATAACTAAGCAACTAATATGTTTAATTGTACAACCATGTCATTAATACATACGAAATTAAGATAAAAGGCTTCAAATTGTGATTAGTGTAACGTTAGTGAAAATTTAAGTATTTAAGGTCGGAACTTTATTCAAAGTCTCCCGAACGACTGATGTAAAATGAAACAAGATACAGGGATCAAGAATTGTTTGATCCATTTTTACCTTGCTGCCTTGGTCTTGCGTGCGGCGCGTTCTGCATATAGGCCGGCACATAATATTGTCATGTAAAAGTTTGTACTTTATAACTTTTACAGGTGTTAATCTCCTTCTTGGTGATTTATGGATACCTTGATTGCGACACTCAAGGCCATCATTTCCAGTCCTGATATGCATGTTAGATATGCGCTGTACTCGGCTATTTCGTCAGCCGGGCCAGGTTACTGAGGGCAATGATCGCGGCAACTTTGCTGACTGCTCGGATTAGGAGGGCGATGGTTCAATGATGTCGTCAGTGGAGCCTGGCCCCACTCATTCGTGATTGTTACGGGAGGGGGTCGAACCGAGTGGTCTGATTGGTAATGTATGACTTGGTACAGCCAGCGTAGGACAGAGAGGGGGTGACTGGGGTATGACGAAGGAAAGTCTAGGTGCGAGGGAACACGTGTGTCATTCGGGGCATCCAATCATGGAACGGAAGTGGAGGTAGACCTGTGTCAAGGTGGAACGGTGGGAAGAACGACGGCAGACCCTGAGGGAAGAACTTGGAGACCGATCGTGGACAAGGACCGAAGAGCCGAACCACATTACGGGGTCAGTGTAAGCCAAGGTAGAGGTACTACAGCTACCCTCAGGTTGTGTAAGTTAGGAACATCAGACCTGGTGTGCCCATACACAGATTCGCTATGACTCAGCCACGTAGGATAAATGTGTGATTCAATAAATTGCGGTTCCTTAATTGCTTTAAACCCAAGTCCTGTCATTGTAAGTCCTTACTGCCTGAATTAGTATGTCCCGATCCCAGTGATGAGAGAACCACCGTGAGAGCTACGCCCAAACATCTTCGGGACGGTTGTCTTGAGTACGTGGGTTCGAGGCCGAGCCGACGGAGCTGGATTGAAGACACGGTAGGTTCTCGCTACATCACAATATGGAGCGCCAAGGTTGTAACCCTCAGTGGCGAACTGTTGGTCAGCAGCCTTGCCGACATTCCGTCGTCACCACAGGGAGAAACAGCACGAGGTTACTTTATGTGTAATACAGTAGCATTTTGAAAAATATAAATTGATTTTTTTTTAGGATTTTCTTGGCTGAAAAATGTATTAAAATGATAAAACGTAAAGATTTTTATTTTTTTTATAAAACATATGGAGAAATCCAGAGATTAAAAAAGCAACCCCGACTTGGAATCGAGCCCAGGTCTCCCGTTCGCCGAATGGGCGCCTTGACCCCTAGACTACCGGGACTGGCAATTCTCCATCACATCCACGCCAAGAGAGTTGAATTTAAATATATATTTATATATATATATATATATATATATATATATATATATATATATATATATATATATATTTATATATTAAAAATAACGGTGTTTTTTCACCAAACGAAGACCGAATGCTACAATGGGTACAACTTATCGGCTACGACCGTACACCTGTATCATTATATGCAGTTAGTTTGGGAGAAAAGAATATAAACAATGCTATATTTGATTAGTTTGAAGTACTGAAAGTAAATACTTAACGCTTATGTCCGTACAACACATTCACACAGGTTTAAAAACAAAACAATAAAATAATAATAATATATATATTCTTTTGCCAGGGAGAGGTAATTTTTATTTTGCAATGGCAATTTTTCAAAACAAAAACATACCACTGAACTATTGTATGTGTAATAACGGAAGCCTCGCCGCCAGGATCGCTAGGGGGTGGAGCTTCAAACTATGTTATCTGCACTCTAGTGAACCACCAAGTGTTCAAGTCACGTGCTATGTGTGGTAGCCTGGACGAAGATGTCAATGCCGGGGTGTTGCTGTGTCTCGGAGTGAGTCAGGTAGTCGTGTAGATGCATGAAGGAACGCACTGCCCGGCCGGGTCGCTATGTTATCTGCACTCTAGTGAACCACCAAGTGTGCAAGTCACGTGCTATGTGTGGTAGCCTGGACGAAGATGTCAATGCCAGGGTGTTGCTGTGTCTCGGAGTGAGTCAGGTAGTCGTGTAGATGCATGAAGGAACGCACTGCCCGGCCGTATGCCGCGGTCGCCACGTTCACCGCCACCGCCCGCACGTTCACTCGGTGCCAGGGTATAGAGCGCAGCACCTGCAGCTCACCGCCCCCCACGTTCAGGTCCAACAGGTCGACGGTGGTCCTGTTTACGGCGAGGAGGTACGTCAGCAGGGGGAAACACTGCACGTCTGCGTGGAAGGGCTGATGACCCCCTAACGGCCATTCCGTCACCTTCCCCTTCCCGTCCTGTCGGTGTTCAAACGACACCGCTCTGGGATACGGCTGGTTGCTCAAACACGAGTGAGACAGGAAGGCGTCCCTGTGCTTGCTAACGAGCTGCCTGAAGTTGATAAAACTGGCTTCTATGAGGAGGCCGGTCCAGTGGTATAACCGCTCCATCACCAGGGTCCTGGATCTTGTCTCCCCGTCGTAGGCACCACACTCGACGTAGAAGCTTCCCGTCACATTACCCACTGCCGACCTGATGCGGTCCGTCTCCTTTAGTTGCAGAGCTGGCCAACTGTCGCGCGAGCGGTGGCCGAGGTTGAGCAGCCTGGGCGACGGCGACATCAGATATCTGCCGCGCAAGTACGCGACCAGTCGGGGGTCGTCCATAGCAATAGACTCTCCGTTCATGTCGGGGTCGTAGGTGAACGGGGTCAGTTCCCTCTTGAACCAGGTCCATTCCGACTCGTTGAATTGCAGACTTATCTGAATGTCGCGCAAGTACCCGGCCAGTCGGGGGTCTTCCGTAGCAACCGGCTTCGGCGGTTCCGGCTGGAAGAGAGCGCCGAGCAGGAGTAAGATCATCAGGCAGCCAAAGAAGGTGGCAATGAAGAGAGTCCAATAGGGATACTTGAGGCGCCAGAAGCTGTTGTATAGTTGACCGTACCACATCCCTGTGTCCTGGGGAAGCTTATGTTTGTATGCACTAGAGTCGAGCATACTATCAATACTGATGGCGAACTTGCGTCTTCCAATGAGCTGTTCCTTTTTTCTATATCTTTCATTACGAAAGATCACCTCGAACGCAAAAAATAATTTACATACTGTTCTAATAGTAGGTTTGTCATTGGAAACAATGCAGCCACGTGATAATATTACGTACTGTATACATAACTTAGCAACTAATATGTTTAATTGTACAACCATGTCATTCATGCATACGAAATGAAGAAAAAAGTCGTTAAATTGTGATTCACGAAACGGTAGTGAAAATTTAAGTATTTGAAGTGGAATCATCATTCAAAGTCTCCTAAACGTCCGATGTAAAATGAAACATGATAACGTGATCAGAATTGTTTGATACATTTTTATTCTGGTATTCACACAGCGAACACGCACACCACTCATCTGTGTATAAAGCCGATCGCGCAATAACCCTGAAATTACGACGTACTGTAACATTCTGATACGAATATTCCAGGAATAAAACGAGTAGCTTTGTGTTAACGAAGTTGGAGCTCGGGAGAGCGACAAATCCCATACACACAGTTACTGTATGTGTATAAAACGGAGTTATGGCTTTATTGCCGCGTCCTTTCATACAACCATTACCAATTATCGACTAGGTAGCCGTACCGCGTCACCTATTTTAACGTGGACGACGCTCTTCCCCGAACCGTCCTCGGCGATAAAAAGAAACGCTATGGCGTATAGAAATTATCGTAAATTCGTTTTGCGGAACGATATTCCGGTTCTGAGTAAAAGGCCTGCAGGCAAATTTCAACCGCACGACTTCCACTAAAAGAGAATGGGTATATTTTCCAGTGAAGATCCACGAGAATATATAGAGGCATAATAAGATAAAAGTAGAAGTTACAATAAAGTCGTCTTAAAGCGGTTTCACAGCAACACGGCAACACGTTTTTTTCCGGACCGGCAGATCACGTGAACAAATCAGAAACTTGCCGTGCCTGCCCTGATTGGTTCACCTGACTCGCCGGTCCGGAAAAAACGTGTGGCCGTGTTGCTTGCTAAGAAAGCACCTTTACAATAACTTCGGTAATGCTTTCGTCATCAATCAATGACATGTTTACGGTCTCGGCCAACCCGAGCAGGTATCTGAATTAGCCACGGCCGCTGGTTGGCTGCCGCTCACCCACCCGTGACGGAAGCATTACCGAAGATGTTTTACGATGAATACAAACAACCATCTGATACAATTATTATTGCCTTTCCTTTAGTCTCAATATTTATGTTTGTAGAGGCACATTTATGTATACCTTATACAAAAAACAAAACGGAAGACTAATTATTCACAGGTGAGAACGGCTTCACGCAGGCACAGCCGAGGAACGCCACGCACAACCATGGATATCCGATTATGGAAAGCAGAAATCGAAGTTGATTGATTTGTCGCCTCACTTCGCATAGAACGATATGCCTGTTTGTTTGTTTGTTCAGCCAAACACTTTCATTCGATAAAGTATCGTCATTTCGTGCCTCTGTTGATTACAATTATTGTACTCGTTTACACCAGCGTCCCAAAGCAACAGCAACAGTCGGAAAGGTAAATATACAGACCCTCAGGGATGCTGGCATGTTCAAATATGAGCTTTTACTCCATTTTTATGGGTTTTCACCCTTAAATACGGAATTTTCCAAGTGCTGTAATGTAAGTTAAATAACGGTACTTTGCTAGTGAGTGATACACTTAGAAGAATACAGGTTGCAACGCCGAAGGCTACGTATTGATTTTCCATTATACGTCTTCACAACAGGCTAGAGTTCCGAAACAGTGAAATCTATTTAGCAAGGCTGGCATCTCGTCGGGGCTCAGAACAGAACAGCTAAATGGTTTATTTCCTTTTTCAAACGTCCAATAATAAAACACGGTATAGGAAATCACAATTCCCCGAAGCCGAGCCCAATAACAGCGCACGGCTCACTTTGTTCTTCACCAGGAGACTGCATCGTGTAACAAGGTGTAACTTGGTGTAACACGGTGTAACGTCCACAACTACAACACCGACCACGTTTGAAATATAGATGATCCTGGTGCAACGCCAGCATAATACACACATGGAGCTTCGAGGTTTATGGATGCTCACATTCAACGCATGACCCCTTGACAAACACAACCGCATCCACCCAGAAACTTCTTTATTTTATTAAATAACTTACTTGGGTAATCAAAAGTGAATTGGGTATTCTATTAGCTAAGTATTGTAATTCTTGGGGAACACCGTAGCGTAGAACTGTCACAAAACGTGTTTTTTGTTTTGTTTTTTTAATGTATAAATCATGAACTGGACTGTAGGCCTACATAGTGTTAGCATATTAATTATTATGTATTTAAACACTGTTTAGTGTATTCTGTAGGAGGAAAAATACGGGGATATAAACAAATACCAAACACTACACAACGAGTGAATGACCAATAAAAATGAAGTAATAATTTATTATAAACGCAATGCTTATTCAAAGATATGCGTTTTACATTACAATACTAACTTATCAGGAGCATCGTACATGTTAGTAAGTTGAATGTAACCACTGACCCGAGCCGAGCCGAGCCGAGCCGAGCCGAGCCGAGCCAGTTCAGTAACCGTGGATACCGCGAGCACGCGTTCTCATCAACGGCCGCATAAAGGATTGACAACTTGGCCCAATACCCCCCAGGGATTGTTCAGGCCTACAGTGTCTGCATGCGGCGCAAGGAATATTGATACCTAATACGAAATACACAAGGGATTGTGAAAATACAAAATCGATAGACTCTCACCGAGAATATTTGATGGGCCGCCCACCAGCGACCGCAACTAAGAACCTGTTGGGTTTCAACCAATCTAGGCCATGTGTCTTACTTTACTTCCCTAGTGACTTGCCTTCAGATACAGATGATTGTCTTACAATTGATTATAGGAATAGCTGGCAACACGGGCGGATACGATTTGCAAACAGAAAAAAAGAAAATGAAGTGACGTCGGGAATTTAAACCCGGGCTCGGATTCACAAGAGGTCCTAAGTATTTTTCTGGTCTTACCTGTAAGACCGGTCTAACTTTGTTATTTATGATTTCATTATTATTAATTGTTTTTTTTTTGTTTTTTTTTATTACATTATTATTAATTATCTAGTTTTATTTAGAGAGGGATAAATACCACCGCAGAAAAATATCGCAAGTATCCGTCTAGTCCTGGTGGAATAAAATGTCTCGGCAATAAGTGAAAATAAATAGAATATTATTATTATTATTATTGGATCAAATTAGTATTGCCACTTCGCTTTAAAAAAAGGCAACAGTGAAAGAGCACAACTGACACAGGACGATATTGTTTATACTTTCGGCATGTCGGGTTTCGACATTGTCCTAGTATAGAAGTCAGTCAATTTATCCGAGAAGAGGATCACCCAACAAGTCGCCGCGTAAACGAGGCTTTCCGTTGACTTTGACTCGCCGCAGCAGCTCCCGCTGTCACATCACGACGTTCGACGAACTATCGACACTTGTTTGTGTTGTTTCTGTGAACTGCAGCGAGCGGCGCCGCGACGCCGGTGGACGCCGGGACGCGCCATGATGCAACAACATGGCGCCGCCCCGCACAGCGACGACTACATTGCAAGTGATGTGGCGGGTCGGAACACAACCATTCATTCATCCCGCAGTTCGCAACCACGCAGAGCCCAAATAAATGACTGTATGTAATCGCTTCAGCACAATCCCTTATCTGTGCTTCAGCTGATTGGTCGCGAGGGGACGACCAGTGGCGGAACAAGCACACAAATCACCGGACGGGGGGGGGGGGGGGTTTGCCAGTGGCGGAGACACACACTAATCACTGGACGGGGGCGGGGCGCCCTGTGGGTCCAGTGGCGGACCAAGTACACAAATCACCGGACCGGGGGGGGGGGGGCAGTGGCGGAGACACACACACAAATCACCAGAAGGGGGAGCCCTGTGGGTCCAGTGGCGGGTCAAGCACAGAACAAATCACCGGAAGGGGAAAGGGGAGGGGATGCCCAGTGGCGGACCAAGTACACAAATCACCGGAAGAGGAAAGGAGAGGGGATGCCCAGTGGCGGACCAAGTACACAAATGAATGGAAATGAGACCATCTTGAGTGTAGATGCCCGAACTACTGCACCAGGGTGACATATCACTTGCTATTGGCTGACTGCTAATACAGGTATTCAAAGTTTTCACGTGACGTCACGACGCTCATTATGAAGTCATATATACGACTTTAACTAAACATAACCTAGGACATACAATATAAGCGGGCATGATTTATAAATTGCATGCCAAATCCGATAAAAAGTTGAATTCGATTGAACTTTAACCACGTCGTTTTTTGCCGTAGGCCTACGTAGCGTTAATTTGGCTAATTCCAATGTAGGCGAATTACCATTCGATTTGTGCAGGCTCGACTTGTCGGCGTACCTATAGAATAAGTTAATTTACGAGGCTTTATAGTCAATGGGAAAAATAGAAACATACATCATGGGCTCGTCTAGACCCGGGGTAGAATAGGCCCAGGGTGACTCTGCCAGTAGTACGAGGAGATAAACGGAGACCCTGACGCTTTTTCCACCACTGTCCCACTTGACCCTCCCCTCCCTTGCTGGACTCCCCTTATGACGACCCCCGCGGTGTATAACGGATCCGACTCGGAAGACGTCATATGACCTCAGCGGTCGTCAAAACACTAATCATACATCAGGCACGAAGCAACAGATAAAATGGTAGTCCACTCTTTCGACTGGAGGGCAGCCTTAACTATGCCTTCATCGATCAGCTAGGCGATTCTTTATGGGCGACGATAAATTTATCAGCGGTTTTATTCGTTACTGAAGGCGAATGCAAGGCAAGGCGGTGATTGGCTCATCGCCTTCTTCTAACAACTGAAACCGGTGATAAACGTATCGTCGCCCATACAGAATCGCCATGCAGATCCTCTTCTATAGCTGTTGTGCTACGTTCACGCACCATTCAGTTACTACTTCAAGTTACTCTTATGGTTCTTAGTTTTTTATAACTGTAATACTAGGCCTATATAATATTGCACTTGTCAATAAAGATAAAAATATTAATATTTTAATTAGTAGTTCAGAACATAAAATGTCATCATCCGTCAAAAAAGAAAAAAAGAAAAATTAAAATATAATAACACAACAATATGTAATAACTCTGTAATACTCTGTAATAACAGTAACGCACACATGTGCTGTAATGTTTTAACAGAAAATAAGTAAATAATAATAATAGAAATGGGCATTGAGAGAGAGGACGCGTAGTGGGGCGAGTGTACACTAGGAGCAGTTCTCGTGTAAACCGAGTAAAATGTTTCCGTCGCCCCCTCGCTCGGCTACATATCTAGCGAGCGAAAATTTAAGTGAGCGAATGTTCTAGTAAGCGAAAACGCACCCGATCATTCGCTCACTAGAGTTTTCGCGCACTAGAGCATTCGCGCAGTAGAACATTCGTGCACTTAATTCTTCGCTCAGTAGATTTTTCGCGCAGTAGAGCATTCGCTCACTAAACCATTAGCGGACTAGAGTTTTCGCGCACTAGAGAATTCGTGGACCAGAGCATTCGCGCACTAGACCATTCGCTTACTAGACTTTTCGCGCAGTAGAGCATTCGCGCGATTAAATCTTCGCTCATTAGAATTTTCGCGCAGTAGAGCATTCGCTCACTAGACTATTCGCTCAGAAGAGTTTTCGCGCACTAGAGATTTCTCAGACTAGAGCATTCGCGCACTAGACCATTCGCGCACTAGACTATTCGCGCAGTAGAACATTCGAGCGCTTAACTATTCGCTCAGTAGAGTTTTCGCGCAAAAGAGCATTCGCTCACTAGACCATTCGCGGGCTAGAGTGTTCGCGCACAAATCAATTCGCAGACTAGAGCATTCGCGCACTAGACCATTCGCTTACTAGACAATTCGCGCAGTAGAACATTTGAGCGCTTATCTATTCGCTCAGTTGAGTTTTCGCGCACTAGAGCATTCGCTCACTAGAACATTCGCGGGCTAGAGTGTTCGCGCACAAATCAATTCGCGGACTAGACATTCGCGCACTAGACCATTCGCTCACTAGACTATTCGCGTAGTAGAACATTCGCGCGCTAACCATTCGCTCAGTAGAGTTTTCGCGCAGTAGCGCATTCGCTCACTAGACTATTCGCTAAGAAGGCTTTTCGCGCAGTAGAGAATTCGTTAACTACAGCATTCGCGCACTAGACTATTCTCTCACTAGACTATTCGCACAGTAGATAATTCGTGCACTTAACTATTCGCTTAGTAGACGTTCGCGCAGTAGAGCATTCGCTCACTAGACCATTCGCGGGCTAGAGTGTTCGCGCACAAATTAATTCGCAGACTAGAGCATTCGCGCACTAGACCATTTGCTTACTAGACGATTCGCGCAGTAGAACATACGCGCGCTTAACTATTCGCTCAGTTGAGTTTTCGCGCACTAGAGCATTCGCTCACTAGATCATTCTCTCAGAAGAGTTTTCGCGCACTAGAGAATTCGCGGACTACAGCATTCGCGCACTAGACTATTCGCGCAGTAGCCTATTCGCGCAGTAGATCACTCGCGTGGTTAACTATTCGCCCAGTAGAGTTTTCGCGCGGTATATCATTCGAGCACTTGACCATTCGCGGACTAGAGTTTTCGCTCACTTGAGTTTTCGCTCTCTAGAACATTCGCTCAGTCGAGAGTCCCACGTCCGGTCATAAATTCCTAAACAGGTTTTATTACTGGACCTGAAAACATTCGAGTTTTTCTTCAAAGTTGAGTTCGCCTTCTACTTAAGCAACCAAACTAACTCCAAAGAAAGGCTGTGAACTATATAACAAGGGCATTCTTGGACAGTGTCGTAGCCAGTAATATATTACTGGTTAGTGGCACGCGCGGCTGGGGGGTGGGGGGGTGGGGGGGGGGGGGGGGGGGGCTGCTGCTACCGATGTGAACAAAGCCACCAATCGACAACAGCAATGGTCGGGGCTCAAGTCATCCCTCGATGGGATCATAAATATCTCTCAAGAAAGAAAACTATCAGTCTGTTGCACATATCATTAGAGCAGACGTTGAATGGGAACTGAGTGACAACCAATAAACACTATTTTTTTTTTCGTGTGATGCATTAATATCGACTGTAAACAGTCATTCATATTTAGGTCTAGAAATCGATAATAAGTTTTGCTGGGATAAACAAATAGAGAAAAGTAACTAAACGCCTAAGATCAGGCGCTTGTCAATTGTATACAGTTAAAAGTGTTTTACCTAATAAGTATGTAAGAATGGTCTATATAGCTCTAGCTGAGTCGGTTATTTCCTATGGTCTAATAATTTGGGGTAATGCCTCGTTGTCGCATCTTGATAGTATAATTTCCATTCAAACAAAATAATAAATATGATAACTTTTGACAACAACAGCATACATTCATTGGATGGTTACAGATTATTATATGTTTTGCCTGTTCAAGAATTATTCATATATAAATTATTAATATTAAAATACTTTTTTGTAGAAACTCATACAAATTGTAAAGAACATAGTACTTGCACTGGGGCCAAATCAACGGGGGTATATCAGCTGCCACTCTTTAAAAATAAGCATGGTAAAAGAACATTAAGTTATAGTATACCGTTTTATTTTAATAAGCTTCCGACAAATATTAAAGATTTAGAAACTTTTTTGAAATTTAAAGAGTTTTAAAGGCATTTCTTTTGTTGGGTATACAGTGTTAGTTGTTTTTGTTATTGTTGTTGTGTTTTTCATTACTGTCTTATTATTTATTTTGTTTTGGTTACCGTATATGAGAAAATGAAAGTTGATATTATTTTGCATTACAACTCAGAATAGGCAACACGCGTACGATTTTTTTTGTTAAACCAAACACTTAGTTTAATAGTATTAGATACAAAAAGTATATTAATGCAAGTCGCACGTAAAAAAGAAATTTTTAAATAGGTTTAATGTGGTCGTATTTATTGAAGTTTAAACTCGGGGATCTGAAAAGCGTACAGGTGGCTGTGACGCAATGATTGTGTAGACGTGGCGTAACAGACCAATCGCTGAGGCGGTGAGCGTAGAAAGAACAAAACCATGACGTCAAATCCCATCAACATGGCGGCGGCTCGTTTTTCGCGCCCTTTTATTTATCGTTACTAAACCAATTATTTTGAGGCATAGACTGATCCGTTTTTCAAAATTCAAAGACACAAAATTATTTAATGAGAGACAAGGTATTTAAAAATTGATTAAAATTTTCATACGCGTGTTCCCTATTGCTTTGCTATTTTTTATAGAGATTTTTTTTGTTTTTATTGATTTTTGTAAGCACGATTTTCTTTAATGTGATGTATTCCACAGATAAGCTGCTTCGTGCAGCTTTGTGGATGACCGAATCTTACTTCTTAAATATATGTATAGAGAAATGTAATTATCAATAAAAAAAAAAGTATTATTATTATTATTATTATTATTATTATTATTATTATTATTATTATTATTATTATTATTATTATTATTATTATTATTATTATTATTATTTTCATTTCTATTATTATTTTATTGAACGTATTACATAATAGTATCGGTCAAAACCGGCATTAACATGTCATGGTCACGTAATATTAAGTATTTCCATGACTATTAGGTATCTTGATTAACTTCAGTCGCTACTATCGTATTATCCTTGTCAAAATTTCATAAAATAACAATAAGATCTTCTTTGCGACGTGTGTACGGTCATGGCGTATTTCTCGAAGCCATCCTAGTTTACATTCATTATGTAAATGAATGTTCCACTCTTTGGACAATAGAAAACCACAGGAACCATAGTTGTCAGCAGGGGTTAATTTGAGCCGGAACGCACCGGAACGCAGTTCCGATTCCTTTTCCGAAACCAGAACGCGCGTTCCGGTATTATTTCGTAACGTAGGTTACTCCCTAAAAACTCGTGAATTAATTCGTATCTCTGAAAATGTCACAAAATATATTTTTTATTTCTTGGTATGAATGCAAGTTATTCAAGTTTATGAATTACCCCTAGGTAGCCAGACCCAAATACATAGGCAATAACCTTCTGACTGACCACTGACACTAAACAGATAACTAATTAATAATAACATATTATCTGTGTTCACAATGTATAAATGTGGGCGGGGTTGGTGCCAAATTATATTTGACAAACAAAATATGCGTTCCGGTTCCTTTTTAATTACAAATTAAGCCCTGATTGTCAGGATGGTTTACGGATGATTCCGGATGAAATGATAATGCATTCAGTGTTTATTTAACGTTGAGAGGTAGCTGGTTCGATTGCCCGTCGGCGCGTCACTTACGTGAAGTCAAACAGATACATGAAAATACATTAGTGAAAATTTCAAAGTTTTCCTCTGTCATTAGGGGGAATGTTATGATTAAATTGTTCTCCAAACACCTTTGGACGTTACATCTAAAACTATCACAATACCCAGGGATTGCAAACTTGTTTCAATCACTTTATCAAAAGTCATCATGTTTTATGTGAACCAAATGTTAGGACTCTGACTTTGTTGTTTTACTATTGGTCGGTTACCTTAGTCTATTCTGCATGTTTTCTGTTTCTATGCAGAGCTCGACTCTCTCACATCTTAAGAAACTAAACCTTATAATATATTATGTGGAAAACTACAAAACAATTAAGTTGCAGTCCTGGGTACCATTTCACCTTAGAAACAATCGCCTTGCTAGATGATATTTGTCCTTCAAGACATTATAAGTAGTAGTAATGTTATTTCGTCTCATAAAGTTGAGCACTACACACAAGTTGAACTCGTTACCACTTTCTCTTTTATGAATGACCAACGCCTCAGACCCTCAAAACCTTGGTGGCCAGGCATCCACATGGATGTGTGTGTTATTTTTTTTTTTAAGACGCAAAGGGCCGTATTGTATATAAGTCAGTTTGTTTCTTTTTACTGTTGAGCCAAATATAGAATATAAAGCGAGGTTTACAGCCCAATTGCTCTAGCTGGGAAGTCCGAGGGGTCAAGGGCCACAGAACGCTGTTCCGTTTCAACAGTATTGCTTCCTCTGTGATTTACAAGACCCCGTCAGGGCTACATGGATAATTTACGACTTAAAAGCCCTTCAAAATAACTTTTAACTATTTGAAAACGACACCAAGAAGGGGATACGTTCTGTATGTCTGCGTGGTGGATGCGGGACGGTTGGGAGAGGGGGGCATTCCTTTGCAAAATAATAACGTTGATTTTCTCTTTAAAAAATGTTCCCATCCTATTTGAACTGACAAAACCAGAATGTTTTCTGTACCGAATGTGTTGTGTCTTGAGCATGAACGTGGCGTTTGCTCATCCTCATAATCACCCACTCAACGTCTCGATTAGCCTCGTTGCAAAAATATGGGACGTACAACCCCAAATATCATATATTTATTTTATTGTTACAATACATTTCCATGTGCTAACCTTATTAAACTCTACTTAGAACTAATTAAATCATAATCATTGTCCATATTATTTTTCCAAAACAAACTGTGGATGCTATGAACGGTCGTTGCCGATTTGTACCCATCCCAGCATTCGCTCTTCGTACGGTGGAAACGACGAAAACCACCATCAGGATGGAGAACTTCTTGAAGTCTCCATTCTTCTTAGCTAAAATATTTTCGTGTTATCCTACACGTGTTCAAAATTATTGCTTTTTGCATCTCGATGTATATGTTCGGTTGGAGACCAATTAGTTTAATACTGTCATGGGGGTTTCGCGGAACAATACCATTTGCTGATATAATTAACGGTACAACAGTTACATACATTCTGCTTCCACAGCCTTTTTCTGTCAATAGATATCTCCTGATATCTGTTTATCTATTCTCGCCAAGTTGTCTCTACATTGTCGCATTTTGAAATGGCAACATCAAAATCGTTTCTTTTTCTTCTTGTCAATAAATATAATATCAGGTCTATTGTGATGTATGGTTTGGTCTTTTATAGCTGCCCGGTCGTAACATAAATTGTAGTCTTTACTATCTAACTTGTACTTGTAATACGCAGTGGTTGTGTTTATCAGTTTATACTTTATGGCCAATTGTTTATGATAATGTTTGCAACTTGGTTATGCCTATGAAGATAATCTGTTTGACACAGTATTTTGCACCCAGATACGATATGTTCAATTGTTTCACCGTTCATATTACATTTTATAAATCTATCACCAACTGTGACCTCTTTCCTTCTGTATTTTTTTTTTGTAATTGTTAGTCTTGATTACCTTGTCTTGAATAGCGATCATAAATCCCTCTGTTTCGCTGAAAATGTCCTCCCCGGATGTAACCATTTGTTCGATGCTACCCTATCGACGTTATCCTTAAGTAGTTCTTTATAATGTTTGCTATGTAAAGTCTTTTCTGATATGCTAACCTCCTTTGCTTTGTCAGAATTTATTTGTTGAAGCAAGTTTAAATTTCCGTAATTTAAATTGAGGGGAGAAAGCGACTTGTCTGCCGACACTATAGCTCTGTGAAGTTGTGAATGTGGGCATTTTGTTAAAAGTACTTTATTAGAATTTCAATTTGTTTATAATATAAATTGTTTAAAGCAATCAATCCTCTTCCCCCTTTTTCTCTCGGTAGAGTCACTCTTTCTATTGCTGACTTACGGTGATGACTTCTGTATTTGGTGAGTGTTGTGCTAGTGAGTATTTCAAGGGCATGAATCTCTGTTTGTGTCCAATTAATAATTCCGAATGAATATGTAAGTACCGGTATAGCATAAGTGTTAATTGCTTTGATCTTGTTTTTTACCATTCAGTTGTGTTTTTAAAATTGATCTTATTCGTTTTTTGTATGCAAAAATTTATTAACTTTTCATCAGTTTATGATCAATTTGTTTAGCCTGCGCAAATCCTTGATATGTATATACGTTTTCGTCGTCCATTACTCCTATTCGGTTGGCTTCGTCAACTTCAAACTCTTCTAATTTTGTTATCATTCCTTTGATGACATTAAGTGACTTACATTTATCAATTCCAAAATCCATACATATATCTATACTGAATTCTAACGTTGAAGTAGATTCGTCATGTGTGTAGCATATAACTTGAGATCGTCCATGTAGAATAGATGTGAAAGTGTGTGGCAAACTGTATTACCATCTTTTATCATGAAACCATGTGTAGATTTGTTATGTATTTGAGATAATGGATTTAATGAAAGACAAAACCATAACCTACTAAACACTAAACGAGTCACCTTGAAATCTTCCTCGTCGGATGTTTACTGGGTCAGTACATCTGCTATTTTTCTTATATTTAACTTTAAGGTTGTTCTCCAACTCGTCATCGCTGTCCGCAAAACGTTTACTATCAATGGCTTTACTTTATAAATTTTAAATATCTGTATCAGCCTAATTATTATTATTATTACTATTGTTATTATTATTTTTATTATTATTATTATTATTATTATTATTACTTTTATTATTATTATTATTATTATTATTATGATGTTATTTCCCTTCTTCTCTTCTCTCATTTGCACCATCGGGCTCCTCTTGAGCCAAGACGATGCGAGAGTGCACCCTAGGGTGGCGGCCGAAAGATGGTGGTGACAATGTAGCTCATAGGCTGAGGACCTTGCGCACGATATTAGTTGTGTTATTATTATTATTATTATTATTATTATTATTATTATTATTATTATTATTATTATTATTATTATTATTATTATTATTATTATTATTATTATTATTATTATTAATATAACCATTTATATATAAGTATGACACAGAATTTATGCTACCTATTATTTTAAAATTTTCACTACTCCTTAACTGTATGCGATTCTGATAAAATGCAATAGCAATTCCCATTCTTTGTTTAGTTAACGTAGTATAAATAAAATTAAAAAAATATAGCTAGTGGAAAATTCAAAATATGGTATAATCAGGGTAAGAAGGATATTTAGAAGTTCCTTATCTCAAAACGAGTTTGCAAAAAAAGTCTTAAAATAGCAGTTTCATTTATTGATTGTCATTTTGTTTTTTAGACTAGATCAGTTTTAAAAAAATGTGTCTCCTTCTCGATTTTGGGGTACCGGGTTGTTAAAAGCTGCCAACAAGGTTATTCTTACTTAAGAGAATATCCTGCATTCAAAAACCATTGTTGGCAGTTTTTTGTTTGAGTATTTCAACCCCAAACACCCCAAACACCCCCTAACAATCAATTTTTACGGAATTATCTTTAATAATTCATAAGTCCGGAAATAATTATTCTAAAATTTATTTTTAAAACTTTGTTTGTAGAAAAATGTATAATCAAGAATTTGGCTATTTCAAATTGTTGATTTGTTTCGAAACTAAACAAGAAAATGGCTCTCAGACACAAACTTCTCAGTTTCTGCTGAGCAACAATGAAATGTTTCACTTTATTGCAAGTAAACGGTAAAAAATGGAGATGTTGTTTTTTCCCGAAAACATCATTGACAATTCATAAATAATGTATAATCGTCATATTTAGTCTAAATAGTTTAAGTATTGTGTAGTAATTGAAACAAAGTGGCAAAGTGTAATAATCCTAGGGGCAGCGGAGCGAAGCGGAGTCTCTACTACAATGTACATCCGTGGGCTTCTTGATGAAGCAAGTAGGCCTACGGGAGTAGGCTCAATCGCTTCCTTTTAGCTCATAAAATAATAAATTTGATAGTGCTCGGCTCATGTGTTACGCATTTACGAGCTGTACACAAAAAATAAAATGGCCGCCACTTCAAGTGTTTTTCCCATTTATCTCCATAATGCAAAGTTTTATGAAAAAATTGAATATGACAAGAATGATTTCTCTTAAAATTCTACACAAACATGATATTCACGTATGTTTGTAGAATTTAATACTTACGTACAACGAAACTTTTTGCATGTCAATCTGTACTAAAATGTACATACTTTGGCTCCAGTGGGCTTCTCAATGAATGAAGGGGGGAACTATGTGGGTAGGCTAAGTCTCTTTCTTTAAGTGTATGTAATAATAATTTTGATAGTGTCTGGCTCAAATTTCAGGCATTCATGAGCTGTACGTAAAAAATAAAATGGCCGCCACTGCAAGTGTTTTTCCCATTAACTCCATAATGCAAAGTTTTATGACAAAATTGAATATGACAAGAATTATTCCTCTTGAAATTCTACACAAACGTGATACTCACGTATGTTTGTAGAATTTAATACTTACGTAGAACTTAAACTTTTTGCATGTCAATCTGTACTAAAATGTACATACTTTGGCTCCAGTGGGCTTCTCAATGATTGAAGAATGAGCCAGGTTGGTGGGCTAAGTCTCTTCCTTTAAGTGTACGTAATAATAATTTTGATAGTACCCGGCTCAAATGTTAGGCATTCACGAGCTGTACGTAAAAAACAAAATGGCCGCCACTGCAGGTGTTTTTCCCATTTATCTCCATAATGCTAAGTTAAATGACAAAATAGAATATGACAAGAATTATTCCTCTTTGAATTTCACACAAACATGATATTCACGTATTTTTATAAAACTTAATTGTAACGTACAACTTTAATTTGTTGCATGTTAATCTGTACTCAAATCTACAAACGTTTGCTCCTGTGGGCTTCTCATTGAGGGAAGAGTGAACTATGTAGGTGCGCTAAATTTGTTTTATTTAATTTGGTTTAAGGACGTAATTGACAACGAGGATCATATGACGTCAGGGGTATTTGGAGGAAAGTGTCAAGAAGGACGTCACAGTCCCTGGGCATGTGGGTGGGCTCAATCTATTCCTGTGAGCTTTTTGCCTGGCAATATTGAAAATTTGATATATTTAATAATTTGTTCGGAGTGTGATGAATTCAATGGTGGACGACATTGATAACCAAATTCATCAATCTGGCTCTTAGGGGTTACCAAATTACCGAGATTGTTAAAAATTGTTGCAAACCGTGGTCTATTTTTTATGAAACGGAGCACTTATCAATATTTATTTTGTTTTTAAAATTTTTCATGTAAACATTCTTATACTTACGACTTAACAATAGTTAACTTTATGGCTCTATCTAGAATCAATAACAAGGTACAGTTAATTAATAGGCACAAGTGCGTACGCGAAATTGAGACAATGTTTAACTTTGGGGCGTTGCGACGCCACAATCCCTTCCGATATTGAAATGTTCCATAAAAATAATAAAACAAGATAAATATTGATTTCAAAAGTTAAAAACCATTGATCCAATTTCGTAAATATAGCTCTCAGAAGTAACCAAAGTCTTCCTATAGTTAGAATTCTCGCTGAGGATGTCTATTTTTTTTACGAAACGGAGTTTTTATCAATATTTATTTTGTTTCTTATTTTGTTAATGTAAACAATCTTAACCATACGAGTTAATAATAGTGAACTTTATGGCTCTATCTAGAAGCAATAATAAGCTAGAATTATTTAATTGACAGAAGTGCGTACGTGACATTCAGGCATTGTTTGACCTTGGGGCGTCGCCACGCTACTAACCCTTCTGATATTGAAATGTTCCATACTTGATAATTTTTTCTACAATATGTATAGATTTCAATAGTTAAAGACACATTAATCCAGTTTGATAAATGTGGCTCTCAGGGGTAATCAAATTCTAGAGATTGTTTCAATTCTCGTTACGGAGGTCTATTTTTTATGAAACGGAGTACTTATCAATGTTTTTTATTGTTTATCATTTTTTTCTATAAACAAACGTAACATTAGAAAGTTTATAGTGGCTAACTCTATGTATCTACCTGAAAGCAAGCACAAGCTAGAGTTATTGAAATAACACAATATCTGCATAAGTGACATTCAGACATCGTCTGACTTTGAGGTGTTACACCGCCACTCTTCCTTCTGATATTGAAATTTTCAATATCAAATAATTTATCTGCAAGTATGACTTAATGAACGGCGTGTTTAATATATAACCAAACTTGTAAGTTTGGCTCTCAGGGCTAACCAAACAAGTGCGATTGTTACAATTCTTGCAACCGTGGTCTATTTTATCCTGTAACGGACTATTATCAAATTGTGTTATTGTGTTTTATTTTTTTTATAAGCAAACTAAACATTACAAGTTACTATATTAGTTAATTGTATGGCTCTATCTAGAATAAGTACAAAGTTAGAGGTATTTATATAGACAGATGTGCACACATGAAATTCAGACATCTGAATTTGAGGCATCGCGACGCCATTTCCCTTCCGATATTTGAAAAAAACGATATTAAACAATATTTTCGCGAGTATTGGTAATCCAACGGTGTATGACACTTTTATTTATGAGCCATTTTTACCCTCTGGCTCAAAGTATAGTAGTTGCATAAATAATATGCACTTTTTTCTTGTTACAACCATGTTTTACACCCCTGTATTAACTTTAACCATTTTTAAATTATTATTTGTATTTACTAATCTTTGCTGAGCACATAAGTAATTTTATTTGGGGTTTAGTGTTAAAATAGTGGTTTATGTGGGTTTTTTTCTTCTGGATGGCAAAAACCAACCCTAATCCGATTTAAGGGTAAAAAAGTGAAAATGGCGATTGCCAACAATGTTATTCGGATTCAGCGTTTAAAAGTCTATTAGGATCACTTTGTTGGCAGCTTTTAACACGAGGGGCCCCAAAGCTGAAAAATTATTAATTCTGGTCTAGTCAAGTTAATTATGGTCGACCACCGCTATTGTCAACCAGCATGGTTCATTTCTTCCATCTCACCCATTCCATTTCAACCATCCGAATTGCAGTGGATAATATATTCTGACAGCCGCATTCAGTACTCCTGGTGAGAGGCGGACAACAATTCACAAATGTCTCAAGGGTTGCATACCTGCACGGGGTTCCCGTGTTGGGAAGAAACATTGGGGCCGGGAACATGGGTGGATGTTTTTAGAACGTGGTGATAAAACCAGTAATGCTTGTTCGCTCACTAGATCATTCGCTCACTAGAACATTAGCTCTCTAGACTATTCGCTCAGTAGACCTCTCGCTCACTTAACTATTAGCTCAGTGGAGTTTTCGCTCAGTACATCATTCGCTAACTAGACCATTAGCGGACTAGAGTTTTCGAGCAGTAGAGTATTCACGCACTACGTCATTCGCTCACCAGAGCATTCGCTCAGTAGACTATTCGTGCAGTAGAGCATTCGCGCGCCTAAATACACGCTCAGTAGAGTTTTCGCGCAGCTGAGCATTCGCTCACTAGATCATTCTCTCAGAAGAGTTTTCGCGCACTAGAGAATTCGCGGCCTACAGCATTCGCGCACTAGATCATTCGCACACTAGACCATTCGCGCAAAAGAACATCCGCGGATTTAAGTCTTCGCTCAGTAGAGTTTTCGCGCAGTAGATCATTCGCTCACTAGACCATTAGCGGACTAGAGTTTTCGCGCACTAGAGAATTCGTGGACTAAGCATTCGCGCACTAGACCATTCGCTTACTAGACCATTCGCGCAGTAGAGCATTCGCGCGCTTAACTATTCGCTCAGTAGAGTTTTCGCGCACTAGATCATTCGCTCACTAGATCATTCGCGCAATAGAGTTTTCGCGCACTAGAACATTCGCTCACTAGATCATTCGCTCACTAGATCATTCGTTTAGTAGACTATTCGCGCAGTAGAGCATTCGCGCACTTAAGTATTCGCTCAGTACAGTTTTCGCGCAGTAGAGAATTCGCGAACTAGACCATTCGCGGACTGGAGTTTTCGTACAGTAGAGTATTCGCGAAGTACATAATTCGCTTACTAGAGCATTCGCTTTGTATACCACTCGCGCAGTGGGGCATTCGCGCACTTAACTATTCGCTCAGTATAGCTTTCGCGCAGTAGAGCATTCGCGCACTAGATTATTCGCGCAGCAGTGTTTTCGCGATACAGAACATTCGCTCACCAGAGCATTCGCGCACTATAGTTTTCGCGCATTAGAGCATTCGCGCACTAGAATATTCGTGCACTTAATTATTCGTTCAGTAGATTTTTCGCGCAGTGGAGCATTCGCGCCTTAGACCATTCGCGAACTAGTATTTTCGCGCAGTACAACATTCGCTGACTAGATCATTCGCGCACTGGTGTTTTCGCGCACTGGAACATTCGCGCACTAGACCATTCGCTTACTTAATTTTTCGCTCAGTAGATTTTTCGTGCAGTACAGTATTCGCTCACTAGACCATTCGCGGACTAGAGTTTTCGCTCAGTGGAATATTCGCTGCCTGGATCATTCGCGCATTAGGGCTTTCGTGCTTATGAGCATTCGCGCAGTAGAACATTCGCTAACTTAAAATTTCGCTCACTAGATATGTTCCCGCTCGAGCCGGCCCATTAGTTACGTCATGTCTAAGACACCTTCGTCGGCAGCGCGTGATGCATCTTTAATACATCCAGCGGCCACGTCGCACTGCGGCAGGTTGCGAACCCAAGACCCGCCACTCACTACTTCATCACGGTGAGCTGCACATTGGTAGATATTGGTAGCTGGGTTTTAGGTTCCATATTTTTGTAACTTATCTAATCGAGACCATGAGTGGAGTGGGTGAAATATGAAGGTGAAGCTGAAAAAACACTATACATCCTAATCAGATCCATTACAATCGCGGAGGTCGTCGAAAGGGGAGTCCAGCAAGGGAGGGTAGGGCCAAGTGAGGGGAGGAATCTTCAGTGGGACAGTGGGGGTCTCATTTTATCGCCTCTTACGACCGGCAGAGTCACCCTGACCTTATTCTACCCCGGGACCAGAAAACATTAGTATGTTTACATGTAACCCTGCTAATAAATTGAGAAGGTTTAGGGCCTATCCCTAACTTCGTCTGAAAGGTATCTCGAGAGTAATTTCCCATCTGGGTAGTACTCGGGCTGTACTGGGGAAGGCCTGAAAGGTAGAGGTGAGTATAACCTCAGGATATTCAATGTTCGTAGGGAATAATACAGAACGCTCTCGTAAAGGTATCTCACATCAAGAAGTAAGATAGTGTCAGGGGAGTCAGGACCGCCCAGAATTAGTTTCCAACTTAACAAGTGCGAATCACTAACGTTTTTCCCGGAAATCTAGTACAATTTGGTTGCGTTAAGTTCTTTGACGGAAACCTGCTTGCACGTTTTCTTTTACGTTACCGTCAAAAAACTAACCGCAACCAAATTGTACTAGCTAATCGGGAAAAACGTCAGTTATTCGCGCTATCTGACTTCTTTGGGTGCCGCGACTCGCTACATACCGACGTAGAGTTGATCCATCTACGCCCGTATACCTCGCTGTCGCTGTCGCTGGCTTGCAACAGAAATAACTCGCCAACGAAAGCCAAAAACTAACAGAAAAACACAGTTTCCAATGCACTCACGCACACACGCACACACGCACACACGCACACACGCAGCTATGCGATGCCCTAATCCCGGGCGTATTAATAGAACGCACACGATAGCGGGTTATAGTATATGGAGTGTTTTAAGTTTTTCATGCGCGCTAAAAAATGATGGATCTATCGATCTATTTATACGTTGTACAATATTGTGTAATATATCAGAACTAATGAACAGAATTACATGTAGGTCGATTACATAATAATAATAATATTATTAATGTATGCTTTCGATTAAAAACTGTTAACAGAATCCTTTTATCTGTGCTCTAAACAACGTTCTAGACTTATATAGATAGACCTGGATATCGATTCTGTAAAATCTCAAATCTCTTCACATATTTTCACACAAATTTCGGCTCCCGTGTTAAAGGTAGCTTCCACCGGTTTCCATCAAGTTTCACTTTTCGCATTTTACAGAATCGAGGCCCTGGACCCGGATTCACAAGGGGTCCTAAGTATGTTTTTGATCTTAACTCTAAGACCGGTCTAAGTTTGAACCTCTTGTGAATGTCTGAGAACGAATTGTAAAACGTATTTGTCGCGCCTCGCGTCGACATGTAGCCATATTTACTAAAACAAATACGCTATTATAAATCGAGAATCTTTAATAGTTCAAAAACTTACATTGCCTGGACCATTCCAAAACAAAAGAGACTAACAATCACAACAATAAATAGTTGCTAGGCAACCATCTGATCCATTCACAGTGATCACCGCCACCTCAGCCTCCCTGTCTCCTTGCCAAGGTCAGTTGTATTTGAGGGGCCGTGATCACTGTAAATGGATCATATGCTTGTGGATATGACAGTATTGATGGATTGTTCATTGCGTCCTTGTATTAGTAGCTTCTTCATAGGGAGTATGCAATAACGTCATTTCCGGTATCGCATGGTGGCCATACTGAGGTACTCTGTAAACATTTGTTTACGTTCTTCCGACACTTCATTGTTGCAATATTGCAGATGTCCTTTGACTGACACATCAACTGTTTTCAAACAAAGGTTCCGTATTATGACTAAAAACAAAAAAAGCACGCGTAAACTCTGTTTGAAGACAATCATTTGCATGTTTTATCATTTGTTTTCATTGTTGTTATCATTTTCTTGAACTTTTACCTGCACACATCAATCTAAACGGCTTAAAACTGTGATTTTTCCTGGATAACCTATGTGTCTTCTATTGACAGAACGAAGGTATAAACAAGCAATGTGTACCTCATAATGGCTGCCACGTGACGTCTATTGAATACTCCCTATAGGACATGGGCCTGGATTCATAAGAGGTTCAAAGTTAGCCCGGTCTTAAGAGTTAAGACCAAAAAAAGTCTTTGGACCTCTTATGAATCCGGGCCCTGGAGTCCAAACCAAGTGTGAACATCGCGGAATTCTTCTACTATAGCTTACTTTTTTGGTTTCGTGATAAACAAATATTTTTAGGAGGTGCATGCACAATAAAGTTACTAGCATAAGTTCACGGTATCACGAAAAAGGATTATAAAAGACTTTGTCAGAAATTGCAAAAGCTTGCCTCTTGAGACTTATCAGTCTCCTGAGCTACTTAACTATTATACAAGGGACCTTTTAAAAAACTTGCAAACGTTTCGTAGCTTCCAGACAGTGAGCAGTGTGACGTCACGCGGTCTCATTGGTCATCACACGGTGCTAAGTGGGTACGAAGGGGTAATCTGAACGAGGACGCTGGCCTAATATTCAATTATTTATTCTATTTTATTGTCATCCACTGTAGGGCAGGCACAATGCCCTCTTTAGCCTGATGAGTGATGACTGGAATGACAATGAGGAAGGGAGGAGGGGAAGCCTGGTACCGGCACGTAGCCTACTCCTGTCGAAAAGTACCACGGGGACCATCGGCTAATGTCCGGTATTTCAATGACCAGTTAAAATCTACTTATCAGTTAAATTGTTTTCACCATGACAACAGCCAATAGAAATACACAAAACTTGGCTTACCTGACAGTTAAATTTACTTAACACTTTAACTGGACATTGAAATACCGGCCCTAAGACACGGTGATTGTCAATACATTCACGTACACGGTAACAATAAATTGTTAGTATACAACTTTTCACGTAAATCCTACCGAATATCTTGACCATATCCTTCATGGGTAGAATCTGGAGCAAACGGATTCCCCCTCCCCTTACACTACCCCTCCCTCCCTCTCCCCTCACTTGCGATCCGGGTCATAACTCAGCAGACTATTATTTTTTCATGTCCGGAGAAATGAAAAGATTGTAATGGCCAATTCTTCAATTTGTGGAAATGCGTATTTCAGCGCAAGCCATTCCGTTAACGTTCCCGTGCCAATATAGTTTAAACGAATTCCAAACGCCATCTATTTCTACTCTTTATACAACGACGGAAGGCCCCCAGTTGCTTCCTGTAATTTCAGCAAAGCACTTCGAAAGATAAAACCGTTTAGATACTTAGCAGTAGCACAGCACGTGCATAATATCACCTCTAAATAGGTAAGTCGCGGCACCCAAAGAAGTCAGATAGTTACTTTTCGTTCTCAACTTAACAAGCATGAATCTACACGAACGTGTCTCCCGATTATCTAGTACAATTTGGTTGCGGTAAGTTTTTTTGACGGTAACGCACAAGAAAACGTGCAAGCAGGTTTCCGTCAAAAAACTAAACGCAACCAAATTGTACTAGATAATCGGGAAAAACGTTAGTGATTCGCCCTGACTCCCCTGACACTATCTTACTTCTTGGTGTGAGATACCTTTAGCAGGCACTCGCTGCATTAGGTAACTTGCGATCGAGAGACACACCACCTCTAATGGAAATCTGTTATCACTTTACTACTGTATAGGGGAATACTACACTTGTGTAGTTATTTAGTAAAATCATATTCTATAATATTCTATACATTTAACTCTCCGACTATACACGAACCTTTGAACCGTTGAGTGAGTAATATACGGTATAGAGTCGCAACGCAATCGGCAGTTTGTCTATCGCCTTATGCTGCCCAAAATACTTTAGTCGGGTAGTAGAAGTTCGCCAAGCGACGCGATGACGGAGCCTGATTGGTCGGCTACTTCACCGAAGATATACAAAGACAGCCGAAAACTCCGTCATCGCGTCGCTTGGCGAACTTTTACTACCCGACGAAAGTATGTTGGACAGAATAAGGCGGTAGACAAACTGCCGATTGCGTTGCAACTCTACCCTAAATTACTCACTCAACGTTTGAATACAACATGGTAAATCGATATATATATATTATTTTTATATTAAAGCTTTAGTTATCGCACTCACACAAAAAAAATTGAGATTTCTCATATTTGTACGACCTGAAGTGGAACAAGATGATGATGTATTTTCATTTTTGTTGTTTTTCATTTGGTGGTTATGGGATGTTTTAAATCCACAAGCTAATAGAGTGCTACACTTATGTTGTTGGCAATCACAAAGAACATCGGAATCAGTAAAATCATTTTACGACTTTGTATTTATATACTTTCAAATACAGTCTCAATGAATTAACATGTATGTCTATCCCATGATCCCATTTAGTCACTTGGCATGTCCTTGACGAATGCAAATTAAAGTTAAAACAAGAAATAGAAACATAAAAGTGACAAAGTGAGAAAGTGTCAATAATTGTAATTTGAATTTGAACTCATTTGAACTCATTATACTCAACTCAATTTGAACTCATTTGCTTCGCATCTCCCCTTTACACTCAGCAACATACCTTTGGCAAAAAACAAGTCATCAAGACATAAACCATCTCTCCCTTGTTTATTTTCCTTCCCCCATCCTCTTGAGCCTCCCACCTGCTCTTTGATTAATCCTCGTTGGTGCAGACTTGTCGCATGTCGTCGCTATTAGCCTCGCTACAGAGCAACAAGCACGTGTGTACAGACAGATTGTATTCCTCCACTATGGCACGCGTCGTTCCATCATCACTGAGTTATAGATAGAACCTCGTGTTAACACTTTTACCACCCACTTCCGTAGCGCTACTAGAGGTGCATACTTGTCGCATGTCGTCGCTATTAGCCTCGCTACAGACGCAGCAAGCACGTGTGTACCGACAGATTGTATTCCTCCACTATTTCACGCGTCGTTCCATCATCACTGAGTTATAGATAGAACCTCGTGTTAACACTTTTACCACCCACTTCCGTAACGCTACTAGAGGTGCATACTTGTCGCATGTCGTCGCTATTAGCCTCGCTACAGACGCAACAAGCACGTGTGTACAGACAGATTGCATTCCTCCACTATAGCACGCGTAGTTCCATCACTGAGTTATAGATAGAACCTCGTGTTAACACTTTTACCACCCACTTCCGTAACGCTACTAGAGGTGCATACTTGTCGCATGTCGTCGCTATTAGCCTCGCTACACACACAACAAGCACGTGTGTACAGACAGATTGCATTCCTCCACTATAGCACGCGTCGTTCCATCATCACTGAGTTATAGATAGAACCTCGTGTTAACACTTTTACCACCCACTTCCGTAACGCTACTAGAGGTGCATACTTGTCGCATGTCGTCGCTATTAGCCTCGCTGCAGACGCAACAAGCACGTGACGTGTGCACAGACAGATTGTATTCCTCCACGATAGCACGCGTCGTTCCATCATTGAGTTATAGATAGAACCTCGTGTTAACACTTTTACCACCCACTTCCGTAACGCTACTAGAGGTGCATACTTGTCGCATGTCGTCGCTATTAGCCTCGCTACAGACGCAACAAGCACGTGAAGTGTGCACAGACAGATTGTATTCCTGCACTATGGCACGCGTCGTTCCATCATCACTGAGTTATAGATAGAACCTCGTGTTAACACTTTTACCACCCACTTCCGTAACGCTACTAGAGGTGCATACTTGTCGCATGTCGTCGCTATTAGCCTCGCTACAGACGCAACAAGCACGTGTGTACAGACAGATTGCATTCCTCCACTATGGCACGCGTCGTTCCATCATCACTGAGTTATAGATAGAACCTCGTGTTAACACTTGTACCACCCACTTCCGTAATGCTACTAGAGGTGCATACTTGTCGCATGTCGTCGCTATTAGCCTCGCTACAGACGCAGCAAGCACGTGTGTACAGACAGATTGCATTCCTCCACTATAGCCCGCGTCGTCCATCATCACTGAGTTATAGATAGAACCTCGTGTTAACACTTTTACCACCCACTTCCGTAACGCTACTAGAGGTGCATACTTGTCGCATGTCGTCGCTATTAGCCTCGCTGCAGACGCAACAAGCACGTGTGTACAGACAGATTGTATTCCTCCACGATAGCACGCGTCGTTCCATCATCACTGAGTTATAGATAGAACCTCGTGTTAACACTTTTACCACCCACTTCCGTAACGCTACTAGTATAGAGGAAATAGGGACTTAATTCGAATGCACAGCGATGCTCGAACAGAATGTTTTAATTGCGTTGGCCGCCGTTCCATGTCGGACATAAATAAAAACAAAAGTACGCGAGAAACTGTGAGTCCAATAAAAAGAACAGGACATGTATAGCTAGCTCTACTGGGACTTCTAAAACACTCCAAACTATCACAACTTTGGGTAGATTTATTACGAACGCGTGGGGTAAATGGGATAAGTGAACAAGTTGCAGATCCACAATCCCTCACTTCTCAACAGTACATAGCACATGTTCACAGATATACATTTATTCTATCTTCTATGGATCTGTTTAACAATATACTGTACCTCACTTTAAATCATTTTCACTCCTGCTTAGTTCGTGTATTATAAGATTAGTATGTATACTTAATTGTATGTTTCTTTATGTTTGTGTATGTCTATATTGAATTTGCACTAGTGGAATTTGTATTCTGTTGCAGATAAAGGCCTAATAAAGTCCTCAGTGGGCGGTCGCGTTTTCAGATATTTTGAATTTAGGTTATACCAGTAATCGATGGAAATATTTCCCCGGAGGAATGATCTTAATTTCTGACACACAAATTACGAACACCATCATTATTACAATTTTAACCGACCCGGGAAGAGCATACACCCGCCCCGGGTGTATGCACTGGTCGCCATCACTATTTCTGAAAGACGCATTTTCACCGAACGTTGTTGATGATAAGTGTAAAAGCTTTAATTATTTATTCAAGACATTTAGAAAGAAGAAAACATGTATAAAATATTCAGACCATGCAATTGCCAGTTGGGGAGCAATTGAGGAGCAAATGCCAGTTGGGGAGCGGCCCGTACAGGCATCGCGGCGCTTCGTGCCTCCGCTACAGGCGTAGGTCAAACGGGCCTAGCAATGGGCCTTTTGTCCTATGTATTGTTGAATATTTATAACAGCACGTTTTGACGTATTATATAATGGCGAGTGACTTATTGTATGGAAGGGAATGGCGATGGCAGTTTTTCTCTTCGTAGGGATGGTCACAAATGTATTAATTTATATTAAGGGAATGTTTTCTCTTGAGGGGAAGCATACTTGTCGGAAACGAAGCGACCGGCAGCCGCTGTATATATTCCGATGCAACTTAGACGACAGGTCGGTTCGTTGCATTTCGCAACGGGTACACGTGCGCGGATTATAGTCCGAACTGGGAGTCGAACTCTGGACCTTCCATATTTAAAGCAGGAATAAAACCACAAGGCAAATGAGCCATACATTCCACCACTGTGTGTTCCTTCAATAGACGGTGCTAGTTTCACACCGCACCAAGCGCGGGAATCCCCCACACTGGAGCATTCTTCCTTTGTGTACGGACGCGAACGAGCAGTGGTTTATAGCCCGCGCTATCACCCCCCCCCCCCCCCCCCCACCCCACCCCACCCCACCCCGCGACCATACAAAGGGGTTGGAATATTTGCAAAGATATACCTAATCTAACCAAAGCGATATTTCGAATACCTACAATGCTGTTATAGGCAATCCCCACACCCTCGTACAATTCGGATTGTGAATTTATTTAGGTCGACCGACAAAGCGCGCCTATATATACTTCTTGCGCGTACATTACCACAAAATGACAGCTGGATAGTTTTTGTGTGAGACACTTCGAAGCTTGTAATTATTGTCCCGTCTGCTTGTCGTAAACTTCTATTTCTAAACGCGTTGAGACTGCGGCATGTTTATCATTAGCTTCGCATGGTTAAAAGAAAGGGTAGATGGAAATAATTAATGTCTACCGTAGCGAGGCAACGATTCACGGAGGCGTTTTGAGAACATCTCAATGGGACACCGACTGCGTTATTTAAACATTAGAAGAGACAATGTAAATACTTGGAATTTATTATGGCTCCGGGTTGTTTTTGCCCGCTGCGGTGGCTCAGCGGCCCTCTTTAATTAACTACAAGCAAGCCTGCCCCCGGTGGTTGTGGGGGATGATAGCGGGCATGGCCTATCTATAATGTGGCCACGGCTTGAGCATTGCCCCCTTGCTGCAATGAACCTCGGCACATGAGTCCACTATGCACCACGCCAAAACTGAACGCGTACAAAAATGTACACAAACATAATATAACAAAATTAATAAATTACGTCGAAAATAAAATAAAAATATACAAAACAAATGAATTACAGGTATTACGTACAGGTTATGAGTGGTATTACGTACAGGTTATGAGTTGCATTACAAGATAAATAACGATATATTCCCAGGGGCCCAATTCTAATTACTTATCTTTGACACCATATATATACATAATTATACCAAATTGTACCAAATTGATAACATATATATATACAATTGTAATACCGAATGGTCAGAAAGCAACGAAAACAATTAAATATTTAAAAGTGTAATTCCGCATGTGAGTTTCCTCGTACATGCTGGACTCAGTGGCCTAAATAGCTTTGAAGGACACATGCAGCAAATGTGCCTTACCCCTTGGATGACGTCATTTATACATCGATACTTTTATAACCCACGGAAAACGCCATTTTGTTTTTGTTTATCTCCACACGACCTCCTCCTTAACGAGTTTTGTTTTTATCACCGAGATAAACAGTTTATAGTTTGCCAAACAGCAATTTACGTTTTTACTGGCCTTCGCCAAACGAATGGCAGCCAGGATAAACTCGACAAAACTTAGCCCACTGGAGACTCGGAATCGCCATTTAAAAGGTGTTGAAAACCATGGGCCAGCTCAATGTATAACTTTTATGAATTGAACGTTTAAAGGCAGAAAACGTTAAAAACAAGGCAAGAATTCATAGTTGTCCCCAAGGGGTCGTATATGAATACGGACTTGATGGGTTTTGAACAACTCAAGTATGAAACGAATGATGTAATGAATGAACAGGGTTGTTGGTTCATGTTTGCATTATTGTGGATTAAATTAATAAAAATAACAAAACTAATTTATTTATTTGTGGTCTGTATAATTCTTACAAAACCACTAACCCTTCATTATATACACGTTTTCCATTTTGACGATGTAACTTCGTTCAGATTTCGTCTGGGCCTGGGGTAGAATAGGCCCAGGGTGACTCTGTCAGTCGTAAGAGGCGGGAAAAGGAGACCAGCTGTCCCTTTACCCCCCCCCCCCCCTCCCCCACTGTTTCCTCCCACTTGGCCCTGCCCTCCCTTGCTGGACTCCCCTTATGACAACCCCCGCAATGTGTAATGGATCTGATTCAAAAGACGTCATATGACCTGTAAGCTGTCGAGTACGTCGTTAAAAACCAAATAAGTAAATTATGTTTGTTCAGTTTCAATAGTGGAATTTTCCCACATGGCCATTGGCCCATTACACCATCTATGCACCTACGCGCCTTGCATAATTGGCCAATAGAATAGCCCCTACACCATCTATGCACCTACGCGCCTTGCATAATTGGCCAATAGAATAGCCACTTACACCATATATTTGCACCTACGCGCCTTCGCCTTGCATAATGCATATATTGGCCAATAGAATAGCCCCTACACCATCTATGCACCTACGCGCCTTGCATAATTGGCCAATAGAATAGCCACTTACACCATATATTTGCACCTACGCGCCTTCGCCTTGCATAATGCATATATTGGCCAATAGAATAGCCCCTACACCATCTATGCACCTACGCGCCTTGCATATATTCTGATGCAGCGCGAGAAGTCCTAATAAAAACAAAACCCACGTTACTGAATATTATAAGAAGTTAAAGGTCGATACGCTAGTGCTGCAGTGTCTGCAGTGAATATGGATCACCGAGCTAACTAATCTATTATACGAATGGAAAACTGCCAGAGTGGAAGGGGGGGGGGGGGGGGTTCGTCTGCTGGTTCCTCTAATCTTGGACGAGCGGTCTCGACCATGGTCAAATGGAAACCATGACTCGGGACTAAAAAGCCCGCGAAATTAGCGTTTTTGTTTATAAAAGTAGACCCCAACGGGTGCGACGAAAGAAATTAATACAATAACATAGATGATACAGGCCATTCTCAAAGTTATAGTTGAATTTTCTTTCTCAATAATTTTGAAGTCTTATGCGGAAAATAATGCGCCGTCGTCTTTCTATCACACCAGATAACAGTAAAAACACCATACAAAAGTAAATTTCTTGAATGAACAGAATAACTCAAAATCACTAGTTTCATACGTTTACAGAATTACGCGTTAAAGGGGTTCTCACCCGCTACACCAAAAAAATATGTTTAACTAAGGCTGATTAGCTATGAAATTAGCGACTTAATGAAAAGAAATCGGGTTCACCATAACCCGGGGAAAAAATATCAAAGTTAGTGATTTTCGAGCTAGGTCCCATCGGCGAAAATCTCCCATAAGAAATAGCATTGGGACGACCTGTATGCCTTGGGACCTTGGAGGATTCTGCTCCAAAAAAAAAATGATGTAATACTTTTCGCTGCGTCTTTCTTTTCTGCGTATTTCGTATATTTTGGTTTTGTAATCGGAGCTTCCGTTCAGTTACAAAATAAAGATGTGTAATCGGGTGCTCCATTTCGTTTTGAGCGTTGCTGTGCGTTGCTGTGCACGTCGAGTCGGCGGGTGTCGACTGTCGAGTTGGTGTCAAGTAAGCCAAGCGAGAGAGAGAGAGAGTGAGAGAGAGAGAGAGTAGTAGTATTGGGAGGGGAAATAGTCAACGCATGCACAATGAACGCGGTCTGCTATGCGGTGTCGAATGGAGTACACCAAGGCCGTCTAGATATATCGCTTCGAGTACACTCGCACCAAAAGCCGGCTGACACCAACAGTCGCCGCGGCAGTTAACCAGAAATTTCATCAATTAATAACAATTCACAGGTTTCAACTTACGATGTTAAATGGTTCATTATCGATTGGTGTGGTGCAGTAGATCATATGGTAAAAAATAAATCTAGCGGGTGAGAACCCCTTTAAGAGTAAGACGCATTTAAAGGATTAGTCAGATGATAAACTAAAAAATCACCAATGAGTCATAAGTGCATGACATTCAGTTATGTGTAAAATAAAATTGATATAGGTTGCTTCAATGCAAGAAAAAAAAATAGTGAACATTTAACTATTCTATAAGATTCACTTCGCAAGCTCTGCTGCATTTTTCTTTTAAAGCGTAGTACAGCTGTATCGGTTCTGAGGTCGCTAACGCCTGCCTGATAGACACAGCACTCATTGTGTAATACGAGTCCAGCCAGTGCTCCGCGAAACACTCGGCGACTGCATACAGTACCGCTAAAAACAGATTGCAACTTTTCTTCACATCTAGTCACAAGAAAATTAATTGCAGGGCATTTTGTACAAGTACACGTTCGTACTAAGAAGCATGTTATCGGTAGAGAAACGATGCACATTAAACCTCCTGATCGATTTTTGATAAGTGCCCTATTTTAGCGGTGGGTTTACTATCTCGAGGCAACATTTTTTGTAAATGGGAATTACCATGAGAAAAGTTGCTCGGTGCTACTTGGTAGGTGTTGGTAGCAACAAGCCAAAAAATCGCGTTTTCTTCAATTTTTTAACCGCCTGCTTTTAAAGTATGGTATCTTTTAGTCATGTTTTCCATATTTGAGGGTGGACATATACAAATGATAGTGTTTTAGTTTTTCACCAAGATGTCGTGGAGAACTGAAGAAAATTAGTTTATGCTTTTTAGTGCTTGTTAAACGTAAAAAGTAAAAAAAAGTAAAAAAAAATAAAAAGTAATGTGTAACCCTTACAATTTGTTAGGTTTATCTTATACACTCTTCCACCTTAGTACACATTACGTATTTTCTCAAAAAAAGTTATAAAACTACAAAATTAATGTGTTCACTACACCGACCGGCTAACTAAATCATCATAAATTTCAGCTAGAAGTAGTTTAGTTGAAACTACGCCATGACGCAATGAATCAACAACATTATTCTTCCATATAAGCTAAAACTTACTTGTTGTTTTGCCTCGTAGGCGGCATCGGTGGGTCGGCTGCTTCTATCCGCGGGGCAGCACAGCCAGGACCGACTCCTGGTGAGGGCCCCCGCCCCCGGCGCCTGGGGGGCTACCCCCGCCCCCGCCCCGGCCCCGGCCCCCACGCCAAACAACTCCACCGCGACACTGGCTCAACACATCGGCATGATCGGGCACCCACGCTACGTCACACGCGCACGACCCGTCAGCACGGGGCTCATAGTCAGCAACCTCACTTATCGTGTCTTCGTAATAGTTTTACAAACAAAGTTATACGAAAACGTTGCGTTGAACTTGAAGAAGCGATTTCACACACAATGAAATATTTTAAGAACTCGTCACACGTTCAAAAATTTCACAAATCACCAATTTATTTTCCTCGGTGTGTAATACTATTTATTAATGTACACTAAAATCACATAAACATCTTCATAGAGCTCACACGTTCCTAGGACATCGCTAACACGTACAAGAAACGTAACTGATTGGGTATAGACAACAAATGCACATTTATTTACTTATATAGTTGCCCCAACGAAAGTATTCTGATGCTTACGACACAGCCGAGTCCAAGGTGAGAACTTAATTTTCTACCTCGCTAATTTCCTACCATCTAATTTAAACAGGTCGATTGGGGATACTTTACAACCTTCCGTTGGTTATACCTGTAACGGTGGGTGTGGCCCAATCGCCTGAACCTTACATTTACGAATGAGTGAAAGAACGCCAGGTATCTGTTGATTTTCTTTCAATTGGCGCGGTTGAAAGGGGCAGTAGACAATGACCTGAGGTCGGTATGCGAATACTTTCGTTGGGACTAGCATAGAAGCAATTCGTTGTGAGGCGATGGGGATCAACCCTACGAAGCAATTACCGATATCTACGAGTGCAGTGAGCTCGAGTGGAAGAAGCTTCTATTAGATCACTACGTCAGCAATCAGTGTCAATTCGATTCTAGCTTCCAAATGTATCGCGTTTCTTGATTGGAAGATAGGCTGCTTTAGCCAGATTACTTCAGGCCAATCAGAGAACATTGGATTGTAGCCTACCGGGTTACTGACTGGAAGATAGACTACTTTAGCCAGCAGCCTTCAGGGCAATCAGAGTACATTGGATTGTAGCCTCCACTACCAAATGTATCGGGTTACTGACTGGAAGGTACTTTGATCACAATCAAATGTTGATCCAGCAGCCTTCAGAGCAATCAGAGTACATTGGATTGTAGCCTCCACTACCAAATGTATCGGGTTACTGACTGGAAGGTACTTTGATCACAATCAAATGTTGATCCAGCAGCCTTCAGAGCAATCAGAGAACATTGGATTGTAGCATCCACTACCAAATGTATCGGGTTACCTGACTGGAAGGTACTTTGATCACAATCAAATGTTGATCCAGCAGCCTTCACAGCAATCAGAGTACATTGGATTGTAGCCTCCACTACCAAATGTATCGGGTTACCTGACTGGAAGGTACTTTGATCACAATCAAATGTTGATCCAGCAGCCTTCAGAGCAATCAGAGAACATTGGATTGTAGCCTCCACTACCAAATGTATCGGGTTACCTGACTGGAAGGTACTTTGATCACAATCAAATGTTGATCCAGCAGCCTTCAGAGCAATCAGAGAACATTGGATTGTAGCCTCCACTACCAAATGTATCGGGTTACTGACTGGAAGGTACTTTGATCACAATCAAATGTTGATCCAGCAGCCTTCAGAGCAATCAGAGTACATTGGATTGTAGCCTCCACTACCAAATGTATCGGGTTACTGACTGGAAGGTACTTTGATCACAATCAAATGTTGATCCAGCAGCCTTCAGAGCAATCAGAGTACATTGGATTGTAGCCTCCACTACCAAATGTATCACGTTACTGACTGGAAGGTACTTTGATCACAATCAAATGTTGATCCAGCAGCCTTCAGAGCAATCAGAGTACATTGGATTGTAGCCTCCACTACCAAATGTATCGGGTTACTGACTGGAAGGTACTTTGATCACAATCAAATGTTTATCCAGCAGCCTTCAGAGCAATCAGAGAACATTGGATTGTAGCCTCCACTACCAAATGTATCGGGTTACTGACTGGAAGGTACTTTGATCACAATCAAATGTTGATCCAGCAGCCTTCAGAGCAATCAGAGAACATTGGATTGTAGCCTCCACTATACCAAATGTATCGGGTTACTGACTGGAAGGTACTTTGATCACAATCAAATGTTGATCCAGCAGCCTTCAGAGTACATTGGATTGTAGCCTCCACTACCAAATGTATCGGGTTACCTGACTGGAAGATACTTTGATCGCAATCAAATGTTGATCCAGCAGCCTTCAGAGCAATCAGAGTACATTGGATTGTAGCCTCCACTACCAAATGTATCGGGTTACTGACTGGAAGGTACTTTGATCACAATCAAATGTTTATCCAGCAGCCTTCACAGCAATCAGAGTACATTGGATTGTAGCCTCCACTACCAAATGTATCGGGTTACTGACTGGAAGGTACTTTGATCACAATCAAATGTTTATCCAGCAGCCTTCACAGCAATCAGAGCACATTGGATTGTAGCCTCCACTACCAAATGTATCGGGTTACTGACTGGAAGATACTTTGATCGCAATCAAATGTTGATCCAGCAGCCTTCAGAGCAATCAGAGTACATTGGATTGTAGCCTCCACTACCAAATGTATCGGGTTACTGACTGGAAGGTACTTTGATCACAATCAAATGTTGATCCAGCAGCCTTCAGAGCAATCAGAGTACATTGGATTGTAGCCTCCACTACCAAGTGTATCGGGTTACTGACTGGAAGGTACTTTGATCACAATCAAATGTTTATCCAGCAGCCTTCACAGCAATCAGAGTACATTGGATTGTAGCCTCCACTACCAAATGTATCAGGTTACTGACTGGAAGGTACTTTGATCACAATTAAATGTTTATCCAGCAGCCTTCACAGCAATCAGAGAACATTGGATTGTAGCCTCCACTACCAAATGTATCGGGTTACTGACTGGAAGGTACTTTGATCACAGTCAAATGTTGATCCAGCAGCCTTCACAGCAATCAGAGAACATTGGATTGTAGCCTCCACTACCAAATGTATCGGGTTACTGACTGGAAGGTACTTTGATCACAATCAAATGTTTATCCAGCAGCCTTCACAGCAATCAGAGAACATTGGATTGTAGCCTCCACTATACCAAATGTATCGGGTTACTGACTGGAAGGTACTTTGATCACAATCAAATGTTGATCCAGCAGCCTTCAGAGTACATTGGATTGTAGCCTCCACTACCAAATGTATCGGGTTACCTGACTGGAAGATACTTTGATCGCAATCAAATGTTGATCCAGCAGCCTTCAGAGCAATCAGAGTACATTGGATTGTAGCCTCTCCTACCAAATGTATCGGGTTACCTGACTGGAAGGTACTTTGATCACTATCAAATGTTGATCCAGCAGCCTTCAGGGCAATCAGAGTACATTGGATTGTAGCCTCCACTACCAAATGTATCGGGTTACTGACTGGAAGGTACTTTGATCACAATCAAATGTTGATACAGCAGCCTTCAGAGCAATCAGAGTACATTGGATTGTAGCCTCCACTACCAAATGTATCGGGTTACTGACTGGAAGGTACTTTGATCACTATCAAATGTTGATCCAGCAGCCTTCAGAGCAATCAGAGTACATTGGATGTAGCCTCCACTACCAAATGTATCGGGTTACTGACTGGAAGGCAAATTGATCACAGTCAAATGTTGATCCAGCAGCCTTCAGAGCAATCAGGGTACATTGGATTGTAGCCTCCACTACCAAATGTATCGGGTTACTGACTGGAAGGTACTTTGATCACAATCAAATGTTGATCCAGCAGCCTTCAGAGCAATCAGAGTACATTGGATTGTAGCCTCCACTACCAAATGTATCGGGTTACTGACTGGAAGGTACTTTGATCACAATCAAATGTTGATCCAGCAGCCTTCAGAGCAATCAGAGTACATTGGATTGTAGCCTCCACTACCAAATGTATCGGGTTACCTGACTGGAAGGTACTTTGATCACAATCAAATGTTGATCCAGCAGCCTTCAGAGCAATCAGCGTACCTTGGATTGTAGCCTCACTACCCAATGTATCGGGTTACCTGACTGGAAGGTACTTTGATCACAGTCAAGTGAAGTATAATATCAAAATACACGTTGATAACTTAACAAAACCTAATTTTCTCGAATTGACTATTATTATTTATGTATATTCACCCACTGTTATCTAGATTACGATTACGATTAATGCGTAACGCCGATTACCATCAGAATATAACGAGAACTGGAACTACAATCATCACCATACACACTTAAAATCTTATTTAGCCGTTGAAGAATTCGAAACTCGTTTCGCGCACATACACACACAATCAACGACAACGCATCCACCTCCCCGTATGGATAAGAAAGTCACATGGTATTGCAACGAGGTCACAGAATGTAGGGGTGGGTTGTATTACGTGAACAGAACATGGGACGTCTACGCTGGCCCGACGAACGGCGCACACTGGATCATAACGACGCTCGGGCGTCGATGCCGAATGTTTACGAGCGCTGCCGAGCCTCGCCGACGACCACCACGTGTGCCCGAGCGAAGATCGGCAGAGCGGATTCGATTCGATTCGTTTTCCGTCGTGTCGTCGTCGTGTGAGACGTCTTTATTTTTATATTCTGTTTACGTTGGTACTGGGCAAACATGGAGGCAACATCGGAGAGCATCAATCCAATAAACTAGAGAGAATCCGCAGCTAAGTCGATAGATGCAAATGTGTGGTGTGGAGAGAACGCGTTCGGGTATCGATCATGTGTGTGGGCGCCCCCCCCCCCCCCCAATCCCCCCCTGTCAGACTTGGCCCGGCCGCATCGCGGGATGTGTTTTACCTGCCTAGCTGTCTGTTGACCATCCCGCCACCACGCTACATATACTGGCCACGCCGTAAGAAGCTGCAAGGTGTCCCCTAAAACTCTGAGAAGAGACGGTCGCTCCACACAGTCTATTTTAACGGTATTCGCATCAAAATTTCCCGATACCTGCATTGTTATTGTCCGCACCACATTGACTGCACCAACCGTGAATGGAATGCGACCCCACCACGTCTGACAACTGGCAGGCGATATTATCACTACAATACCTGAGGCAGGAGAACGGGGTGTAACTAGATTTAAGTTGGTAGTTGTCACACGCGTCACTCACTTCACTATTTCATAATCCGTGACGACAACACCTTGCAAGTTAATTTGACGTGACTATACAACACATTGCTTCATTCATTCATTCGTCATACGTCACATCGCAATTCCCTGTCTCTCACAGCAAGAAGTAAGATAGTATCAGGACCGCCCACATTTAGTTTCCAGCTTAACAAGCGCTAATCACTGACATTTTTCCCGATATCTAGTACAATTTGGTTGCGGTAAGTTTTTTGACGGTAACGCACAAGAAAACGTGCAAGCAGGTTTCCGTCGAAAAACTTAACGCAACCAAATTTACTAATTGTGGGCGGTCCTGACTCCACTGACACTATCTTACTTTGGTGTGAGATACCTTTATTCATTATATTCCTTTACCTACGAGGCGCGCACACGGAAAATGATTCTAAAATGATTCTAAAATGATTCTTACCGTTCAATTTCCTAGAGTTCAAATTTTTTTCGTTTTTTGTTTTATAAAATATGTTTTAGCATTCAGCATTCAGCATTTATTACATGCAGCATATAGTATTCAACATTATGCCCACATATACGGGAAGGGGCTATGGAAGGACATCATGATAGTGGTAAAGTGAAATGATTATTATTATTTATAGTATCTCATTACTAAAATCCCACATTTCAGTCATACCAATGTCAGATCAGGACATAATAAATTGCATGTAACATTGGATTAATAAGCTAAATAAATCTTTATGAAAGGTACGTTTAAATTACAGGACACAATGTTGAAATATTGTAATTGTAAAAAAAACATGTGTTTATAAAAAATATTATATTTTGCTTTATAGAAACCCATTAACCCATTAACAAATACAAAAAATGCAAAAATAAAACAGTGAACAAATTTGGAATAAAATTATGCGTATATGTAGAATGGGCTAGCGCGGGACGTTGTGACAGAGATGAGTTAAAAATACACAAGAAACGAAGAATGAAGGACTATGCTGGATTCAGCCAGCCACAGGCAACTTGAGACACCATATTTCCAGGACACCCACATTTTACCCACATACCGTGTGCACTTTTGTGCGGAAAGGGAAAAGATTGGCGATAAGCGGCTTGTATGAGGAAAATTACGAAAACATACAGATTGGACTGTGGGGGATAGAGCAAAGGGGAGGGGGAGGGGGGGGGGGGGGCGCTCTTTTACGACCGGCAGAGCCATCCTGGACATCTCCCGGGACTATATCGCGATAACAGAACAGAGGAAGCTCATACGCAGAGAGAACACGTCCACGCCGTATATTTCATTTATTTATTTAAACATTTATATTCACAGAAAGGAGCAGAAAAGATCACAACTCCAACGAACTTATATACAATTAAAAATAATTAAAACCTAACAATACGAAGACGTAGTCTAAGTGTAATGAAATAAATATACAAGATACAAATTACAAAATACAAAATACAAAATAGAAGAAAGAGTTACAAAGGTATTAAAGTAAAAGGTAGTAACTAAAAACATAGTATAAAAATGGAAAAAGAAAAGAAAAAGAAAAATCATAATATTAGAACATAATATTTTTAAAATGTGCCGTTAAAACGCTTTAAAAATGTCTAAAAGAGTCAATGTCATCCGAAATTGAAGCGGTGCAGAGCGTAGACCATTCCACGACTGACAACAGGCCCTGTAGTAGAACACTCTCTGTTATGCTGTTCTTGCTAAACATGCTATATGGTCTCGAACATGAGACCTTCATCATTCAACATTCATCAACAACCCCGCGGTTAATGATGCGATCAGCCTCGCTGCATAAACATGAGATATATGTTGTTAACCCCCACAGTAGAACCTTGTCTCTTATGGCTGTTGTTCTTGCTAAACATGCTCTATGCCTCTATGGTCTCAACATGAGATGAGACCTTCATCATTCATCATTCATCAACAACCCCGCGGTTAATGATGCGATCAGCCTCGCTGCATAAACATGAGATAGATGTTGTTAACCCCCACACACACACATCGGACCGAGGCTGTTCATTGATTTCAACAAGAATACGGTTTGTCAGCAGCTTGAGAAGCCACCAGGTCCGGATGAAACTAAAGGAACAAGTGCAGCATGTGGTGGTGATGACAAACAGCTGACGCGGAGAAGACACATGCAGTTACTTTAATATCAATATAACCAGCACTGGCGTTAGCCGTGCGTGGTCGAGCCACGTACACAAGCAATGGTTGTAAGTTGCTTTGCTTGGTTTGCATGGGACTCTTCGTGGTGGATCGACTGTCTAATCATTGTGCTTTTGTATTGTTTTTATGTTAAAATGTTGAGAGTTATCAACGCAGAGAATTTTATACAGAATGTATGTAATTGTTTGATTGCTTGTAAATTAATAAATTGTGTTTCATCATCTTTCATCATCTCCGTGGTGGACGAAGGGGGCTTACAGACGTAATTGATGGTTTCTTTCAGCTTGAAAGCCACCCCCATCTCGCGTACCACAAATTGACGACATGAGATGGGCGTAACCCCCCCTCCCCCCCCCCCCCTCTCAACAGTTGGGTGTCGCGTTTGAGAAATGAACGCGGCCACGTCATAATTAGTCTTAATGTATATTCTTTGCGGGAGTGTTTGCGACACAAATCTTCCATGGCAGGATGAGGTTAATTGATGATGTCGCCATTCTGGCTGGACGGTGGAGGTTTTTAAAAAATGTTTTTAAAATACGTTACAGGGTGGTTTCACATTTGCTATCTGCTACCTCAATGTTGAGGCTGTCACCTTGAAGAGAAGTGATAAACTATAGATGGTTGCTTCAACTAAGTAAACGGATCATTCGGATAAAAGACACATGCAGCAACCACTTGTTCAGAAATAAAATATACTGAGTATAGTGGACACAAGATTACTTTACACCTGCTTTCGTCACATCCGGAGCAGTCGTAGCCAACCAACGAACCGCCCGAGACACACCTGCGCCAATGCCGATCGCTGATTGGTTACGAACCAGTCGCCTGTGACGAAAGCATGTGTAAAGGTAGTCTTGGGACAACTATATATGTCAGGATAATGAACCTGCAGGAGTCAGAGCTCAAAACGTGTGAGGATTTTAAGTTTTCAGTTTGTATTTTTAAAACAACTTTTGAAATCGAAATTGTGGTTCACGTTCAATACCTAATAATAACTATAACCTGTATAACCAGGTAGAAAGTCTATAAGATGAGGTTTAACTTGGTAGCTTCTCTTCTAGAGAGAAGCGTATCGCCTTGTCATATTCATAAGCCAAGTATAAGCGTTGAGTGAGTAATATAGGGTAGAGCCGCAACGCAATCGGCAGTTTGTCTACCGCCTTATGCTGCCCAACATACTTTAGTCGGGTAGTATATAGAAGTTCGCCAAGCGACGCGATGACGGAGTTTTCTGCTGTCGTATTCGCGTCGCTTGGCGAACTTCTACTATCCGACTAAAGTATGTTGCGAATACGACAGCAGAAAACTCCGTCATCGCGTCGCTTGGCGAACTTCTATATACTACCCGACTAAAGTATGTTGGGCAGTAAAAGGCGGTAGACGAACTGCCGATGGCGTAGGGCCTCTACCCTATATTACTGTCTCACAGAAACGGTACAAGATTATACGCGTCCAGTGCACAAACCCGCTCAGACAATTATTTAGTGTACATCTGCGTGTATTCAAGCAATTTGTTGTCTCCGTTTGAGGAAGATTAGATACGAAAAGTAGCGTATATATATACTAGCCCGTCTCTACGTGGATTTCACCACCGAAAGGCTTAGGCAAGGAGAGCGTGTGCAGCAGCTATAATGCTCAACAAATTGTTACTTGTACAGAAAGAAAAAGAAATAGAAACAAGAACACGACTTCTTTGTTCGTCGTATTGTGCGACGAGAGAAGAAAATTCTATGTTACATTTAGAAATAAATCTATATCACAGAGAGACCCTACGAACAATTGCGCTGCACACATACAAACAACTTGTAGACATTTATCACATGGCATGACAACACATGGCTTTGGCTTACGCACTGTCCAATCCAATCACTGATTCGTGTGTTTCATATTTGAAATATAGTTCTTTGATTGGTTATCGCTCACTCGTCGACGGTGTTCGGAGCCTGCAGGGTTGGTTTAGTCGCTTTAAATTGAAGTCCCCCACTGAAAATCAGTCTTGTTACTGAGTGGGTAGACTCTATAAATACGAATGTATTTATTTATTTTTTATTAACTGACGGTTACAAATTTACTTGACACTTTATTTGGACATTGATACCGGGAATTAATAAAACAAATTTGTGTTTATGTGTGTGTATATTGTTATTTGAGACCATGTGAATGTCAACAATAATATGACACTCGAGATCGCATATTATCTTCGATCTTGTTTGCAGATGATTCGGACCACCGCGGATGCACACCTCAATTTTATAACAATTGAGAGACTCAAAATAAAACTAGAGTACATAAAGAAGTTTTTCCTTTGGGGGCCCAAAATGCGAGTTTTCAACTGTCCATAAGAGAAGCCGTTACGCTTTCCTTAGATTAAATTAAACTAACTTGTTAAAGAACAACAGTTCGTGACAATGTAAGGGTTTTTTAAAGAATATAATACGTACTCAACTCATTGGTTTAGTCGCTTTAAATTAAAGTCCGCCGCTGTAAACCAGTCTTGTTACTGAGTGGTTAGACTCTAAATGTGAATTTATTTATTTAAAGGCTATTAATTCTGACTTGTTGAATCAGCATTACAACATATTCACATCCCCTAGTGATAGACAACCCACGGGCCTTTAAACCATTAAACAAATTAATAGAAAATAAATAGATGGGGATAGACGAATTGACCGCGTTGGGTGCTCCTGCAGAGAAACAATTTAGAACGCTACATCGACATACTGAGTGTATTATTTCACGTTCCCGAAATGCTCCCGCACCGTTGCCGCGCCAGTAATTGGATTCACCCACCGTCGGGACTCAAGGACGTAGCAACGTTCACCGTTGGAACTCAAGGACGTAGCAAGCGGGTAAAGGTATCTCACACCATGAAGTAAGATAGTGTCAGGGGAGTCAGGACCGCCCACAATTAGTTTCTAACTTAACAAGTGCGAATCACTAAAGTTTTGTCCGATTATCTATTACAATTTGGTTGCGTTAAGTTTTTTTGGCGGAAACCTGCTTGCACGTTTTCTTGTATACGTTACCGTCAAAAAACTTACCGCAACAAAAGTGTACTAGAAAATCGGGGAAAACATTAGTGATTCGCGCTTGTTAAGTTGGAAACTAAATGTGGGCGGTCCTGATACTATCTCACTCCTTGCTGTGAGAGACCTATAGCAACGTTCACCGTTGGGACTCCACTCAAGGCCACAGAAAGTGGGGTGCACAATTTAACTCATCGACCCCGACCTCTCCACGCACGGCCTAACTCAATTCAACAGGAGGCGAACATCGCTCATCCAATTAGCGAATGAATCCATAATAACCTGTCGCCACGTCAATACGGCAACGCCCACCACACCAGACATCGAGGGGCAAATTATATTCCCCACCGCTCTGTGAGATGATGAGTTGATATTTGCTATGAAAGCTCTTACATGTTACATCGTCCAACTACATTTGGGGTGTCCTATAAATTCTAAGCCTTCTCATGGTACCTGTGATCATAGTAAAACAAGTTAGCGGCCACGTAAATATTTAGTTTAAGGTTATATGCCCGGGGATAAGATAAGTATAATCACAGTAAGAAAATGTACTATACCTATTTAGTACAAAAATTCGATATAAATAATGCCTTCTATATTTTCTCCTCTCTCCTACATCTGTAACTCTTCTTCTTGCGGTCTCTCCACCACTTATCTCCATAGTTGTTTGTCTTCTCACCACTTTTTTGCTGTATTTCTATAGGCCTACTCATGATTCTTTTCGTTTTTGCACGTCCGATTCAATCACTTCTTCCCATCTTAACATTGGTCTTCCTGGTGTTGTAATAAAATATATCAGAATGTATTTGACTCAATTAATTATAACGCAAACATACAACAGGTAAAACGTTATACAATACCTAGTAATTGGACTGTACACTGTTCCTTGTCACATATGAAAACAATTTAAAAACGCAATATTTCGAACCCTGTTCTCTTCAACAGGCGAAAACACACTGAAAATATTGCGTTTTTAAATTGTTTTTATATGTGACAAGGAACAGTGTACAGTCCAATTACTAGGTCTTATTTATATTTGACTCGTCCAGTACGATTAGAATCATATTATAAAGACGTGTATCGGTCTTCGCTGTTTGAGATGACGAGTTGATAGTTGCTACTCAGCGGTCGACGTGTGTTAGGGCCAGCCGGTGGTCGAAGAGAGCTCTAGGAGGTATAGAGTACAATGGTTCGCGAGATTGATGTGCCACCCCCACATTACACCCCCCCCCCCCCCGCCCCCGCCCCCGCGATCAATCAGAGTCGACCCACCCCCGAATCCACATTCCCTCACGCAAGTATTGACCCAGAAACTATAGTATACACGCGGTAATCGGTTGACCTACGTCAGGCCTATACCCACCCAGCTCAGACTAAGGTTGCCCATCGACATCGATTAATCGATTAATAATCGATGTCGATGCAAATTCCGACATCGATTTTTTTTTCATAAATCGAATCGTTTTTTACACAAAATACTAATAATAAAAAAATCTGTACTCCGCTCGTCGACAAGGTTATACAACACAATATCAACTTACCAGAAGGTTTTGCGATATCGATGGGCAACCTTAGCTCAGACACAAACTATATATCTATTCCTCCACATGGGCGACATTTGCTCCAACATCATACTGCACCACTATCGCTAGATTTACAGTGAAATAAACGTTTAGGGCACTTAGTCCAGCATCAAATGGAATCCTGTGCAATTTCGAGGAAAGAGTATGGCACCATATACCAATGTGTTCATAAGGTTTCACAGTATTTAGCGCACTTTGGTGCCAGAGCGATATCCGCGACTGGGGGCGGGGGCGGTGCCCCCAATTTCGACTACGCATTGCATTGAATATTGCTCAATTACGGCCAAACGGTTGATCTGACAACGAAAATGATGATTATAAAATATATTTGTGTGTAATCGATAAATATTTCCTTGTCACAATTGTTCATGTACGGTACATAGTGCGAAAGTTATCGTCAATTAAGTATAAAATTAATATATTCTCAATATATAAAACCATGGGACAACCATATATTATCAAAACATTACAAACACATTCATACACGTATAGAAATGTCAGAGTGTTGCCATATCGGTGATTTTTTTTCATAATTTTATCTTCAAGTGATTGGTATTAGTGAAGTATTAAAGACAAGAATGCGTGGGGCTTTTGTGCGCCCGCTAAACACAGGTGTAATGCATAGAAGCATTGGCAATCATAATATTGTACTATTTCGAAAGAAAAGTATCTTCGTTTTAGCTTGTAAAATAATAATTTGGATGGTGCCAAGCTCCAAAATTAGGCGTTTACAAGTTATACATAAAAAACAAAATGGCCGACTCTCATGAGGTTTTGCCTATTTATCTTCACAATCGTGCATTTTTTGGCAAAACTTAATATGACAAAAATTGTTTCTAGTAAAATTCTACACACATATGATACTTGGATATTTTCATAGGAAGTACTACTTACGTACAAATTTAATTTTTGTATGTGTGCATCTGAACTCAAATGTACAAAACTTGGCTCCCGTTCGCTTCTTGATGAAGCAACTGTGACCTAAGGGAGTGATCCTAATATCTTCTTTTAAGCTCATCAAATTATAATATTGATGGTGCCAAGCTCCAATGATAGGCGTTTACGAGTTGCATGTGAAAAACAAAATGGCTGTCACTTCAGGTGGTTTTGGCAATTTATCTTCATAACCGTACTATTTATGACAAAATCTAACATGACAAAAAATATTCCTTGTAAAATTCTACATACAATTCATATTCAGGTATTTTCATATGATTTACCATTTACCTACTAATTTAGATTTGTGTATGTTAATCTGTACTCAAATGTACAAGCATTGGCTCCCCTGGGCTACTTAATGAAGCAAGTATGGACTATGGGAGTGGACTCAATCTCTTCCTTTTAACATATAGAATAATAATTTTGATGTTGCGAAACTCAAGTACTAGGCGTTCAATAGAAACACGTAAAAAACAAAATGCCCGCCAATAGGGTGTATTCAGATGTACATCCGTCGGTTGTTTGATGAAGCAAGTATAGGAGTGAGCTCAATCTCTTCTTTATAGCTTATAAAGTAATAATTGTGACGGTGCCTACCTTAAATATGGGGCATTATCGAGTTACACGTAAAATACAAAATGGCTACCACTTAAGGTAGTTTTTCCAATTTACCGTCATAACCGTACGTTTTATGACAAAATGTAATAAGACAAAAATAATTTCTTGTAAAATTGTACACACATATATGATATTTACATATTTTTATAGGACTTACTATTAACCTAAAAATTAACATTTCTTCATGTTAATTAGTACTAAAATGTTTTTTTTTTTTACGTGTTTCTCTTAAACGCCTAATACTTGAGTTTGGCACCATCGAAATTATTATTCTATAAGTTAAAAGGAAGAGATTGAGCCCACTCCCATAGTCCATACTTGCTTCATTAAGAAGCCCAGGGGAGCCAATGCTTGTACATTTGAGTACAGATTTACATACACAAATCTAAATTTGTAGGTAAATGGTAAATCATATGAAAATACTTGAATACGAATTGTATGTAGAATTTTACAAGGAATATTTTTTGTCATGTTAGATTTTGTCATAAATAGTACGGTTATGAAGATAAATTGCCAAAACCACCTGAAGTGACAGCCATTTTGTTTTTCACATGCAACCCGTAAACGCCTATCATTGGAGCTTGGCACCATCAATATTATAATTTGATGAGCTTAAAAGAAGAAATTAAGAACACTCCCGTAGGTCACAGTTGCTTCATCAAGAAGCGAACGGGAGCCAAGTTTTGTACATTTGAGTTCAGATGCACACATACAAAAATTAAATTTGTACGTAAGTAGTACTTCCTATGAAAATATCCAAGTATCATATGTGTGTAGAATTTTACTAGAAACAATTTTTGTCATATTAAGTTTTGCCAAAAAATGCACGATTGTGAAGATAAATAGGCAAAACCTCATGAGAGTCGGCCATTTTGTTTTTATGTATAACTTGTAAACGCCTAATTTTGGAGCTTGGCACCATCCAAATTATTATTTTACAAGCTAAAACGAAGATATAAGTGTACTTTTCTTTCAAAATAGTACAATAATTTGATTGCCAATGCTTCTATGCATTACACATGTGTTTAGCGGGCGCACAAAAGCCCCACGCATTCTTGTATTTAATACTTCACTAATACCAATCGCTTGAAGATAAAATTATGAAAAAAAATCACCGATATGGCAACACTCTGACATTTCTATACGTGTATGAATGTGTTAGTAATGTTTTGATAATATATGGTTGTCCCATGGTTTTATATATTGAGAATATATTAATTTTATACTTAATTGACGATAACTTTCGTACTATGTACCGTACATGAATAATTGTGACAAGGAAATATTTATCGATTACACACAAATATATTTTATAATCATCATTTTCGTTGTCAGACCAACCGTTTGTCCGTAATTGAGCGATATTCAATGCAATGCGTAGTCAAAATTGGGGGCACCGCCCCCGCCCCCAGTCGCGGATATCGCTCTGGCACCAAAGTGCGCTAAATACTGTCAAACCTTATGAACACATTGGTATATGGTGCTATACTCTTTCCTCGAAATTGCACAGGACTATGATTTTCGACACTGTGATGCTGGACTAACTCATTCCCGAACAGTTTTAGACGGTTGTGTAGCCGATTGTAAAGTTGCGCCCTTTGTTGCGTAACCCGGGCGCAACTTACGTACTGGAATGAGGACCAAGAAGTCCAAACTGCCATAACAACCATCTGTATTCATCGTTCATCATCCAGGTACGCTTGAGATACATCACTTTTCTTTCAAATAAAACATGAAGTACGCAAGTTTGCCAACAGCTTAAATTTTGCAAAGTAATATAACTAGAATCCATCCGTAATCCTTCTTTCATGAGTCTTAATTATTCAGAATCTTGTATTCTTGGAATGCAATACAGTCATTTGTTTGTCTACAACAATGACTTTGTGGCCTTCAACAATTTCAGTGACGTCACGTGAATAGCCTAGATTGTTTAATACATAATTGGTACAAGTCAGGTTCGGGAATGGGGGGGGGGGATGAAAGACATCGACCTTGACTCGTGACCTTGACCTCGCCGCATCGCAGAACCGTTCCGCGTGTTCATCCCTCGAGGGGGTTCAGCTGATAAATATTGTATCACGGCGAGCGCCCTAAATAACGCACGCGTCTCGCGCACCCCCGACCCAGCTAACAGGTATACGACGATCTAGACGATAAACGAAGAATTATTACTTTTCGAGGGCCGCTTGCCTTATAGTTTTGCGCTGCTCCACGTATAAGTGTAGCCTAGTGCGCAAGATGGTACTTTTTTTAAGAGCTTATCACACAAGTTATAAAAGCAAACAAAAAAAGAGAAAATGTTGCACTGCCAAAGTATAAGCGCACGATTAAAAAACCTCCCACGGGTCGGCCAAACCCGCAACTATGCAGCGCTAAATGGAGGGAAATACCCTAGCTAGATAAACGTTTTGTTATTTATTCACATTTGACACACAATTTTTTTATTACGAATATTTTATTTACAATAATAATAATAAAAAGACAAAATAGAGTCACGTGAAAGTCAACCAGTCAACAGTAGCTGCCTTATAATGTTTGGATTCGCGATCGCAGAGCTTAGATACGCTTCCTAGTCCCTTTAGAGCCAAGAGTACTGACGTATCGCGCCCTCGTCTATATATAGCTGTGTGCGGATTGAACGACATTGCACTTGATGTATAAGGAAAGAAAGAACACCAAGAGTACTCTTTGTAGCCGCCATGTTAGATCGTGACGTCACACAATTCGTCTTTGAGATAGCGAATAGGCTGCTGAACAGTTTGTTCGTTCTCAATTTAGTTAACACGATTTTAGCACATCTCGCTCAATAAATAAATAAATAAATGAATGAATGAATGAATGAAGAAATAAAGAAATAAAGAAAGAAATAAGTAAATAAACAAATAAATAAATACATCACGAGTAGAGACGCGAATATGCAGCAGCAACGCCGGTAAATATAGCTACTACTAACAGGTCAATACATGACTGCCTCGCAGCGACGAGCTCAGATGTAATCTCCCCCCCCCCCCCCCCCCTCCCCCAGCTCTGCGCTATCTAAATGATGTATAGAACTGCGCCTAGCGATACGGGCCATGGTTCGAGGGATACATAGAGTCGGATAAGGTCCTGGCGGGTCCTGGCGGGAGGAGTGACACGAAATGGGATGGCTTTACAGAGAACTTGTCAGGCCCGAGGACACAAACAGATCGGACAACAGTTCCCATCGAATCTTTACAAATAGTTTAAAGGGTAAAAAAAACAAGATTAATAATGTCTGGATAATATTTTTAAAAATAAATTATAGACTTTTTTCTAAAAAGTTTAGTGAAAACCGCATGTTTCACAAAAATTTCCTTGTTGGTCTACGATTTGTTTTCATTTAGCGCGACACTTATCAATGACGTCAATGTACGGCTGGCCATGTGGTAATCGTATTAGTAAAGGTCTCTCACACCAACAAGTAAGATAGTGTCAGGGGAGTCAGGACCGCCCACAAGTAGTTTCCAACTTAACAAGTGCGAATCATTAACGTTTTTCCCGATTATCTACTACAATTTGGTTGCGTTAAGTTTTTTGACGATAACGCACAAGAAAACGTGCAAGCATGTTTCCATCAAAAAACTTACCGCAACCATATTGTACTAGATAATCGGGGAAAACGTTAGTGATTCGCGCTTGTTAAGTTGGAAACTAAATGTGGGCGGTCCTGATACTATCTTACTTCTTGCTGTGAGAGACCTTTACCGAACACCCTTCTAAGCTAGAGGTGAATAATGACTAATCGGTCAGTGGGACACAGGTGGCAACCGGTACACGCAACAAGGATTATTGCGATCGCAACAACATGGCTCTTCATCTTAATCACCCCCCCCCCCCCTGTATATATACAAGCAACGCGGGTGACCGGCTGCTTAATTGGGTGGTCAGTATGTCAGTGTTGCCGAGAAGCTTGTGGTCAGAGTAGGGGGTGGGTTTATCCCCCCCTCCTCGCCGTAGATGAAGTCCCCCCCCCTCTAACCACCACGAGCGCTTAATGTTTCGATTAGCGTCACCGCAAGAAATGAGAAGTTAACCCAGCAATGCCAATCAATCTAATACTGTACCAGCCGTGCATTAATACTCCCGATCACCGTTATAGCGCTAGCGTGCACATTACGTTGTAGAATAAATCAAGCACAGACAATGCCAGGCACAACTACAAGTATTTAGGGTGTAATGAATGTTTGGGGTTGACGTTTTTATGATGACATCTTACAACAGCTTGGTTGGTACTATTAATTTTATTATCACCTGGTAGTATGAATACCGTGCTGTCATTTTGGCTGTTCACGCTTTTTATAAAAGTACAAAAAATACAATAGTATAAGAAATACTAATAGAATATACTAGAAATTGCAAGCGATTATACACAGCAATTGGATGGAGTAGCACAATTAGCATAGCGGTTTGCGACAGCAAATCTTGAGATTCCTAGCGTTTAGTACGTTTTCACGTAGGCACATTTATGCTTTAAACAAGTAATAAACACGATGAAGAGCATTATTTTGTCCATGTCATTTGAAAAACTGTAATACATCTGCACTCAACCTATTCAAAGGAACTTTGAACATACAACGTGCATCCTACGTCCATTTTTGTAACCTATTTTGTTTTTATATTATCAATTCTACCCCATTTCTCCTCTTTTCTGCCTCATTTCTCCATTACAACGCACGTCCTTGATTATCCGTCCGTTCTTCGTCTCTCTCCACTATTGTTTTCTTCCTCTAGTCCTTCAATCATATTCTTTAGCATTCCTTCGTCGCTCGAAATACGGCCAATAGAAAATACCACCACAATATAAAATGTGAATATATTTCTCACCAACATACCTTGTCCGTGTTCAATAGCCTAAATCAGCGTGACATTGCCTCAGGTTATCTAGTTCCAATAATCATGATTAATGAAGGAATCTAAAACGCCGCCAATGCACGCAAGCATGATGCTCAAGGCGCGCCCCACAATAACAGACAAGGACTTTAAGAGGAATCACTACCGACCATCTTGAAACTGGACTCTATTTGGGAAGGGAAAAACCGAATACTGTGTGTAAAACTTGTCTTATATTATAAGTTGATTGTTATTATTTTAAATCTACTAATAAGGCGTAGAAAAATATGAAATACCAACCCTGATCATAACAATATTACCACACACAAAAAGCACATTGTATTTAGACATTGACTTTGGAGCCGTCCTAGCAAGGAAGCACTCAATAAATTCAAAGTTGTTCTGAATCGGCCTTGTTGATTCTGACATTTGTCCGCAGGTGTTCGCACTGTCCAATCACTCATTCATATGTTTCGCATTTGAAATATCGATCTTTGATTGGTTATCGCTCACTCGTCGATGGTGTTCGGAGCCTTCAGGGTTGGTTTAGTCACTTTAAATTAGTCCCCCACTGCAAATCAGTTTAGTTACTGAGTGGGTAGACTTTAAATGTGAATTTATTTATTTTTATTTATTTAGTAGTTACGGAAACAGATTGATTCCGGTTTTCACGATAGCAATATTGCAATATGATTTTTAAAACTATAATTTTGCGCTATTTTTTTCTTTTTCATCTAAATAACGAGTTTTGTCACATCTTAACGCTACCACATAAATACGGGAGAACACACGCATAGCATCCTCTGTTTCATAAAACGCTGCAACATATTTATTATCAGTAGGGTCGTTAGTTTGTTACTAATAACAGACTAGATAATCAAAATATCAACTCTAGTTATTATTATTATTATTATTATGAATGATAAAAAACATGAATCGTGCAATCTGTAGTGCGAACCAATCACATCAATAGAGGTTCCACAGCAACCTTGTGAATGCTGACGTCATAGATGAGTGAGTCGGAGCCAATCAGCGGGTGGCTGTTTAAAATACTGACATTTGGTTGGCCAATGTCTCACTCGTCTTTTTTTCTTTTTTTGTGGTTTTAACATTTCGACTATACCCATTCACCTTAAAAATGAATGTATTCTGCTGCAAACAGTGTCACTATAAATCACACTTATCCTCAGGGTTTAAACCAATGGTTGAAATCCACTCACCAAAGGCCAACATTCATAGAAGGTTCGTGACCACTGATTAAACGTACTTCACAAAATGTTAGAGAACAACAATTGAGAGCGTGAAAGAGATGGCAATCTGGTTAATGCGTGCGCCTACTCGCCACTTAGGCCTCATCACGCACACACGAGGAATATTTTACGGCAAGGAGTACCGTACTTCGCAATGTTAAATTACCTCACAAAATTTTTTACTTAACTGATACCAATGATTACTAAGTGAGGGAAGATGTTTCATCGCTGTGTTAAAATATATGCGCGAGTTTTGTCAACAATTTATGTCTCACCACTAGTTCGAATTCTCACCGCAAGGAGCGCTAGCTCAGCACGTTTGAACTTCGTTGCCGTCTGGCGGGATATATTTGAACCTGGTTCTGGCTTCCTCCCCCCGGCGCTGAGAAGGCGCTGAGTCGAACGACCGAGTTTCCCGCTCAGTTTTAAAGTTTTGGAAGAGCGAGCTCTTGCGGTGAGAATTCGAACTACATGTCGGACTTAAAAAATTTCGCTCAGACACGCGCAGACGATTTCCCTTAAGAGTGAATTATCTTCCCTCACTCAGTAATCTTTACTGATACCTTGAGAACGCGTTAAGATAATGAAAAGGTGTTTCGAACCATATATTTGGTTTTGAATCAGCAACATAAAATAAATTTTAGACTTTCAAAGTATTTAAATTGTTGCATTGTTATTTCTGTTTTTATTTAAATAACATATAATTAAATGAGTTACAGATCGTAAGGATTATAAAATTTGAAACAATAATTTCACCAACAACAATTTCGAAAATAGTAAATTCAATATTTTAGCTGATTCATGCAAAACCCAACCATAATTGGTTAAAATCACTTTTCCAATATCTTGAAGCGTTCCAAGACATCAATAAAACCCGTTAATTTATAGCGAACAAACAATATGAGCTGTATACAATACTCAGAAGAGAGAGTCGCTCCACGTGGTCTATTTCAACGTAATTCATTAACCGGTACCTGCTTGTTATTGGCCACTGCACGCAGTGCACGGAGTGCGCCAGCCTCGCTTAACAACGCCTGCCAACACACGGGCTTGTAGGATCACTACAATACCGAAGGCATGACCGGTCGAGGTGGCTCCCTTCTCGTGGTGACCGGTGCCCGCAAAGAGGGTTCCATACGTGTCGGACCTTTGAGTCCCCCACGCTGCCCCTTGCCCTCCTACTGCCCCCCCCCCTCTGAAGATTCGTCCTCCCACTTGACCATGCCCTCCCTTGCTGGACTCCCGTATGTCGACCCCCGCGATGTACAATGGATCTGATTCGGACGTGTTTTTTTTTTTATCTTTATCTTCATTATCACCCGCTCATCGTCTCAATTAATCACTGTTGCACAAATATGAGACGTTAAGCCCCATTAATCAATCATATTCAATCAATCAACCGAAGGCATGAGAACGAGATTCAGGTTGGTATATAGTTAGTTGTGACATACGTCACTTCACTATTACATTAGCTGTATAATCCACGGCGACACCACCTTGCAAGTTAACGCGACGAGACTATACCATGCCAGTGTGTTTGAAACTAATGGTGATTGAGTGATGGCGTCGATCAGGTACTAAGTGCGGTGGTGCTAAAGGCCGATCCACAATTGAAATAAGAGTTGCAATAAGAATCCGTGAAATAGTGAAATAAGAAGCTATTGGTTCACAACAGTCTCCTAGTACCTTATTTCAGTAGTCAAGCCAGTGTTTTAATATGTATTTACTTTCATTGACGACATCAACAACTACACATCCGGCACCACCGTTTTTGTTTTGATCTCCGTAGTAGGTCTTCTCTTCTGGCTCTTCTGCGTTCTGATTGGTTCGTCATAAGGAAGTTGAAATAAGAAATGGAATTGATTAATTTCTTATGACTATTTCAATCCACTGTGAGTGACAGTTGTGAACCACAGCATTGTTATTGCATGTTCCAATTCGCTTAAACCTTATTGCTATTTCACTATTTCAACTCTTATTTCAATTGTGAATCGGCCTCATTATGACTAGCATGCATATTCAATCAAGGCCACCCCCGCCCCCCACCCGTTAAACCCCGCCGCCAACTATTTATAGAAGAGTATCTATAATGCTATTTATTTACTAACTTTTTGTTCTTCCAATAACAGCCGGCTGGTATACCAATAAACAAATAAGCTGAAAATAGTGTAATTAATAAGGCACATAAAAAGCATTTGATTTGAGGATGTGATGATGAAATTGTAGTACCTAATTCACGAATAAAAAGTTCAAGATTTCAATACCTATTGTACTGCTGTAACCATGACTTAAAATGTTTTGAAATTACGTTTATTATTATAGGTACAAAAAGCGTATTTGATAAACTATGCTTACATATATTAATATTAATATTATAACAATCACTGTCTATTAATAATTCATTATTTATTTAATCGTATTTGCACTGAAGGTTAAGGCTCATAGCACTTCATGCATTTGAATTTGTCGCCATCTGGTTATACCTTAACGTTGCATCAAACAAAAACGCAGCCTTTTGGAATAAAATTATTATCAGGTCACCACATAAGAGATTCTTATCTTATAAGTTATAATAAATGCTAATGTATGGTGACAAAATGTCATGTGCATTAGAATCGCAGTCTTTTTTGTTGACCTATGCGACAATAAGTTATATAAGTAGGGCGTTCCGACCTCTCGCAATAATCGATAATCGCAAAAACCTGTCAAGATGTTTGACATGCTGAACTGTAAGAGCAGCTGTCAGATTAAATGATTGAGCTGAGTTTGAAGGCACACCACGTTTTAATGATCGGTTATGTACGCATAAGCGACCTCCCCCAGAACAGAACAGAATCCAAAACCGTTATTTGTAAGAAGATAATTGCTAAAAGTAAGGCCATAAGGGTATACAATATACATAACATTACAGGTAATTCAGACAATGGTTTAGCCGCGGTCGCTTAGCCGGTTCCCATACGAACACCGAAGTTAAGCAATCTCGGGCTAGGTCAGGAGGTGGATGGGTGACCACTCTCCTCTGAAACACTAGTTACCGTTGGTTAGAGCGGATTGTAGGGTTCGAAAGCTTGTGTAACAGCTTCGTTCTTCTCGTCAACTGCTCGGCAGTCCAGGTTAGTGGAGGAACCTACATGACTGGCCAAAGTTACACCGTCCTTTCGAATGGGACATAAAGCCGATGGTCCCCTTGGTACTTTTCGACATGAGTAGTCTACGTGCCGGTACCAGGCTTCCCCTCCTCCCTTCCTCATTAAAATTCATCAATTATCACTCATCTGGCTAAAGAGGGCGTTGTGCCCTACACTTGCGTTAATCACTATAAAATAAACTACAAGTTATTAGTCCATAATAGTAGTATTGGCTTTGGTGTAGGCGCCGGGTTGAACCCGCGTGAGTACTTCGTTACTACAATACATTGTCATGATTAATATTTCGTTATAACCCCATGTTAAACCACAAACAAAACCCACTGTGTTTTGACTGTTTCATAAGTGAAGTGTTGTGTCGCTATTATTAAACTCGTATATAATCAGTTTTAATAACGTATACACCACAACATATTCATTATCTTGTTTTGTAAATCAGTTTAGACATAAAAACAAACACAATTTGTACGGACGACACGTAACTCCGTTCCAAGTTTCACTTTAACAATTCACAGTATAGGGACTTTAATAAATAGGCACCTACATAAAACAGGCTTTGTATACTCAAACACAAAGTTAGCGTGTCTTGCAAGGAGATGGAGTAATAAAAAGTAAAAACGTTTACCAAACATCCGGTAGGGGATTTTGGTTACAGTTTTCAAAAAAAGTCTTCTCAAAAAGTCATTAGTCACGCACGGTGTGTTATGAATTTTAAGGTAACCAACCGAAACCGGTCCCGAAACCGGTCCGGTCCGGTTTACCGGTCGTAAATTATTCCTAATGGGCCTGAAGCATTATATGGGCGTCTCAGGCACGACATTCTGCCGCTCACAGCGCTAGCAGTACTGAAAGGTCCAACTCAATCTTTTCATCTCGTTTTCTCAATTGAACTTTTCAGTCGTTTATATTTAAAAATTGAAAAATTTAAGTCATCCATTGTAGTTATGTTTTACAAGGTTTGTGATTGACGATAGTTTTGCCATAAGATACAAAACAAACACATTGTTATTTGACAGTAGACAGTTTGACTTACAACAAGTTGTACCATGGAATGAATTACAAAGTTGGACCTTTTAGGACAGGTGCTGCTACCTAATTCAGCTTTGACCTGAGACGCCCATTATATCAGGGGATATATGGCTTATTAAAAAAAAAAAAAAAAACGTGTGGGCAGCGACAAAATTGTATGTTCGTGCCCATGCACCTTGGACGTTACTGCAGCCCCCCTAATAAATGTCTGCCGTCCTACCTTGTTGGCGAGCTCCAGCATGTTGCCCGAGGTCCCGCCCGCAGCTTCCATCAGCTTCTGCAACGAGTGCGGCTCGGGGCTGAGATCGCGCGCCAGCCCGGAGTCGAACTCCCAGCTCTCGTGTTTGCCGAGACTGTTGTCGCTGCTGGTGGGGAGGTACTCGGGGGTGGCGCGTCTGTGGGCCGCGCTCCCTCGCAGGGCGTCGATCTCGGGTCTCAAGGCCAGGCGTCGTCGCAGGAACTCCTGGTAGCTGATGCGTCCTTGGTCGTCGGCGCCCAACTCTCGCATCAGCTCGTCCAGTGAGTCCTCTAGGTTCAGCTCGCGGCAGACGGTCAACAGGTCGTGGCTGCAATCATCAGTCTCGTTAATACAGAACACCAAGGGTCGCAGCAACTCCTGGTAGCTGATGCGGCACTGGTCGTCGGCCCCCAACTCTCGCATCAGCTCGTCCAGTGAGTCCTCTAGGTTCAGCTCGCGGCAGACGGTCAACAGGTCGTGGCTGCAATCATCAGTCTCGTTAATACAGAACACCAAGGGTCGCAGCAACTCCTGGTAGCTGATGTGCCCCTGGTTGTCGGCGCCCAACTCTCGCATCAGCTCGTCCAGTGAGTCCTCTAGGTTCAGCTCGCGGCAGACGGTCAACAGGTCGTGGCTGCAATCATCAGTCTCGTTAATACAGAACACCAAGGGTCGCAGCAACTCCTGGTAGCTGATGCGGCACTGGTCGTCGGCGCCCAACTCTCGCATCAGCTCGTCCAGTGAATCCTCTAGGTTCAGCTCGCGGCAGACGGTCAACAGGTCGTGGCTGCAATCATCAGTCTCGTTAATACAGAACACCAAGGGTCGCAGCAACTCCTGGTAGCTGATGCGCCCCTGGTTGTCGGCGCCCAACTCTCGCATCAGCTCGTCCAGTGAGTCCTCTAGGTTCAGCTCGCGGCAGACGGTCAACAGGTCGTGGCTGCAATCATCAGTCTCGTTATAATACAGAACACCAAGGGTCGCAGCAACTCCTGGTAGCTGATACGCCCAACTCTCGCATCAGCTCGTCCAGTGAGTCCTCTAGGTTCAGCTCGCGGCAGACGGTCAACAGGTCGTGGCTGCAATCATCAGTCTCGTTAATACAGAACACCAAGGGTCGCAGCAACTCCTGGTAGCTGATGCGCCCAACTCTCGCATCAGCTCGTCCAGTGAGTCCTCTAGGTTCAGCTCGCGGCAGACGGTCAACAGGTCGTGGCTGCAATCATCAGTCTCGTTAATACAGAACACCAAGGGTCGCAGCAACTCCTGGTAGCTGATGCGCCCCTGGGGGTCGGCGCCCAACTCTCGCATCAGCTCGTCCAGTGAGTCTTCCAGGTTCAGCTCGCGGCAGACGGTCAACAGGTCGTGGCTGCAATCATCAGTCTCGTTATAATACAGAACACCAAGGGTCGCAGGAACTCCTGGTAGCTGATGCGCCCGTGGTCGTCGGCCCCCAGCTCTCGCATCAGCTCGTCCAGTGAGTCCTCTAGGTTCAGCTCGCGGCAGACGGTCAACAGGTCGTGGCTGCAATCATCAGTCTCGTTAATACAGAACACCAAGGGTCGCAGCAACTCCTGGTAGGAGATGCGCCCTGGTCGTCGGCGCCCAACTCTCGCATCAGCTCGTCCAGTGAGTCCTCTAGGTTCAGCTCGCGGCAGACGGTCAACAGGTCGTGGCTGCAATCATCAGTCTCGTTAATACAGAACACCAAGGGTCGCAGCAACTCCTGGTAGCTGATGCGTCCCTGGTCGTCGGCGCCCAACTCTCGCATCAGCTCGTCCAGTGAGTCCTCTAGGTTCAGACGGTCAACAGGTCGTGGCTGCAATCATCAGTCTCGTTAATACAGAACACCAAGGGTCGCAGGAACTCCTGGTAGCTGATGCGCCCCTGGGGGTCGGCGCCCAACTCTCGCATCAGCTCGTCCAGTGAGTCCTCTAGGTTCAGACGGTCAACAGGTCGTGGCTGCAATCATCAGTCTCGTTAATACAGAACACCAAGGGTCGCAGCAACTCCTGGTAGCTGATGCGCCCCTGGGGGTCGGCGCCCAACTCTCGCATCAGCTCGTCCAGTGAGTCCTCTAGGTTCAGCTCGCGGCAGACGGTCAACAGGTCGTGGCTGCAATCATCAGTCTCGTTAATACAGAACACCAAGGGTCGCAGGAACTCCTGGTAGCTGATGCGTCGGCGCCCAGCTCTCGCATCAGCTCGTCCAGTGAGTCCTCTAGGTTCAGCTCGCGGCAGACGGTCAACAGGTCGTGGCTGCAATCATCAGTCTCGTTAATACAGAACACCAAGGGTCGCAGCAACTCCTGGTAGCTGATGCGCCCGTGGTCGTCGGCCCCCAGCTCTCGCATCAGCTCGTCCAGTGAGTCCTCTAGGTTCAGCTCGCGGCAGACGGTCAACAGGTCGTGGCTGCAATCATCAGTCTCGTTAATACAGAACACCAAGGGTCGCAGCAACTCCTGGTAGCTGATGCGCCCCTGGGCGTCGGCGCCCAACTCTCGCATCAGCTCGTCCAGTGAGTCCTCTAGGTTCAGCTCGCGGCAGACGGTCAACAGGTCGTGGCTGCAATCATCAGTCTCGTTAATACAGAACACCAAGGGTCGCAGCAACTCCTGGTAGCTGATGCGCCCCTGGGGGTCGGCGCCCAACTCTCGCATCAGCTCGTCCAGTGAGTCCTCTAGGTTCAGCTCGCGGCAGACGGTCAACAGGTCGTGGCTGCAATCATCAGTCTCGTTAATATTATTAAAGATACCGAGGACGGGATTTGAGAGGAGAATGGGCGCCGATAAATTTTGGTCGATTCATACAAATGTTTAAGGTTTAAGATATAATATTGAATTATAGGAGAACAAACGATAGCGTTCACATCAGGTGATAGGTTTAAGAGCTAGCGCAGGTCAAACAGATTTGACCAAGATTCAACCTTAGACCAGGAATTCAGTACAGCCAATGAGAAGCGACCTTTTATAAATCCGGCTAATGATAGCGATCCTAGTAAAGCAGTTAGGAAAACTCCTCCTTAAATCTTAGTAAAACTGTTAAATATTTGTATGAACCGACCATTTATCACCGGTTTTGGTCGTTATTGAAGGCGAATGCATGAGGCGGTGATTGGTTCATCGCTTTCTTGTAACGACCGAAACCGGTGATGAACTTATCACTGCCCATTCAGAATGCAGATACTGGTAGACCAAGAGAAAAGTGCCGGAGGACCAACTGAAAAATGCTTCAGAAGAGAGAGGCGACCTGTGGGAAGACATCGAAACACGAAGACTGTGGTATAAGATCGAGGGATATGGAGTGAATCAGTTGGAAGAAGTGTAGGAAAGACGGAGAAAGACGAAGAGAACATGGCATGGGCATGGCAAACCGATGTTATAGCAAAAAAACTCTATATGCCCAAGAATACTGGTGGCTAAGCTAACCACCCCCTGACCCGATTGATTTGTAAATATATTTAATTTATGCTTTTAAATATATTTAATAGACAAAACTTCCTCTATAACACGATTCATATTCGCTAATTTAAAGTTAATTTGCATTATACTTTATGAGAAACTGGCTAAAGTCTCACAGCCATTAGCGTAACTTCATTAAGAAGTAGCCCCATTGTCTAATAGTTCGATTGCAGTTGTAAACTATCGCTATAACTCTTAAGTTAAGCGACCTGAAGTGACGATTCATTGATTCAAGGAGCTGCTATAGCATTTCGTACGGTTTCAAAAAAGTAGCTCTATAATTCGATATCAAATATTGCAAGAATGATCACTAACCATAAATAATTCTATAGGTCTAACTACCCATTTGACACGAGATCGGATTGTTTCCTTGCTCGATAAGCAGCACTAGACCGCTATAGAGAATGATTTCTCCACTTCTGAAACAGTGGTTGCGCGTGGCTAAAAGAGCGAAACGCGAACCAATTTCGAGTTCCATTTGGTTTCAACGCGATCTGTCGTTGACGGAGGCGCAAGAATTACGCGCGCGCGCGCGTTGGTTCACACCAGCTACGGCGATATTTATTTCGTTATATGATTTGACTATTAATTAACCCCATATAGGGAGCCCGAATCGATTCTTGCGGGGGAGGGTCCGGGCCATTTTAAGGTCCGTCGATCGCCTGGCGGAGGTTCAGTACACCCCCAAAGTTCGACGAGCCATCGCCAGGGGATTTACGGACCATGGGGCAATTTGCGTTACGCCACTGGTTGAGTCCACACAAGAGACCTAACAAAGACGTATAACAACAATCAGAACCACGCGACGTGCAGGAGTCAGGAAGGTTTCCGCCCGGTGAACGTTCTACACATAGCAGTGACGTCAGCAATCTGTTGGGTCGTCTGGAAGAAACGGGACAAAAGAGGCATCGCAGAGCCGACATAAAACACGGCTTTATGGACACCGAACAATAGAATGTCTCGGCGTTACTGAACTAACGCAATCTAACCTTTATTTCTACCCGGCCGGCTCCAAGCGATACCCACCCCGGCGGGGAAACAACCCCTGCGAATAGATAGAGTTGGAAATAATTTATCGCCACCTGTGAATCGCCCCAGTCTACACTTAGAGAACACAATGCGGAGTTGTTTCCATTCGAATAGGACCCAAACTCGTACTAAAGCATTGCATAAATATGTTGACCGTCCGTCCGTATAACAGTGATGTATACTTCACATAAACGTGCATGGCGGCCATTTGTGTGCCAAAACGGGTTGTTTACTTTCGACATTATGTAATTACCGACGTACTCGACCACTAAGGATATATGACATCGGAGGAGATTGGATTGGAGAAAAGTGACAATGTAGGACGAAAACATTAAACACCTTTAAATGGGCCGTTAGTGGGTGGTATAAGTGTACGCACTAAACAGTAGTAGGCCTACATTTATTATTGACATCGACTACTTCGCCTGTATGGGGTAATATTGTGCAGCCTGTCCGCTCATAGTAGAAACGAACCGTTTAGAGCTAATGGGCCGTGTTTGTGTATGGAACCATTATAATCGGCTTGTAAACCAAGATTTACTAAAAAACACGGTTGCCAATTTTATAATAACGGAAGTCGAAAGAATGTCACCCTTTGAAGGAATAAGAATTGCAAGAAAATGACAACAGCGCGCTACCTGTTGGCTCTTTAAACCCTATTTCACGGCCTATGTATTAGACAAACATTGGTCGTTAGCTCTAAACGTTTCGTTTCTACTATGAGCGGACAGGCTATAGCCACTTTGTTAATATTGCTAAAGAAGTAAAAAACCTTTGCTTTTGCGCATATCTAATAGTGACGCCTCGCACGTTGTACTAACCAGTAGTGGGTGTCCGGGTGGCGCGTCGAGGTGACGTGCGCACGTCGGCGTAGCGCGCGTCTTAGTATCACGCGCGTCTCCCACGGCTTCACGTCTCTCCCCCCCTCCGACGACATCGCACCCCTCGCAAGCAACAATAACACGACGTCATCAATCTCTTCGCCCACCCTCGAACCGGAGGTGATACTACTAATCTCGCACACTCCGAGACGCTCGCTGGCCTGACTTGTGTTGTGATACTACTAATCTCGCACACTCCGAGACGCTCGCTGGCCTGACTTGTGTTGTGATACTACTAATCTCGCACACTCCGAGACGCTCGCTGGCCTGACTTGTGTTGTGATACTACTAATCTCGCACACTCCGAGACGCTCGCCGGCTTGACTTGTGTTGTGATACTACTAATCTCGCACACTCCGAGACGCTCGCTGGCTTGACTTGTGTTGTGATACTACTAATCTCGCACACTCCGAGACGCTCGCTGGCCTGACTTGTGTTGTGATACTACTAATCTCGCACACTCCGAGACGCTCGCTGGCTTGACTTGTGTTGTGATACCACTAATCTCGCACACTCCGAGACGCTCGCTGGCTTGACTTGTGTTGTGATACTACTAATCTCGCACAATCCGAGACGCTCGCTGGCTTGACTTGTGTTGTGATACTACTAATCTCGCACACTCCGAGACGCTCGCTGGCCTGACTTGTGTTGTGATACTACTAATCTCGCACACTCCGAGACGCTCGCTGGCTTGACTTGTGTTGTGATACTACTAATCTCGCACACTCCGAGACGCTCGCTGGCTTGACTTGTGTTGTGATACTACTAATCTCGCACACTCCGAGACGCTCGCTGGCTTGACTTGTGTTGTGATACTACTGATTCTCGCACACTCCGAGACGCCGCCGGCTTGACTTGTGTTGTGATACTACTAATCTCGCACACTCCGAGACGCTCGCTGGCTTGACTTGTGTTGTGATACTACTAATCTCGCACACTCCGAGACGCTCGCTGGCTTGACTTGTGTTGTGATACTACTAATCTCGCACACTCCGAGACGCTCGCTGGCCTGACTTGTGTTGTGATACTACTAATCTCGCACACTCCGAGACGCTCGCTGGCCTGACTTGTGTTGTGGTACTACTAATCTCGCACACTCCGAGACGCTCGCTGGCTTGACTTGTGTTGTGATACTACTAGTCTCGCACACTCCGAGACGCTCGCTGGCCTGACTTGTGTTGTGATACTACTAATCTCGCACACTCCGAGACGCTCGCTGGCTTGACTTGTGTTGTGATACTACTAATCTCGCACACTCCGAGACGCTCGCTGGCTTGACTTGTGTTGTGATACTACTAATCTCGCACACTCCGAGACGCTCGCTGGCTTGACTTGTGTTGTGATACTACTAATCTCGCACACTCCGAGACGCTCGCTGGCTTGACTTGTGTTGTGATATTACTAATCTCGCACACTCCGAGACGCTCGCTGGCTTGACTTGTGTTGTGATACTACTAATCTCGCACACTCCGAGACGCTCGCTGGCTTGACTTGTGTTGTGATACTACTAATCTCGCACACTCCGAGACGCTCGCTGGCTTGACTTGTGTTGTGATACTACTAATCTCGCACACTCCGAGACGCTCGCTGGCCTGACTTGTGTTGTGATACTACTAATCTCGCACACTCCGAGACGCTCGCTGGCCTGACTTGTGTTGTGATACTACTAATCTCGCACACTCCGAGACGCTCGCTGGCCTGACTTGTGTTGTGATACTACTAATCTCGCACACTCCGAGACGCTCGCTGGCCTGACTTGTGTTGTGATACTACTAATCTCGCACACTCCGAGACGCTCGCTGGCTTGACTTGTGTTGTGATACTACTAGTCTCGCACACTCCGAGACGCTCGCTGGCCTGACTTGTGTTGTGATACTACTAATCTCGCACACTGCGAGACGCCCGCAGGCCTGACTTGTGTTGTGATACTACTAATCTCGCACACTCCGAGACGCTCGCTGGCTTGACTTGTGTTGTGATACCACTAATCTCGCACACTCCGAGACGCCGCTGGCTTGACTTGTGTTGTGATACTACTAATCTCGCACACTCCGAGACGCCGCTGGCTTGACTTGTGTTGTGATACTACTAATCTCGCACACTCCGAGACGCTCGCTGGCTTGACTTGTGTTGTGATACTACTAATCTCGCACACTCCGAGACGCTCGCTGGCTTGACTTGTGTTGTGATACTACTAATCTCGCACACTCCGAGACGCTCGCTGGCTTGACTTGTGTTGTGATACTACTAATCTCGCACACTCCGAGACGCTCGCTGGCTTGACTTGTGTTGTGATACTACTAATCTCGCACACTCCGAGACGCTCGCTGGCTTGACTTGTGTTGTGATACTACTAATCTCGCACACTGCGAGACGCTCGCTGGCTTGACCGGTGGACTTGTGTTTTGTCGGCCTACATTCGTTTCAACGGCTGCTGACGGGTGTTCCTGTAATCTTTGTTTACTGTTCTATGTTTGTTTGTCGGACGACCAAGCGGAGTGGAAGGCGAAGGCGAAGGCTCAATAAAGTCGCCAGCGTTATCAAGTGATATAATATGATTTATATTCTGTCTGTACAGTCCGTAAAACGAGAAATGCCCGCGCGTTTCTACAGTAGAATAATAAATAGAAAGTCTCCTATACAGACAGACCGGTTGAGATGTAACTTGAAACATGTTTACATTCTCAAGTTGGTATTGATTTTAATGAACCAACCAACTGAGCAAACACAAACAAATAACTTTCTTTTTTTCAGCCTAATATTCATGAGTCAGATATAACGAGGAATAAAAGCCCCCCCTCCCTCCACCCCCCAGAAGTCTGAAAATTGTATCAATAATCAGAACGACTCATGACGGTATGAACGTTATTAACAAAATCAACGTGAAAAATCTACTTCTTGCAGCAAAATTCCGATCACTTGCACGTGATCACTGACAAGTTATACCTGTGGAACATTGCTGTATATAGTAGGGGTGACCGTACCAAGACGCCTCTCATGCGAGTTTCAGGGGGGAAATGTTTTTAAAAAATGTGAACATTTACAAATTCGTTTATATCATACAATTCAAAATTTAGAAACATTGAAATCGCATTTAAATTGGTTAAGTTATTTAGAATCGAAATGTCCCAGATTTTTTTCTAGAATCGAAGTATTTTACTTATTTCACACTTTCCTTTTTTGAAAATGGTGTATTGAAGTAAAATGGTCAGATTTACTTACAGAAAAAAAAGAGATAGCATAGTTTTAACATTTTTTGTTTCACGATTTCAAATGACCCCCTGCTCTATCTAAAAATGATTGAATAATGTGGGTCCACATGGCAACGTTGGGCCGGAAAGGTCTGTCGTCGTACACAAAGTCCTTCCTATAAACGCGTCCTTGCTTCCTGAGCGAGAAGCCTACGTCATCACCCACGTCATAGCCACACACAAGAATTGATTCGCATCGCGTAACATTATCACTTCTGGTCACGACGACGCCGTTGCAACTTATCGGAAAACTCAATCTCTAAAGAAAAAAACTTGTGTTTCTTTCTTCACGTTGCCTCTCATGAAAGATTCTCACGTGACGCGACGGCCATTGCTGATCCGATATATCGGAAAGCTATTGAACCCTTTCCGCACTGCAACGTCACAAGAAGCTACGTCACATCATGTCGATCACGTGACAAGGTGGGTACAGTGGCGTATCCAGGGGGAGGCTCGGGGGGGGGAGGGATTAGACCCCGCTCCGAAATCCAAGCTTTTTAATCAAACTCGGCAAATCATCTGTAGTCGCCGTACAACATCTCTGGTAATGCTTCCGTCACAGACAGGTGGGTGAGCGGCAGCCAACCAGCGGCCGTGGCTAATTCAAATACCTGCTCGGGTTGGCCGAGACTGTAAACACGTCATTGATTGATGACGAAAGCATTTACCGAAGTTGTTGTAAGAGAACTGTAAATGTATGCACACACAAAACTAAATACATTTAGGGCCGGTATTTCAATGTCCAGTTAAAGTGCCAAGTAAATTTAACTGTCAGGTAAGCCCAGTTTGGTGTGTTTCTATTGGCCGTTGTCATGGTGAAAACAATTTAACTGAAAAGTAAATTTTAACTGGACATTGAAATACCGGCCCTTATACGTATTAATTTATCTATTTGTAAACACCCCCGTATAGTTGAAATGGTATAAGTTGGGGGGGGGGGGGGGGGTAGTTGTATGTATCCCGTTCAGCAAGCCTCTTACAACTTTTTTTTAACCACTTAAAAAATACGAATTTTTCAAGCCCCGCGCATTGTGTCGTTTGTGGAGCACCTTCTTAAAGTTACGTTCTACTGTGGGCAGCCCCCCCGGCGCCCCTCCCCCGTAATATATCCCTGTCCCTGTGTACGCCACTGGGTAGGGATGATGCACACGCGTGTCTTCTTGTCTAATAGTAATTATGCACCAGTAATTGACTTGCGTTGAACTTGACCCAAACCAGAGCTTGTTTTGCTCGTGGCGCGACCGCGGCTGCACTAAACAAGAGACTACAGACTAGACTAGACTAGGAGAAGCCGGGCGGGCATTGACGCGGTAATCAACGCATCTGTTCTATTCGTCACACAATTATTATTGCCCACATATCACAAGATACGGAGATCCGGAAACTTGAGACGTAAGAGATGTAAGAAACGAGAGCGCTCAAAGGTCCCCACACAAACTGCGGGTTAAAGGGAGACGAATACCCCAGTTCGGAATAAATAAAATAATTACAAATAAATAAATTTAAAAAAATTGTATTTATAGTGTACCCACTTAGTTACCCACTGATTTTCAATGGGGGACATTTATACAATTTATTATGTGCTTCGTTGCTATGACGGCTATACCGTTTATGCTTCATACACCAACCGTTACCTTCTTGTATCTTTTATATTGTATCTTTAGTCTTTTTGTAGACTGTATAGTCTACAAAAAGATTTCAATCAATTTCCATAGTAAAAACCCCCGCTTGTACAAGTGTACAACGTATGTAACACTAGTTGTTTGTTAAATCAATGATGATGATATTTGTAATAGATTTGTGTTTTGTAAAACGTATCGTTTTGTATCTTTATTATTTAATTTTCTTGTCTTTCTTTGCATTTCTCATCCTTATTCACGCACTATGCACAACTATGTGACTATGTGATCACCTGCAGCCTAGCAACACTATAATATATATTCAAATGTGCATTGCATTATATATGGATCTGATGGGAAATAAGATGAAGTGCTATATGGTTGGTCTGTGGTGGATGAAGTACAACACGTCAGCCGCCAACTAATCATGCCTACATCGAAAGCAATTTAACTTGTAATTAAGATTCGCACCTATAATAAGCAATCAGAAGCGTACTTGGGGTATAAGTTTAATGAGATATTAATTACAATCGACCGGTTGACGTCCCACGGTAGGCCTATACAGCTACAGTGGGTGGGTAGGCTATACAGAATACACCTGACACCCAACGCAATTAACACACATCATGTTTGATTGAACACACATCCAAGTCAACTTGTCGTCTTCTCGTTATCGAGCCTCGAGGTCCGATCTGATTGAACGGCTAATTAAGTTTAAGATCATAGCGAGCACAGCACGCGTGCAGGCAAACACGCCAGCGTAGACGGTTTCCATGAACAAATCCGAAAACTTTGACACATAACATGATGATCATATGCCAATATACAGATACTGGTTTTAGATATTTGGGCTAAACGTCTCATATTTTTACAACTTGGCTAATCGAGACGATGAGTGGGTGAAATATGAAGATGAAATAGAGGGATGTTTGGTGGAAAGGGGCAAGTAGAAGGGTGGGGAGGAAAGGGGAAGGGAGAGGAAAAGGGAGTGGGAAGGATGTGGACTGCATTTTGCTGTCGTACGTGTTTGAGACCTATTTTAAGTTTTAACTAGAATATAACGGTGAGAAAACCGATAGTATTAATTAAAATAAAACATTTTTAATATGTCCTACGTTACTGGAAAATTACAAAGTTTTTCACTTTTCAAGACCAAATAAACAAACAAACAAACATGGGAACATTATGACAACCACAAAAATAAACAAGAGTATACAATAATCACTGCAATTCGGACACTCAAAGATTATAAATTAAAAATTAATAAAATTATAATCTTTGAATCAAACAGTGTTCAAAAGTGCACATGTTATTAAAGAAGAAAAAAATGAATGTCGAAGGGCTTATTGAACTGATGATTGATTAGTATGCCGACAGACTAGGTCCAGTATTGCCGGAGGTGGGTCGCGAGCGTGGGTCCTCTCCAATACGAGTTTTGCGCGCTGGCACCGAGCCACTTTCTTCGGCCGTCCTTTTACTTCGATATGAGTAGCACTATGACTTGGACACGACATCATAATAGATGTGCCCAGTGATCCGCTTCGAGGCCTCCATCAATCAAGAAGACGTCACTACTGACTGCGCAAGCGCACGTGTCGTGGATACAAGTCACAGTGCACCAACTTTGTCCACGTGTATGTCACTATATTATTACGTTAGGGGCCAACCGTCCAATGTATACTGGCCACGCCGTAACAAGCAAGGCGTCCCCTAAAATTTTGAGAAGAGACGTTCGCTCCACACGGTCTATTTCAACGTTATTCAACTCGACGAGGTTTCCTGATAACTGCATTGTCATTGTCCACAGTATTGACTGCACCAACCGTGAATGGAATGCGACCCCACTACGTCTGACAACATGCGGGCGATATTATCACTATAATACCTGAGGCCAGAGAACGGGATGCAATGCAACTAGATTTAGGTTGGTAGTTGTCACACGCGTCACTTCACTATTACATAATCCGTGACGACAACACCTTGCAAGTTAACGCGACGCGACTATAATAGATGTGCCCAGTGATCTGCTTTGAGGCCGCTTCGGTCAGCCTTCATCAATCAAGATGACGTCACTATACTGACTGCGCAAGCGCACGTGACGTGGATACAACATCCATCCCTGCAGTGTCACCTTTGAGTGAGAATATCTCTCTCGACGGTGTCACAGTGCATCAACTTTGTCCGCGTGTATGTCACTATGTTATAATGTTAGGGTTCAATGTAGAGTCGTTCCTCACGTGCTCCTCAACTCAGCCTTTCCTCGGACTCATTAAAACACCAATCACAGAGCGACATTGCCATGTAGACTGCTCTGTGGTCGGTGGTTGGGCAAGGCTGAGGAAAGGCTTATAGTTGAGGAGCACGTGAGGAACGACTATGCATTTCCCTACTGTGCATCCTCCTATGACTATAAAGCCATGTACGCTTGTTTCGGAACAACCCGGAGCCCGGACTTGTCGTTCTGTTTTACTTTGTGGTAGACAGTCACATTGCTCTGTTCAACGAAGGTACAGTCTTGTAATGTCCCTACTGTGCATCCTCCTATGACTATAAAGCCATGTACGCTTGTTTCGGAACAACCCGGACAGCCGGACTTGTCCTTCTGTTTTACTTTGTGGAAGACAGTCACATTGCTGTGTTCAACGAAGGTACAGTCTTGAAATGTCCCTACTGTGCATCCTTCTATGACTATAAAGCCATGTACGCTTGTTTCGGAACAACCCGGACAGCCGGACTTGTCGTTCTGTTTTACTTTGTGGTAGACAGTCACATTGCTCTGTTCAACGAAGGTACAGTCTTGTAATGTCCCTACTGGGCATCTTCCTATGACTATAAAGCCATGTACGCTTGTTTCGGAACAACCCGGAGAGCCGGACTTGTCGTTCTGTTTTACTTTGTGGTAGACAGTCACATTGCTCTGTTCAACGAAGGTATAGTCTTGTAATGTCCCTACTGTGCATCTTCCTATGACTATAAAGCCATGTACGCTTGTTTCGGAACAACCCGGAGAGCCGGACTTGTCGTTCTGTTTTACTTTGTGGTAGACAGTCACATTGCTCTGTTCAACGAAGGTACAGTCTTGTAATGTCCCTACTGTGCATCTTCCTACGACTATAAAGCCATGTACGCTTGTTTCGGAACAACCCGGAGAGCCGGACTTGTCGTTCTGTTTTACTTTGTGGTAGACAGTCACATTGCTCTGTTCAACGAAGGTATAGTCTTGTAATGTCCCTACTGTGCATCCTCCTATCGGAACAACCCGGACAGCCGGTCTTGTCGTTCTGTTTTACTTTGTGGTAGACAGTCACATTGCTCTGTTCAACGAAGGTATAGTCTTGTAATGTCCCTGCTGTGCATCCTCCTATGACTATAAACTATAAAGCCATGTACGCTTGTTTCGGAACAACTCGGACAGCCGGACTTGTCGTTCTGTTTTACTTTGTGGTAGACAGTCACATTGCTCTGTTCAACGAAGGTACAGTCTTGTAATGTCCCTACTGTGCATCCTCCTATGACTATAAAGCCATGTACGCTTGTTTCGGAACAACCCGGACAGCCGGACTTGACGTTGTGTTTTACTTTGTGGTAGACAGTCACATTGCTCTGTTCAACGAAGGTACAGTCTTGTAATGTCCCTACTGTGCATCCTCCTATAACTATAAAGCCTTGTACGCTTGTTTCGGAACAACCCAGACAGCCGGACTTGGCGTTGTGTTTTACTTTGTGGTAGACAGTCACATTGCTCTGTTCAACGAAGGTACAGTCTTGTAATGTCCCTACTGTGAATCCTCCTATGACTATAAAGCCATGTACGCTTGTTTCGGAACAACCCGGACAGCCGGACTTGGCGTTGTGTTTTACTTTGTGGTAGACAGTCACATTGCTCTGTTCAACGAAGGTACAGTCTTGTAATGTCCCTACTGTGCATCCTCCTATGACTATAAAGCCATGTACGCTTGTTTCGGAACAACCCAGACAGCCGGACTCTTCGTTCTGTTTTACTATGTGGTAGACAGTCACATTGCTCTGTTCAACGAAGGTACAGTCTTGTAATGTCCCTACTGTGCATCCTCCTATGACTATAAAGCCATGTACGCGTGTTTCGGAACAACCCGGAGAGCCGGACTTGTCGTTCTGTTTTACTTTGTGGTAGACAGTCACATTGCTCTGTTCAACGAAGGTACAGTCTTGTAATGTCCGTACTGTGCATTCTCCTATGACTATAAAGCCATGTACGCGTGTTTCGGAACAACCCGGAGAGCCGGACTTGTCGTTCTGTTTTACTTTGTGGTAGACAGTCACATTGCTCTGTTCAACGAAGGTACAGTCTTGTAATGTCCGTACTGTGCATCCTCCTATGACTATAAAGCCATGTACGCGTGTTTCGGAACAACCCGGAGAGCCGGACTTGTCGTTCTGTTTTACTTTGTGGTAGACAGTCACATTGCTCTGTTCAACGAAGGTACAGTCTTGTATTGTCCCTTTGACTCCAAGTATCTTGGACATTGCAACAAAGCACATAATAATTTGTAGAAATGTCTCCACTGGAAATCAGTTCTTGCAACTGAGTGTAACTATAAATAAAAATGTATTTATTTGTTTATTTTATTTATTTTTGTAGTGGGCAGGTTTGCGTGCTCTGTTGATACTCCGGCGGAAGCGTAAGCTTCTGGTAGGGCCACTCTAGCCGGGCCAGACAGGTCGAGGAGAAGCCAGACGAAATGCAGACCACGTCCTCCCATGGCTCCTTTTCTCCCCTTAACGTCCTACTTGTCTCTTTACCCCCCCCCCTTCCCCCTCCTGTATTTACCCCCCGACGTCATACGATCATTGACGTCACGTGTACGTCGTTAAACAACAAATCAATCTTTGTTATTACAGAATACAGATCATTTCATAACCCTCTATATATACAGACCGCTGAAAGTCCAATGAAATGACTACAGTTTGAATTTCACAACAAACCAGTACCACACACACATACACACACTCATATACAGAAACGCTATTTTCATCTTCGCCACCCGCCTACTTGAATGAATATTTATTGGAGAAGCACTTTCGTGGATGGAATATGTTGTGAAATCCATCAATTAAAAACTCACCCCGACTGGGAATCGAACCCAGGTCTCCCACTTGCCGGGTGGGCGCCTTGACCCCTAGACTAGGTCTGGCAATTAAATGTCTGGCTTGCGCATTGTTAGATGCCCGCCCGGCAAGTGGGAGACCCGAAACGGGTCAAGTCAAGAACAAATAACAAAGTTCGGGAAGCGTTAGGCGATAAAAACAAAGGGCGACACGTGTACTTGTAAGAGATAACGGTTGTTAGCCACGTGGGTAAAAATGTAGGGGAGACTGCACAAAGGCAAAGAGGGGGAGGGGATGAAACAATATGACATACCCTCAAAGAGGCTGGCAACTTGTGCTGCTGCTGTATAAAACACAGTAAATTACTCCTTCAAGTTTGAACATAGTTGTTCTGCTATAAAGCAAACTTTTCAGGGTGATACTCGACTTTACAACATGCATGGATGAGAATCGTGTCAGAGATCGCACTTGAGCAAATACTAATTAACGACCAAAGTAACTTACCCTCCCTAGCTGCTTGGATCGACAAAAATTCAAAACTACCGATCCATCCACAATCTTGAAATAATAATGAACAAGACAGCTTCCGTTATCTCAAAACATTTTTTTCTAACAAAATAGGGCCCCCTATGATGATCGTTGCTGTTTTGTGTGGATATTTTAAACTTTGAATTACAACACACAAATGAACACACATAGTCAAAGTAAGACACTTTGAAGTTAAATTAAATGCCACCAGCTGGTCTGGAAATCGTAAACAGTGGAGAAAAGTTCCGATATCGCTGATATGGATAGGTCACTAGAAAACTTCAATGTCGCGATACGATACCGCGATTTCTTCCCTTGATATCGATATAATTTTTTTATTGCTAGGCAGCCCTAGTTACAATCAGAAGTGGGTGGGTATTTTGAGTAGGTAAAATTCCTTAGATAAAATTCCTAATTTATCCATAGGCCTACAAGGGATACAAGGTACTTTTTCTAAAATTAATTAAATATACGTTAAAGAGCTAAACTCGCTCCAGCCTTGAGAAACAATTAGCCTACGTGAATGAATGAAACGTATTGCTCAAGAAGTATATCTACCATTCTGTTTCAGTGGCATCTGAAAACAGGTTCAGGAGACAACAATCAACAAATATCCTTACTGGCCGCCCACACAATTCTACTGTGTATCTCTCAAGTCAAGCCCTTTCCTAATATTGCATTTTATACTGAAATACTAGACATCTCTGTCCTATGCGCATACCTAGACTATCACCAAAGGTCTTTGCTATTACCTTACCCTTCATACCATGGATAATAATAATTACAGGTTTAAGATATGTAAACATTTCGAAAACAATTCAAAACATTTTGTTTCTTAAACGAACCTGTGATGCAGTTTAAACACGTACTAAATACGTTTTAAATATCTTTGGGTGTATAGGCCTACCCACACACTCCCAACTGTTGACATAGAATAATCAATCAATGCCATTTCTGCAAAACTTTTCACTTTAACCATTTGCGTGTCAGCCCAGTTGCAGTGTTGCAAGGGTGGCTGATCTCTACTCCCTGTGCCGATTTGATTGATATCGCCTTTATCAGAAGTGCAATAGTTGTCGCCCCCTGAAAAGAAACCATCCTATCCTTCGAGCAGCCTATCGTGGCATGGGAAGTGAAGAGGCAGGCCTGCTTCAATAAATCCGTGATTATTACATGTTTTAATGCCCCAGACGTGGCAACACCTCGACATGTCCCTTCAACCTATATTGGCTGTGTTGTACAGCTGCGCCAATAGGAACGGGCTGAAAATACTTTTGTACGCGTTACAAGCATGCGGCTATTTAGAAAATAATTAGGTATCCTAGTACGGTAGGTTTCCGCGAAATCAAACACAAGAAGTCTCCAAGATGGGAGAACACAAGGATTTAGTCCTTTAGATGTAAACGCAAGTTGCAGAGCGAGTTAAATTTGATTTCAACTCCAGCCCAATCACATTCTGTCAAGTAAGCATGGCTAAAATTATCAACGATCGAAGTAGGCCTGTGCTGTAGGAAATTTGCAGGCATATGCTATACCTACACCAATGAACGTTATATTTACCTGTCAATGTAGCCGTCTCCATCCCCATCGCACGCTTGGAACAGCTTTCGAACACGTTCTTCGTCGCATATAGAACTGGCATCTTCGCTGCCTCCAAACACTTCCGAACTTTGCTCAACATTTTCAGTCATTTTGCTCAATTATTGGGTCAACTTCGCATAGGCAATAGCCTAGGGTAGTAACTAGGCCTGGATAGGCAGGTCTATATATAGATCCTAGATCTCTAGCCTAACTAGTTTTAGGCATCCTTAGGCAAAGATTGCTTGTGCAACATATTGTTATGTTTTATGGAAGTCATAACTTGTGACATAGCTAGGAGTAGACTTCTTAAGTTAGCCTTATGGGCCTGCTTTATAACTAGGTAGGCCTAGGAAGGCTTGGCTACAAGATAGTTTAGGCCCATCATGTTAAGCCTTGGGTCTAGTGCCCTCAAAGCTGGGAACACATGTCAATCTAGGCTTATCAATCTTGGACGTTTTAGCCCAAAGAGTTTATATGTAATCTAAATGGATAACTAAAGGGTCAAATTTACCTGCATTACGTTACGAATCTATGAAATACAGACGTAGTTAATCTATGTAAGTTAAAAACTAACCTCCAAAATAACCAAAACGATTGATTCTGACAGCAAAAGTACACATGAAAAGCTAAAGTAGTTTACGGCTACGCCGTTAGTGGCAGCAGCTGCAGCTAATGAACTTTTGGCCGGCCAAAGGAAAATACTACGTTATCGACATTATTGTACTGAATTTTAGCGCGAATTCAAATTGAAAATACCATATCAATCCAAGAGTTTAGGCTGGAGCCAGGGGCGTGTGAAGTCTATTTTTCCAGGGAGAGCGAACTTTCCAGCTGACATGCAACATTTTGTTTTTAATAATAAAATAATGACATGGTTCATGGCACAAAGATAAAGCACCGAAGGCTGGTTGGTGGTGCAAAGGTATCGTACAATACTGTTTTTTTTTTTTTTGTAAGTACGTAAGGAATTTGATCACATTCATATCCGAATTAAAATATTCCAGAAAACATGGTTGAATTGGAATTTAAACTATTCAAATATGAAATTGGACTTCCATGGTGAGTAGGGGACTAGTGAATATGAATGATGATAAGTGATGTTTATGTGAAAAGGAATTGATTGGCGTAGTGACTTATTTCGCTCTGTTTAAATATTTGCCATACTTTAAGATACATTTCATATTTCGTAATGTCGATAATCATATTGATAACTGATAATATCACTCAGCTGTCCGGCATCTTTGGTATCACCGGCATGGGATTATATATTTAGTCACTTACCCAGAGGATAGGAAAAAAACACTCACGAAATTAGCATCACATCAAAACAATAAATGTATTAATATATTTCCCTTTTTATGCACAGAAAAAATTTAAATTTATTTTGTAAACGGTACCAAAAACAAAAATACTTCAATAAATAGAACATAACGGTTATTTATATAAGTACGAACACAGAGTGTGATGATATATTGCATTAAGTGTGAGCAGAGTTTATCGTATAACCAAGGTAGAGTTCAATCATTTAACTTTCTCTTCGATGAGTGGGATCGCCTTCTTGATCTTGGTAACTTCCGCGCTGTACCCCCACATTATCATCTCCGTGTGTTCCTTAGTGGGCAGCCCCCTCAGCGGCATATCTGTCTCGTATAGGGGGATGTACTTGTCTTTCATGTTGGCCTGGATAGGACGCACGTGGTTGTTGCGATGTACGTCCCACGTGACACTCTTCTCGTCGTCCTGGTTAACCTTGAGACATAACACACACCACAATAAGAGCATGGACACAACGGAATGCTAAATTACCTTTTCGCCAGGGTGGGGGGGGGGCTATTGCTGACAGTTGTCACGGAAAGTTGTCATTTCCAGATCGCTGTCCGCCTCCTTGTTAACCCCCAAGAAGTTGCGGTCCCCCTTCATGTCACATCATATAACTTATGTCATTCATTATGTAATAAATACAAAACAATACAAAACTACCTTGAGAACCCTGAGTTTCTTGAGGTCTCCGTCCCCCTTCATGTCACATCAGATAACTTATGTCATTCATTATGTAATAAATACAATACTAAACTACCTTGAGAACCCTGAGTTTCTTGAGGTCCCCGTCCGCCCCCTTGTAGACCCCTAAGAAGTTGTTGTCCCCCTTCATGTCGATGTCATAGTGCTTGGCAAGCGGCAGATACGCCTCCACGGTCTCTAGCGGTAAATAGCCGAAGTTCTCCTTGGCGCGACTGTGTGACCGGTAGTCGTCCAGCCACGCATCGAAAGTCTCGACAGCTTCGGTCAAGTTCGTCACCTTTTCGGCGTCCTTCGTGCGTTTCAAGATGACTTTCGCGCGATGGTACATCGAGTTGATGATTTGAAATTGGAACGATATGTCGCGGCCTTCTAATAGTTTGATGGTTTCCAGTGCCTTGTCTTTGTCTTTGAAGCCGGCGCCTTGGAAAGTTGTCTCCGTTGATTCGCTGCCGAAGAGTTTGCCGCCGGTGCCCCAACCGGAAGCTTTCTTTTCGCCCTCTGCTTCCGGTTTGGGCTTCTTCTCCAGTTCTGTGTGTCTCTCCTCGCTGTTACGTTTGTCTGACTTGACTTTCGGCATCTTGGCCTGGAATCAAAACAATAAATACAAATAAATCAATTTTTATTTATAGTCTACCCACTCAGTTACAAGAACTGATTTTTAGTGGGGGTATTTATACCATTTTATTATGTGCTTCGTTGCTATTACGGGTCGTCACCGGTTACATAAAACTAGTATCATATCCCGGACCGGGACCGGCAATCGAACCCTGGTCCTTCTGCATTGGAACTCGATACACAAGTTCTAGCAAATCAAGTATGCCTCGATGTAATTCACTGTTATCGCGTTGTCGCAGATGACACTTTGAATAGGAATATGAATATAATTATTATATTTTTGGGGCGGATTACTTTCGATATTGCGTTCAATTGTATTGTAGCTACTTGACAATAAAATATTAACAATAAAAACTAATCTTTAGATCATAAATACATTTTCCTCTAGCTTGGTGGCAACAATGACGGTGAGTTCACGATTGATGTCCAAAATTGCAACTTTCACACCAGATTTAGTTTCTAGAAGAAGCTGCCATTTAAATTAACTTTACAGCGCAATATCAAGATTAATCCGCCGCCAAAAATATTTGAAATTAGTTTTGGATACCTGATAAAACCTTCTTTTAGTTCCACACTATATAAGTTTATTGTAATGGATATTTTAGAATATAAAATTGTCTCAGGTTGGCACCTTCAGAAAACAGTATTGTATCCTAAATAATTCCCGAAATAGTGTTATTTCTTATTTCGAATGTTACCTTTGTTCATTAAATCTTTGTTTAATTAGAAGAATTTGATTTTCTGATTGAGTAATCATTACCCTTGCTTTAGATCGAATGCAACTTTCCAACGATAGTAATACTACTATCACTATCATTGACCTTGCTTGATATTCTACAATAGTTTGAAACAACTATGCCTCACATCCCATCCTATGGCCTTGACCGGAATGTTCGTCGGTCTGAGCCAGCGAGCATGTCTTGTCTTTTGTAATTCATTAAAGTAATTATTACTATAGCGCACTTAAATACGTGTCCTGACCAAGTTCTGACCGACCATTAAAACATAATAACCAATATAATGAACACGGCGCTGAAATTAGGGTGGACACATTTGCATTAGATATTTGGCCGACAGTCATCATATTTGCAGGCGCAGGTGAAGCAATTATGCTGCCGAAACATTCCTTTCGTACTGATAAAACAATACTTGATTGGAACAGGGGGGGGGGGGGGGGGCAATTGCCTCCCCGACCCCGTTTGTTCTTGAAATGTTTAATTTAATTGAAGCTGTTTGTAAACGCTAGCAAAGTTATGTAAAGAGAAAAATAATTTTTGTTTCCGGATATCGATATTTTACGGGTTTGCTATATTTTCTTCACATTCATTCATTCATGCACTCATAATGTCTGTTCCAAAGCAGCAATCCGATGGAAGGAGGACGTTTATAATAATAAATCATAATTCATGCTATTCATTTCATATTCACTTCAAATCTATTAAAAATTACATCGCAAATGTGAGGATACAATCATTTGTTTAAAGGTGTAACTTGTATAATCAAATCATAGGCTATAATAACTATAAGGCTGACATGAACTTGAACCATGAACCTCGGATAAATATTTAGTCCATGGCAATCATAATTCCCAGTGATGTTGCCATGGTGAAAACCACCAACTAGTTTAAATATTCTGAACTTGTCCCCAGAAAGAGCCACATTATTTTCATATGTCACCACCGACCGCAAGGTGCATGACGTCAGACGTGGTCACTTAGAATAGAAGATGTCTACTATACCTACTTCGATATGGATAATACAAACACCGGTCCCTCCCATAACATGTTGGCACAAAGTCAAGGGAACGTGCCTTGCATAATAGATGGCCAACGTTTAAAACTATACTTGAAATTTGGAGAGTCGGGAGTGGTTGGCGCCGCAAGACATTCAACAAAATTACGAGTTTTAGTTTAATGAGTCTAATTACTCTCAATTACACCTGGACAACGTTTTAAATTATTCAAAATACATTGTTTCAGAAAATAACATTTGTTCAGTGGTATTTTAATCAAAGCGAGTTTTTTGTTAAAATGAATTCGTGTAAGCGAAACATCAGTCCCTGAGTTACAATAACTTAACTAAACCATTTGACAAATATGTCATCAAGATAATACTGCCGTATACGTTCCGATTAAAAAGACAATAATAATTATTTTGTTTGAATTTTCGCTATTAATTAATATGTGCTCGTTTTATTGTCGAAATAATAATACATTTATAAAATAGCTATGTAGTCAATAACTACTTCGTAGCCATGCTATTCATTACGGGTACAAATCTGCAACAGATGGTATGTCGGGTTAGCCTACAATACTGGTCATAAATACGTCCACATGTACGTCTAGACGTTTGTGTCCAGTAAACATACAAATTGCAACTTTTGAAAGTTAAATTCACACAGGTGTCGGCAACAACTAATTTACGATTTACATAAGGTCCGGATTTTATCCGTAGAAAATATCAAATTATTAGTATTATTATTTTTTATTTTTTTTACGACATATTCGGCAGTTAGGTCATATGACGTCGGCCAAATCGGATTCAAAACACATCGCTGGTGTCGTCATAAGAGGTAAAGAAAATGCATTTGTACAACAGGAGGTTGGAGGGCGCTTAGGTAGCAAACTGGACCGGCATGAATAAGAATGAGAATGAGAATAGACACACGAAACAATGGATAACGTAGTAAAAAGGGTGATTTCAAATATTCATAAGATCTCATCTTGTCTCAGCGGGCACCGGTCACCACCTCACTTCGACCGGTAACAATCAAATAATAGAAATACAATCTAAAAGAGCGCATACAAAATCCAAAATATATTTTCTTAAAATTTAATTAAAAATAAAAGACGAATATAATAATTGCAAAATTGTCACATTCTAATGAGCTGTTTCGTTTACCCTCCTAATTAATAAAAAAGATGAACATACACAAGCAAAACGAAGAAAAAACAATAAAATGTCCACATACCTGTGTTATGTAGAAGTTGAGTGCGTATATGTCCGATTCCCTGAAACACCGGCCGACAACGCAGAACCGCTGTTTACTCACAGATCATTGAAACTGATCTGAACCTACCGGTGACCGCTGCGCCTCGTAGGCCCCCCCCCCCCCCCAAGCGATTACCTCACAACTACACGTTCGGGAACACAGCCCGTTTCAAAAACACCAACCCACAACAGTCGGCCTTATAGCACTGCGGCAGTCACTGCTCGAAGGTCGATGTTTTCATAACAGTCTATATCCGTGAGAAAGACAAAGACAGTTGATGATGTATTGACGTGCGAGCAACGGAGAGAGAGAATAGTTTCACATATTTTAGTGGCTTGTGTCAGGGCCTGAAATAACCGCTTCATTATGACATCATCGGCGAGAATGTTATGTGTGTAGTAATGGTTGAGAGCCCACTTGATTTCCATAGTGCAATGATGTCATAGTGTGAGATTATCAATGAGCTAACAACGTAAACACAGACTTGCGTTTCACTTTATTCATTCAATAAGTGTTATTAGATTATTTTGATAGGTATTTTGATGTGAGAAGTACAACACAGGTCTAACCTCATGTTTGCCCCGGGGGGGGGGGGGGGGGGGGGGGGGAGGAAGGGGTGGGGGGGGGGGGGGCAAGAGGTGCCCCCCCCCGGCTGCGATCAAATCACCAATATGTTGCTCTTATACATGTTATGAAAGTAGTCAAATTGTTGTATGTGTAATTTTTGTGCTACAGGTGTGTATGTATGTACTATTTAGGTTATTGAAATGTTCTTCCCCCCCCCCCGTATGTATCTATGTATCTTTCAATAAATAAATACAAAAATGGGTGTTTGGATAGTTGGGAATGAACCCCATATTACTGAGATTCTCACCAAAAGGTTGTCAGGATTGCCAGTGATAAGAATTGAACTCACGAGATCTCGAAATGGAATCTTGTGAGATCCCTTGAGGAAGGTCTTCGTTGGTAGAGGAGGCCATTTATATATATTACAATATACTTACTTGTTCCAGTCCAACAATATGAAAATGAGACAATGAACGCCTGTAATCTCGATAGAAGCGGAAGTACACCCACAGTACTGCAAGGTCCGTCAATCCCCTGACACTTCCGCTTGTCGGTCACAGACAGACGTGATGATGCCATTTCAAAGTGCGAACAGTCGTGGTTTAGTTAGTTGAAGATGAAGACTGTCTAGCATTTCACAAAGATATAATATATTATAATATGAATACTTAATTAGTCACTGAGTGAACTACCTGACGAAATTGGTGATGCGAATTGCAAAATATATGCCTGGAATCGTAAATCCTTTGGGTTTCTCAGTTGACAATAACGTGTGACCATTCTAACCTTGTAAATATGGGCATCAGGTACAGATTGCCGTTTAACTCCGTAAAATGAATTCCAAAACGTACTTAATTAGTGTTTGTATCAAAACAAATAAGTTTATTGATCTCACCAAATCTCACATTGTCTGATGTTTTGCAAACTCATCTTCACATGTCTTTCGATTCGCCATATTATTGGATCATATACATAATATAGCGATGACCCACATATTCAGATTGAGCGAAAACGCCCCCCCCCCCCCCCTCTCCACTCCATCAACACTGTATTTTATCTATATCTATAATTTAGAGGTTTTTATTGTTGGGTTTCTACGGGCGAGAGATGGATATATAGAGAGATACCATTGGGGTTTCTTCACAGACCCACAAAAACGTTCAAGAAAAATTAACTTTTAAATGTTATTACAGATTTATTTCCTCACGTTTTATCAACAGAATAAAACCTGTCGTTCAGTCAACATCTTTAAACCATGAAAGTCATAAACCAAACACTTACAAGTTACAACTGAGTTGAGTTTACTTTACAATGACGAGTAAGCCTACATATATAGGCTTACTAATAAATACATATATACATGTCAATGGTTTCACTTACATTACATTGTGTATCTGTTAACCGTGATTGTAATGATTAACGAACATTGTGTCTACTATAACCATATTGACTAGACAGTGTAGCATAGATTCTATTTTGGTTCTACACTTTTTGACTACATGACTTTATACACTTTTGTATAAACACATATTATGCTACATTCTGGGAAAAATATCAGTTTTCAAACTGTAGGTACTTGTTTCATACATTATTTTATTTGTGAGAGAACTGCGTGCGAGAAAATTAAAGAAGTAGAACTTTCAATATACATCACACTTCTTGCACTGACTATGAATGTGTCCATGAAAGCAAATGAATTGCAAGAGCTGCATGGATTTGATGTAGTTGATGATGGTTGTTTTTGAAGGAAAAGAACATTCATTAACTAGAAGGAGAGTAGGTGAATGTAAAACTAAACTAATTTCAGCTCAGTAGTTGACAGTTACAGCAATGAGAAGCGACTACCAGTTGCATAACACAGAACTTGGGCCAGTCAATTATAATGCCTCCCTCCCCCCTCATCCCTTCGTTCACAATCAATGTATGTCCGTTCATCTTACTACCTAAACAAAAAACAAAAAAAGTAAAGTACAATACGAAATAAAACATCAACACTGTAGAATAAACATAACGCAAACAAAATTGTGATTTTATTAAAAATTAAAATTCAACATTTTTGTGATTTTTAGAAAATTAAAATGTACCTCTTCAAGGAAGTGGTTAACATGTTTGAGTCACAATTAAAATCAAGAGAAACGGCTAAACAAGAGGGGAGGCTGTTAAACAACAAACACGTTTGTTCCCCTGGGTAATCAAAATATGTACAGGAGTAAACCCCATTGAGGTAATTATTTTGTTTAAGTTATCAAAACGTTCGGGAAAAATTGAAAGGTACCCATATTATCTTGTTTTTTTTTTTTAAGAAAGAATACCAATCAATAAATCACGATACTTCAATCTTTTTACCAAGAAAGAGCTTTTAGCATGAAACTAAACGTTTTGGTAAGTGTCTTGGTCCTGCACTTTACAGTGATTTGCTTCATAGGTAGACCAGACCCCCCCCCCCCCCCCCCCCCTCCAACCCACCTGAGACTACAAAGCTCGAGGAGCACACTATGCCACATCACAGACGTACGAAATAAAGCCAACTTCCCCTCATTTCCAGGACTGTCCATCTAAACACAAGGGTTTAACAGTTGAGACATTTCAGACTATTGTAACGAGGCAAACCCAATTAGAAGATACAGATAATATAATTCAAAAATAAAATAAAAAAGTTGAGAAAAAACAGTTGAGACATTTCAGACTATTGTAACGAGGCAAGCCTAATAAGGAGATACAGATAATATATTCAAAAATAAACTAAAAACATACTGATTCATAACTGTCTTTCAACCATAAGTATTTACACTTTCCAAAAACGTTCCCCTATTAATTGTTGTTTTAGCTAACTACGACAAACTCAACATGCGAATGTTTTACAGTAACGGAACAACATGAAACATCATTAACATACACATGTGTCTACGCCCAGACAGTGAAACGGCTGAGTGTCTATTTTATGCGCCTCAACATGACCGCTATCTCTTTCTACGACATCTTTACCGACTTGAGACTTGACACTGGCGCTATCTTCCGACTGTTCTAGACCACCTTTATCGACAAAGCCGTTGCGGTCGGCCGCCAACTGCTTCTGTGCGATGCTGCCATCTATGGAGAGATCCTGTGCGATACTCCCTCCGTCGTATGGGATGTGTTGGGCGTCGCCGTGCGGGTATTGTTGGGGGTAGCCTCGCGGTCTGTAGGTGCCCGACGGCTCCGTACTGCCGAGATGGGGCTGGAAGTGATGCAGAGGGGGGTAGCTGGCGCCGGAACTGTACATGGCCAGCATCTCGGAGTAGGACGGGGAGGGGGTGTCGGGAGGGGGGGCGCGGGGGTGGTGCGAGCCCCCCTCGCCGCCCCCCCCGTACGCCAGGTTGAACAGCGCCTCGGGGTCGCACACGAACTTATAGACGTAGCGTTCTCCTGCATGGACATAATATGTAATAATGCGATTGATTAAACCAACTGTGAACTTGTTGCATTCATGCGGTGAACAGCAATAGTTATTGTTATTACAGAACTGAGATACGGACGCTAAAACACAGCGTTGAATACATGCTTTACCACAAAGGGGAGGAGGGTCGCTACATTATACAAGTACCTTGCAACAATATGGGAACTGGGGCAAAGAAGACTAGGGAGTATGCAATAACGTCATTTCCGGTATCGCATGGTGGCCATACTGAGGTACTCTGTAAACATTTGTTTACGTTCTTCCGACACTTCATTGTTGCAATATTGCAGATGTCCTTTGACTGACATATCAACTGTTTTCAAACAAAGGTTCCGTATTATGACTGAAAACAAAATAAGAACGCGTAAACTCTGTTTGAAGACAATCATTTACATGTTTTATCATTTGTCATCATTGTTGTTATCATTTTCTTGAACTTTTACCTGCACACATCAATCTATACGGCTTAAAACTGTGATTTTTCCAGGAAAACCTATGTGTCTTCTTTTGACAGAACAAATGTAAACAAGCAATGTGTACCTCATAATGGCCGCCACGTGACGTCTATTGAATACGCCCTATAAGGGCAAGGAAAATTATTTGGCTTAATTTTCTCTGTCCCTCAAATTCAGTTCGGCAGGGGCAACTTACCACTATGTCCCCCACCCCCCTCCTCCCTTCCCACCGATTCCAACGCCGCTAAACTTTGTCCAGAAAGTGGTATATTATCTAAATTCGAGTCCCAGCGGAAATTAATTTTCTTATCATTCGTTTATACACCCTATCATTACTCTTATCTAATCTATTGTTTCTTGCGAGTTATTTTCCGTAAAGTTCTACAAACAACATCACTCCTTAGGCCTATAGCGACCACTGTAGTCCGTACAGAAAGTGATGTGAGAGAAATTGAAGTCTATTGTTTTTGTCCGTAAACATATATAAACAACATCACTCCTTAGCGACCACGGTAGTCCGTACAGAATGTGATGTGAGAGAATAACGTAAGCCTATACCTGAGACCTTCTGCATGATTCCTTTCTCGTAGTAATACCGCAGAGATCGGCTGAGCTTGTCGTAGTTCATCGCAGGCCTGTTCTTCTGAACCCCCCAGCGTCGAGCCACCTGGGATACACAACATAATGATCAGAATCACTGGTGTTATCTTCTAGCACAGATAACGGATTGAATTTGTTATCCGTGCTTTTAGTGTTTGGAGAGTTTTGTATCTAGCGAGTCATGGACAAATTCATACACCACATACATTGTTATACTATAGTAACCGATATAATCGAAATATAAAATATAATAATAATAATTTTAGTTTCATTTTTCCATTTTCAATTTAGTTTTAAGTGCTAAAGTTGACATATAAAAAAACAACCGTCTTGACCGAGATCATGTGTAATACAGCAATACAAAGATTATGTCAAAGTTCAATAAGCCCCTGTATTATGAACTTGAATAAATATATATTAAACTACTAACATTTTACCATAGCAACCAGGCTTCCCATTGGTTGTTGCCCTGGTGAAAACAAGCTAGTATAGCCTTCTAAATATTTATCTGAAATTCATAATACCGGGCCTTACATGATAATTTGTTTTTATATATCTGCTTCCTGTGTCCAACAATGAAGTCGGGTAGGGGTAGGGGATAGGAAATTTATCCCATCATATTCTGGCCCCTAGGTACATCGAAGCCGGCTGGCCATGCCTTGACGCTTCCCTCATGTTAACTTCCTCTGGCTGTTTCTCTTCACTTTCTTCTGCCTCTGCTCTTTCTAAAAAATTCTAATAATTCCAATAATAATAATAATAATAATATTAATTATTATTATTATTATTATATCCACAATGACTATAATAATGAGTAATGTAATACCTCCTCCGGCTCGACCAGCTTGAACTCCATCCCCCGCCCCGTCCACGCGATGCAGGCGCTGTTGGCGGGATCGTCCAGAAGCGCCACGAGGAACTGCCACAGCTGTAGCGAGCCTCGTCGCTGCTGATACCCGGCGCCCGGCGTCGCCTCCCCCCAGCCTGAGGCGCCCGACGACGCCGAGACGGGCCGGGCGGGGGCTGTGACGTCACGCGAGGGCTTGAAGGCGTCGGCCTTGGACGCCGGGGGGTACAGGACGCCGCTGTAGCCGCCTGGAGGGAGGACACAGGGTTACCACGCTACCAGTGTTATAGACAAACTACCCCAGCCCTAGGACGCCGAGACGGGCCGGGCGGGGGCTGTGACGTCACGCGAGGGCTTGAAGGCGTCGGCCTTGGACGCCGGGGGGTACAGGACGCCGCTGTAGCCGCCTGGACGGAGGATAAGACGATAATAATTATAATTGTTTACAAATGATGTACACCCCCCACCCCCCCCCCGCCTAACTGGCTAGCACAAACATGAGACGAAATCCCCGAATTCATTAACGGAAGCCATAACAGAAGTTCAACCATGCGCACATTTCTTGGAAACACAACATCTAGTCAAATAATAGGCGTCCACACAACAAAACAAACGATTACTTTTTGACAGTTCGGACCCAACAATTTCAAGAAAACTGCGGTCGCACTAGGGCTGTACAAACAACTTATTATAAATGCAGTGGTTAAAATGTCCTGCGGCGTTCTCAGCTTTGCCATGGCCATGGTTTGGGGTGCACACCAGCTTTACTTGAGGTGCCTCTCTTTAGGTGACTAACTAGGTGTATTGGGGTGTTTGGATAGCTGGGAAGGAATGTCCAGATAGTTGGGAAGAAATGCCCAAGGGCTGTTGGTATGACTCAATCCCAGCATTCGCTTTTACCACTGAGCAAAACCTGGGAAAAACCTTCAGTCAGGTTTGCTGGTGGCCGCAATCGAACCGGCGACCTCCCGAATTAGTCTTTCGTCTTACCGCTGAGCCATTTCTATGGTACACAAGGTTAGAACACACCCCTGTATGCGCACATTCTATACTGCCCAAGGAATTGTAGTTTCATGTATACACAGTAAATTTATCGAATCATCAAATACAATCATGTATCCATGGAGTTATAAGTTGAGAAGGAGGTCTAGCTTGAATGGAAGAGCGCGATCATAATGTGGTCACTTCCGGTACTTTGACAGTGACGCCATTTTAGTTGTTTACTTTCAGACATAGTGAGTATTGCAGGCTACGAAGCTCGACTTTATAAGAAGTTAAATACGTATGAACGTACATATAAATTGAGGTAAGTGTACACAATTACTCTGCTGGTACCTTATCATTTTGTCGAGTAAGAATTTGTATCGATTTGCTTAGAAAAATGCATAATAAAAATTAATGAAGTCCTGATACTGCCCTACTGTCAGGCTAGTGTAGGGCCTAGGCTTAAGAAGTAGCCTGTTTAAAACCATTGAACTGTAATTAAGCTTAAGCTACGACTATTAATACATACTTTTCAGTAAATCTAGGCCTATTGAAAATAAACCATAGGCCTTATTCTACCATGGTTCTACGCCCAGTCGTACAGTTCATTAAAAGTGGGCGATACATGTTGTCAACATAACCTCTCCAAAATCGCCTTCACTTTATAGGCCTAAGGCTAACTCTTGCCTATGTAGGGCCTAGCTAGGTCTAGATAGAATAGTTGTAACTTTGTGTGATTGCCGTTTCCTTTAGCAAATGTCCAAGTGGATTTACGTTTTTGAGGGATGATCAGGAATGTGCCTTGTTTTCAGATAAACCATTCTGGGATTGGACCTGTTCAAGAACCTTGGTAGGCCTAAGCGTAGGCCCACCACTTCTAGGCCTTCCTCGTGAAGGTGTACTTCTCATTTTTTTACACTTGTGATAGGCCTAACGTTTTCCTTAATAATTTCCGTTTATTTTACTCTTGTTCCAATCGTTCTGCACTATTTCACGGCTTACTTCGTGGGTCACAGTCGAATTAAACAACTAAAATGGCTGCCGTCCCGCGGTGTCTGCACGGAGCTATCTCGTACGCATTCTACTGCGCACCTAGACCTCCTTCTCAACTTATAACTCCATGATGTATCTTTGCCCGTGCAGGGACAATGTAGTGTGTTACATAGAGGTGGCTCAGCGGTAAGACGCGAGACTCTAATTCTGGAGGTCGCAGGTTCGATTCTGTTCACCGGCAATCCTGACTGAAGGTTTTTTCCGAGGTTTCGAAAATTAAAATATATTTTCTGGGCTACAAATGGTTTTGTGCAGGATCGTATAGTGATTTTCTTTTTCGTAGGAATACCCGTTATAGGGTGCACTCCAGCTTTACCTGTGCCCCTCTTCAGGTGACTAACTAGGATTTTAGGGTGTTTAGATAGCTGGGAAGGAATGTCTGAGGGCTGTTGGTAGGACTAAATCCCGGCATTCGTTTTTATGACTGAGGAAAACCTCGGAAAGAACCTTCAGTCAGGACTGCCGGTGGCCGGAATCGAACCGGCGACCTCCCGAATTAGAGTCTCGCGTCTTACCACCTCTATCGGTGTATTTGAGAGATTGAAACGGTCAAGGCAGGACAGACCTTCGAACGTTTTGTAGTTTACTGATTTGACATTTAATTATTTATGTTTTTGGCAGAGCTTTGGATCACTATTCTTTTACCCGGCACCTCCACCAAGTCGACCATCTGTTACATGGTCGGAATATTACGGATTGGTTGTTTCCTGGCTAAAACAATATATCTACACAAATCAATAACTACGTCTAAAACTTTGTAATTATTTCGAGTGTGGTAAACTAGTAAGCCAAATCACAATACAAGAAACATGTGAATATACAATATACAAAAACTAATATCGCACAAAATGGATTTGGCGACTAGATGAAGTTCAATTTTAAAATTACTTTTTTAATATTAAATATTTATCAAAGTATGAAATCTTTTACACATTTTGTAGGTAGGTATAATATACAATAATCATTTATTTTTAGGTGTTATAGAGCAGAATCGTTACACGAGTAAGCGATGGTAAAATGAGATATATCTGTAAATAGCTGGCAGAGTTGATGGACCCTAAAAAGAGGGGTGGCCATAAGTAATGCATCAACTGGAAAAGGTTGTCGTGCATTTTATATGACTAGGTTGGGTCAGACAGCAGAGCACAATGCATAACACAAAGGTGGCCTGGGAATAGGGAATCGAAAAACGCGCCGAGCTCGCTCGACAACCCCTGTTAAAAGCTCATGGGCTTGGACAAACATCCCACATCTGGATACGTTGGTACTGAACTCTTTACTCATTAATAATCTTTCTCTATTGTATAATTGATTGGTTCTTGTGTTAGGGATGAATTTTACAAAAGAATAAAATATAGTGATTTTTTGCTTCTGTGTTTTTATGACTATTTTTTCAGTTTTGTTTTTATACCTATTTGTGATGTGATTTAACTATCTGTGTTAATATTAAACTGACATGTTTCCCAAAAAGGTTTCAGTCCTTACTTTATTAAAGGCGGTATGCAACAACAGCTCAGATTTAACATAAATTAACCATGATTTGATACCGACGAACCTGAATGTTAAGTTATTCAATTCATGGTGGAATTGTCTATCTAATGTGTAACATGGTTTTCTGGCCGAGGCGTGGAGATGGGCGGTGTGAATTAATTAATAGCTCGTATGAAAGCTAACCGGGTTGTTTAAGTGCACATGCCTGCCTTGAGGGAGCGCCGCGAGGGGGGGATAAGCTGCGTGGCGCCGCCCTTCGTTCAGCTCGCAGCTTTTATTTACGAAGGAAAACTCGCTTTTGTTGTGTATAAACATTTTGCTACCTTATTTTTTTGTCAACTAATTTCAAATTGATACTATTTCGATTTAGACATTTGTAAATCCTTTGTTCGATTTCGTGAACGGATCACCATTCTAGATAGTTTCCAAAAATCCGACACTTAGGTGGCTTTGGCATTTGCTAAGATTAGATCCTCTAATCGTACAGGCTTCCTCTAGGTTCGGGCACCCTAATTAATATTATTTGTAAATAATATTTTAATGAACGAAAATCTGGTCCCACCTCACAGTTCCAAGGAACCTACTTCTAGCAATCAGCCGTCCCTGTTATCAGTGATAGTGACGTATATGCATTGCAATAATGCACGATATTCCAATATTTGTCAATATGGAACAAATATAATACATTGCCTTGAGTTTGATGGAAGAGAACAAATACAGACTGCAGGAATACTTTCCAGATTCTGAAGTACATTTATAAATAAATTAAATGCATTCAGACAGACAGACAGACAGACAGACAGACAGACAGACAGACAGACAGACAGACAGACAGACAGACAGACAGACAGACAGACACAGACAGACAGACAGACAGACAGACAGACAGACAGACAGACAGACAGACAGACAGACAGACAGACAGACAGACAGACAGACAGACAGACAGACAGACAGACAGACAGACAGACAGACAGACAGACAGACAGACAGACAGACAGACAGACAGACAGACGTAGAGCAGAGCAGCTGGGTCACGTGATGCGCTCGCTTTGCCGTCGTTATAAGGTCTGAATGTTTTATGAGCATTTATGGGTTATGCTAAGCACAATTAAAAACGAATGCCAAGTATATACACAACAATTCTACAAAAACAGATTCAAAACAAAACTAAACAAAACATAACATAACATAAATATTAAACGGCGAGCGGGTAAGAAAAGACGGGTTGTACATCGTCATAAGGATTAAGTTTAGTGTGTTGTTATTTTATCCCCGCTCTCCAGCTGCAGCTCCTGGAGAGAAGGGAACAGCGGCTGGAGACCCCGAGGGAGTTTACCTTCAGTCGGGATAAATGACGTTAAAAGCTTTGGCGTGCATTATTCACAAGACAAGCGCAGACTTCCATGATACCAGGCTATGTCAATTAGGATTACACTTCAATATGCAAAATGTTCGTTAATTTTGCCGTGATTAATTAAAAACATACCACATGTTAACGGTGTTCACTGGAAAAATAGGGAAATAAACGACGATGAGGGTTCGGAATGGAAATAAAATGATCACGTTGAGCATTTTATCTCCAAGGTTTAAACAAAAACATGTCAAGCCTTTCTCTGCTGGGGCAATATTTCAAAGTTGCATGTCAGGGCAGAAGCTGTAACTGCTTGCCAACCGCCTACTTATTACCAGTACGGGCTCGATTTTTGCCTCCAGCTTTCATTTTTGAACGGTTTTGTGCAATTGTTCCACAGTCAAAAATCAAATGTTAATATTCCCATTCCCAAGTCTACTAAATAGATATTTACCCACTTAATAGTACAGAAATTAATGAATATGTTATTTAATTAATCCTGACAAAATTTTAAATTCCCAGAATGTATATGAATAATGTTAAGATTTACATCATACTGACAACGATTTTAAACGTTTACGAAAAATGAGTTATATAATATGGAAACCCTCATGTACTTAACTAACTAGTGATTATTTTATCTACACGTGAAGTCGTTAAAGCCAAAATTAAGCACTATCAGTTCCAACAGATTTAAATATTAATTTGCTAATTAATTTTATAACGATAATCCTTTCACTCGGGACGTATTTACAAAGAGCGCAACTATATTACTTTCCAACATATTCGGATAGTAGTATTAAATAAATGACACAACCGTAATTGAAATATGATATACTCATGTGGAACGAAAAAAAAGAGCAATGATTTTCAACAACACAGTTTCATTTGTGTCAATGACTTTTAGACGCGAGGGTTCGCGGATCTAACCCATTTCCATAGTCATAATTAGTGATGAATTTTAATTTAGAAACCAGCTAATGCGATTAACTAGTAAAGAGAGCCAGAGAGAGCGAGAGAGAGCGAGAGAGAGAGAGAGAGAGAGAGAGAGAGAGAGAGAGAGAGAGAGAGAGAGAGAGAGAGAGAGAGGGAGAGAGAGAGAGAGAGAGACTCAGCGGCAACGAAAGGGGTCAATCAGTTGGAGGGGGGTGGTTTTCTCCACAGCTAAAACCTCAGAGCATCATTAATCTAAACGCAGTCATTATTGCAAGGATTACACACCACCCTTCCCCCAACATGAGAAATGCAAACTTACAGGCGTTCGAATCAATGTTAATAAAAACGTAAAAGTAATTAAATTTAAAAATTAATTTACTTATAGACGTCCAGATCTTCTAGTTGAGGATTTAAATTGATTTACAGTGTTTGCTTTTCTTTGGGAAAATGTAATTTTTCTTCTTTTTTAATTAAGCACGATAAATCTGAACATGTTGACATAGCGAAGATACTGAAAAAGCTTATTTCTATTCTATACCCATATCACATAAAGTCTAAAAGTTCTCTTTCAACCATGTGAGTGTTATTTAAAACTGCTCACGTGTGTGGTACGTTTTGTGAATATTACTGCCCTCATTCAATATTTTGCTCAACACTGATTTGTGTTGAATTAACAAACTGACAAAATCAAAGAGTAGACCTATCTACGACCAAAGCTAAAGTAAAATACTGATATGTATAATATATGTAATGCTCGAGATCATAAGATATTCATTCACTGTATTTCCCCTGTTATTCGCAGATCTGTATCTATCTCTACTACTAAATTATCTACAATATTTAAAAGCAATCACTATGTACAAATACAACAAACGAGCCAGCCGGAATAAGTAGTTACGTTGGCTACATTTTTATAACAAGTTGGTTTGTTGGTATGGTATGTTCGGAAATTTGATAATGACAAGCTGTACCGTACCTCACCCTTCGTCTTCGCGTAATTCGTAAAATCATAGATTATACTATAAGCATCGCTATGTTCGATAAATTAATTATACTGTTATTGTTGGTATTTAATTTTAGTTATGATAGCTTAGATTAAATTATTAGTTCGTATATGAAGAAAGGTAAGCCCACATTTGACATAATAAATCACCTTTAGTTCCTAAAGTGAGAAACAACCACATATAACACACACGTATTTGTTAAAAAGTATGCAACGCATCTATATTTTATGTGAAGAAGAAAGGTACAAGGAAAGCAACGAGTCATCGTAGGGTGTTGCGGGGGCGGGGGGGGGGGGGGATATAGGTGATGTCCTGTCTTGAGGGGAAACCTGAGAAACATTGTTTGTGTCTCCCATTGAAGTCTGCTGCCTCATCACGGTCAAACTACACCACAGCCAGCTAATGAAATGGCAGAAGTCAAGATCGCCGTTGTGTTACTGTGTGTACACAATGTCTACATATCTCATCTGGTGGGAGGTGGTACAGTCCATTAGTTGTACCTACTAATCATCGACACTGCCTTTGTGTGCCTGCAGTATAGCCCATTCATAATGTATAAAGATCCTTTATTTCACATTGATCATGTATATAATACAAATATTTCTTTTCCAAAGTGAGTATGAAATAATATTAATTACAAACTAAAATCTCGCCAAAATAGTTAGCTCACCCACACAACAAACATACGTATAGATATGATTAGAGTTGGTTCTTCTCGTATCGCAAGTTAAAGAACACTGGTATATAATATACAGCTAATGGCTTTGGGTTCAAGCACATGATTCAGGCAGCTAAAAACAGTATACATTTAAATGTAGCTTCCTTTATAACGGGTAAATCAAGATAAACTAAACATACTATTACACCGTTACACGCTATGTAAGAATATTAAAACTTATAAAATAAGATAATATGTACAGTACATTATTGGGACATCATTAAGAGCAGCTTTTATCAACTCGCTTCACCCTAATCCAAGTCAGTTCCAGCCGGGCGACGGAAAAGCACATTACTTGATCACGCGGAATGTCTCAGGCATGTGTAGGGGAGGGGGAGGGGGGAGGGGGGAGGGGAGTGTGAGGGGGAGGATTCACCCCTGCCTAATTAGCGATAACAACTTCACATTATTGTTACTTGTTCACACAATGTGTGTTGGCAGAGCGATGAGGAGAAACTAAGCCACCGGAAGTCAACACAGTCAACCCCCCACCCCCTTCACCCCCTCCCCTCCCATCACGCTACCTACGATCCTCTCATATTTCAATTAAGGCTCTAAATTTTCACATAACATCAACTGATTATTATTACATCCAGAGTTTAGTAGTTTTCGTATGAAACTGTGCTGAATTAATTTCATTTGTATTGATTTGTTATAAGAAAACATTTGTATGACTTAGGAAGAACATCCGCGAGTGTGAAAGAAACGAGCTTACAGAAAGTAAAGAGAATTAACATAATTATGTTTTGACCTGGTATTCGTTAAGTGAATGTGGAAATGCGCATTTACAAATAGATTAACAATTATTCAAAACTGTATCCGGCTGTAGCATCGGTAATGTTAATTCAATCTTTATAAACGTCCTACATAGTACATATTTTTAGAATCAAGCACGATTGGATCAATTTATTTAATTACATGAAAGCAGTTAGAATTTCACCAATTCAGGCAACTGATCAACATAATGATTTTCTTAGAGTGATATATATTTCGAAATCTTCTATCCTGTGTTGACTTGGCCAGTGATTTTCGATATCAATATTTGAATATCAATGATGATCAAATCGACTCATTATTAGAATTCGTCTTAAAACTGAGGAAAGATTGGAGAGTAAGTTGTCGTGCTTTCCGGTATCAAGAATAACCGGTGCTCTACCGAATTTCAGCCTCGTGTGCCAGCATTGAGCGATTCGTTTTGTTATTGATATTTTGAGAACGCTTAAAGATATTAAAAAAGTAATTCCTGTGCGGAATTTGGTTTTGTATTACCTAAACAATTAATTTAAAAACTCTCAACTAGTGTAATTGTTACGATTATAATTTCAATAATTCTAAATTATCGAATTAATGTAATTAATTAAAATCGTAAGAATAGCCACATTCGAAGGTTTTTATATACATTGTTTAGCTGATACAAAGGGTAATCACGATTCCCCTATATCGTGATGAGATTCTAAAATGTGATTTAATATTGCGAGCTACCCTCATCGCGGGGAAGAATTTGCTCTAGAAACACGGTTTCAAGTTTCAATTATTGGTTGTTTCATTGATCGTTTCTTTTCCACCAATCAGTAACAATTCGCGAACACTATGTACACGGTAATACTCATTGACAAACATGATTAGCACGCTTTAGCTTGGCTACGTCCGTGAAGGCGAGGGGTTAATAGGGCCCTGGGGGGCGGGGGGGGGGGGGGGGGGGAGAGGGGGTATGTGGCGAGTGGCAATATAATGTTATTAGCTAGTTTGTGGGCTAACTTAGGACAGACAACATTGTTAGTACTAACTTTATGATCAAATTACTAGGAGTGTAACTTATGATACTCAATGTTTATAAGATTTAAACATATTACGTTTAGGTTGTAACAGTAAAATAGAAAGTGTAGGACCGTGTGGACTGAAGATAGTATGTTATATTTTCTTAATTTTTTCTGTAATTCTTCTATATATATATGCATAAAAATATTTGTTTGTGTTCACATTTTCTGCATTTACTTATGTTTCCCGGTATATCTATTATCAAGTTACATAAGAAAGAAAGTGTATAAATGCGGGTGCGTGAGAATTGAGAATAGCGATGGAAATTTTCGTTATGATTTATTAGAAGAATATGCTTATCCTAGACTGTAGCTGTAAGATGAGTTACTGGCTGTCGTGTTTAAAATATACAATTATTTTATAAATCTGAGGAAATAAAGGCTATAAATTATATATCCTTATTGACGTATATCTCCACTCCAAGTGATTGTACACGTCACACGTCAAGTACGTCAATGACGTGCAAGAAGAAATGGCCTAGTATAGACACAAATGAAACCCAGGCGTACCATCCATCATAGCGGTGCCATCCAATCCAATGTTTAGAAGTAGTTTTCATTTCCATCACAAAAGATTTTCGTCCGCAAAGTTAGTGAATAGATCGATTCATTTCTTGCTGCGATTATATCGACGACGCCGCATAAACTCGCAATCAACTGTCACACTGAGAGGGAAGACAGATGGGTTGGCCAGCATTCGTTCTTTTCACGTGATAGTTGACATGAGTCTGACACGAGACTCTGTTAGTGATGATGTCAGAAACAATGTCTGAAGAGCTGTCTGATTCCAGCAAAAATAAAAAGTAGATACAAAATTAAATTCGTATTTATAGAGTCTACACACTCAGTAACAAGACTAATTTTCAGTGGGGGACTTTAATTTAAAGTGACTAAACCAACCTTGTAGGCTCCGAACACCATCGACGAGTGAGCGATAACCAATCAAAGATCGATATGTCAAATACGAAACATATGAATCAGTGATTGAACAGTGCGAACACCTGCGAACAGATGTCAGAATCAACAAGGCCGATTCAGAACACTTGACCTGCACGGACGGTGCACAACAAGCGCGGTGTTTGTAAGGTTGGTAAGAAAGATATGAGCGGAACGAACTTTTATGTCTGTTATATTTTATATATTTATCCCAATTCTGATTAATTTGTAACATTTTGTTGAAGACAAGACAGTGGGATGGGTATATAGTACCATATGTAAGACTAACACGCTATACACAGCCAAATTACGTAAAGGATTTGTTTATTGTTGCTATGGAGTTTGGTTTTGTAATGAAAGATACTCGGCTCGGGGAAGAATGTGCCCAGAGTGACTCTGCTTTTCGTAAGAGGTGTCCTTTTCTCCCACTGAGCATGTTTCCTCCCCCTCCCCCTTGTCCTGCCCTCCCTTGCTGGACTCCCTTTACGACGGCCCCCCGCTGTGCAATGGATCTGATTCGGACATGTGACGTGTTTTCATCTTCATCTTCTTCATGTACCCTCTCATCGTCTCGATTAGCTAAACTTGCACAACAATGGGACGTATCTTATGCAACATAGCATGTAATAAACAATTCCATAGCAACTATACTTGACTGCTCATGGTATTCTTTAAGTTGTGAAGTCAGTTGGATCCGTGGCCAACCCCAGTCTGTACTTGTCGTGCAGAAAATGTTAGAGACGATCGCTCGACGGGTTGAGCCGGCGTCTGCAACACTCGACACTCGATCTGAGACATTTAAGTGACTTTCAATACCGCGCGTACAAGGCCATTCGCCCTCCCCTCGCAAAGCAAATCTTATTCTAGTCCAACTTCCTCCAAGAAGGAACTGCAATCTACCATCTCCCGGTTAACCGTGTTACCACCTCGACACGAGCAGGAAATGAATCCACGCCGAGGAGAATTACTTCCTGAGAAAAATATTTCAATCGTGTGTCAAATGTCGTGAATGCAATTGGAAATAATAATTCTCATTTAATTTCTCGGCGAGAAATCTCGCGATTTGTTTGGCTCTGGATATGTTGTGACAATGGCGACAAATCCGCGCGACTGAGATCGTGTGTAGGTTGGAAATGTCGCTGTTCAAAGATCTGAGCCATCGGGAGGGGTGGGGGGCTTGATTTAAGGGAAAGGGTGCGAGGGGGGTGGGGGGGACGCTGGTGTTTTCTTTGCGGCGTGTATTGAATATTGAACTAATTCAATTCAGACGGAATTTGTTTATGCAAATTAGAAAAATGAGAACTTGCTAATAAATGAGAGTTGGTAGGATGGGCGATAGACACTAGACAGTATAGATAGTATATAGACATTGCAGGGTGAAGCCAGGGATTGAATTGAAATAGAATTGAACTCAATTCAATCTGCTCTACTTTTTCTAATTGTTAAAAATTACAAGATAAATTATTGTATAACAACTAGCCCGAAATAATGGTTAATGTTTTCATTCTTTCTCTTTCAGGTAGGATTTTTTTGTACACTTATTATGTATAAAACTATGTTTATATTATGTATATTATTATATTAATAAATATTTGTCATAGATGGGAATATAAATTATAAATATATAATTTGTTTAGTCTCTTTGCCCGTCTTTTGGACCCGGCACCTCCACCAAGCAACGTTTTAGTTTTCAGTTTTAGTTCAATTAGTTTATATAGTTCTTGATTATTGCCTGTGATTACACGATTACAATAATATATATTATATTAGTTTGGATCTTTTAGTTTAGACAAAGTTTAGACAAAGTGGTATGAAAATATAGACATAAAAACGCGTTGATGGACAACTTGAAAATATAATTTTTGTAACCCGTAAATACCCTTGTAAAATCACATAGACATCACATAGAGAGGTTATAATGGAGATAAAAACTTGTAGACAAGTCAACTATACATCTTCCATATAACAATAAATCAGTACCAGTAATAATATAAAATAGTAATTCGCCAAACCGATTAAAGAATAGTTCATCACAATTAAATCTGTACCTAAATATAAAACTAACAATACAAGGTATTCTCTTGTGGCTGTATGAAATTGATTTAGTTTCCCCTTGATTGATTAATTATAGGAACCCCCCAGGGTAAATGTTGTCTGTGTGTATTGGCGTACGCCCTATATTGCTGCTTATACTCGCCCCTCCGTTCACCCACATCTCTGCTTCAATCTGCCGAGTCACCCCCAATAACTCATTTAGCTGCACTCGGGATTACCTCGTTTTTAGTTTACCTTCTACACCTTCGAATCATATGCAAACTCCTAAACAACAAGTTCAGAGTCTTGTGGGTTTAGATTTGCTTCAATAAGAATATATCGGATTTGATTGTCAATTCAGGATAGGGCTTTGTAACTAAAAAAATTGACATAGATAGGATTGTTTGTCTTACATGCGTCGTGTAGTGTAGCGTGTAAGTGAGTGTAGGCTAATTCTAGGCTTTTACACTTGATTTTGCAACGCGTCACCCAGAATAAGAAAACGCTTTATGACTACACGTTACACCACGCTTTACACTGATCTACTAACGTTTTGAGGTTATAATGTGAATGCTCACATTATTTCCGTATGTATAGTCCCAAAGAAGCCTAATCAGTTTTATTTTTGTGTTCTAACCTTACTGGATGAACTAGCTAACGCCGTACACAGCATCTTTCCAATACATTTTCGCATATTAATTACATTGCTATTAATCTGACTAGATAATTTATGAAGGTCTGTTACGGTGAACTATGAGGCCAGCTCACGACGTGCGTTTTCATCTTAATGTCCCATCACATTCATTAGACTAATATACTATAGCTATTTCTTCAGCTCTTCTAAACTCAGTTGATGTTAGGCATTCCAGAATCAACTCGGCCGACGCAGGTTTGTGAACGCGCCCAATAAAAGAACCCAATATTCAAATAACCCTTCTACTCAATCCTCAACTGTTTTAGAGTACAAAATCAGTCACTACTTATAAATAATACAATGCAAATCACTTTCAAGTCGTACACTTATAGGGCACTAGCAACACCAAAAGACATCAATGAAACAAATGAATTGAATAGATGGACAAACAACAAGCTGTCAAAAAACAATTTCTTCTGATTTTGGAAAACAACACAAAAAACAAACAAATACACATACAAAACTTTCACTTAGTTGTTGTCTATCATTAAAAGTTTTAAATGACGAGCAGTTACTATTGCTACACTTGTTTTTATTTCTATGGTTGCAATTTTATTATTTTGACAGCTGATTGTTTGTCCATCACTTCAATTCATTTGTTCCATTGTTGTCTGTTGGTGTTGCTAGTGCCCTATACCGATTGTGCTGTCTCACAGGCCCTCTTGATGCATTGTTTTACTGTTCACATCAAGAGGGCAGTGTGCTTTTAAAAGATCTTTGGTTTGTGTGGGTTATACCATACCAAGGTCTACTGGATTTACTCCTAGCGGAGTAATTGCGAAGCGCACGCGCGCTGCGCGCGCGCTACAAGCGATCTAGTGGACCTTGGGTTATACTGTTGAGATCAAGAGGGCAGTGTATGTGAAAAGATGTTTGGTTTTGTTGTTATTGGGAGAGGAGATTGGTTGCTAGGGGAACGGGAGTGGATCTACGGATTCCAAGAGAATAGGATCTTCGTGATTTGTGCTTTTTGTTTTTGCAGTGGATAAGTGTTAATTCATAATTAAAACCAGTAATCTTTCTACTACAAAGTGTTTCTGTTAATTTACATTCGTGTATTTACCTGGATGAGAGTGTGACAACAACGGGATTGGATCTACGGAGTCCAAGGGAATCAGGTCTACGTGATTTGTGCCGTTTCGTTCTTTTTGTGTATTAATGGTTATTCTTAATTAAAACCAGTATACTGGTTTTAATTAAGAAACATAAACACTTTGAAGTAGATAAAGTATACTTTATCTACTTCAAAGTGTTTATGTAACTTACATCCGTGTATTTACACTTGCCACCTCCCATCGTACATAGCCAGGATCGGAGTGTGACACGATGCACCTACATCTTTTCAAAGCTAGTTCAGTTTCCATTTTAAAATCTTTACAATTCACAATTTCGAAAAATGTCTATACCTTTATAAAAAAAGATTGTTATGTTTACCATGGGGTGTGTTTTTTAATGTAGATTGATTTTTAGCTAATCCAAACAAGAGCTGTGTGCCCTGGAACACACGGGGAGAAGTAGGGTGGGGAGGGGGGGAGGAGGGGGAGGGGGGGGGAACAATTTCCTGACAATATTTGCGTTGACGAAGCTTTCACGCGGTAGACGTGAGGGACATCAGAATTAGCCACGACAGCTCTCAGATATTCATAGCACACTGTAAACCATATTGTGTGTGTGCTATCAATCCACAACAACAACAAACAACCAGTCGGGACTTGGTTGGAATCTTTTCAATGAATATTTAATACGGATAAGATTGAAGAGTTTGAAAAATGCTGCAGGTTTTCTATGCTTGTTCAAGAGTTCCCTCGAGCGGTGTTCCACATTTCAATAATCAATCTACGAAGTTAGAACAGCCATTCAAATGTCAATGAGGTCAGACAACAAACTGGAGCCAGAGTTAAAATGTTGAGTTACCGAAGTCAACGAGAAAATAAGGTCAATTGTTTCGTTGAGTACCTTGAAATAACAGTGTATTCCACGTAGAGAATGCAGTAGGCCTACTTAGGTTATTTCTCGGCCACTGTCTACCCCCAAACATCCCTTGTGGAGGGTGCTAAAGACTATACAAGGGACATCTTGCACGTATATTTCACATACCAAGTTTTGCAAACGCCACAAGGGGGGGGGGGGGGGGCGGCTGGAAATAGACAGTGGCAGAAAAATGCAACTTCTTACTGCAATCTCTACGTGGAATACACTGCTTTTTAATCAGTCGTCAGGCACGCGCGTAAGGATTATAACATTTGAATGTGCAGCTCAGTATAGCCATTGCACAACATGTAGCTCAGTATATCCATGCACGACATGAGCCCAATGTGAAATAGAATCAAGCTGCCGAAAGTATAATGAGTGATGTAAGACTGACTCACCCATGTCTGTCTCGTAGCCTCGATCACAGGGCTCCTTCTTGACGCTCACGTGACCATATGCAGACAACAGACGATCACTGGGCGAGACGGGTCTAAAACAGCAGGGTTAAATATTCTAGTTCTTACTATTAATAAACTCAGCCATAGAAAAGTGTGGCTTATGGTCATTAAATTATAGTTCGAACTCGCAATTGAATCATTTGTAATTGTTGTAGTGTAATTAAAAAACACCATCACCGAGTGAGCGATAACCAATCAAAGATCTATATTTTAAATATGAAATATATGAGTAAATGATTCATCACTCATCAGGCTAAAGAGGGCATTGTGCTCAACACTGGCCTTAGTTACAATAAAATTTATTAATCAATTAATATTCCTAATCATTTGTTACTATTGTCATCTTCATATAACCTATATTACCACGTTGAATAGCATGATTACGGTAACAGAGATGTAATTCAACTAGAATCATTATCAGGTAGCCCTATAAATAAATAAAATAAATAAATTCACATTTAGAGTCTACCCACAGTAACGAAACTGATTTTCAGTGATGGACTAAGGCCCAACCATAATAGTCGGCATCGTAATCGTAATCGTGGTCCAGAAATCATGAAAGAGTTAACTTACTCGGTTCTTAAGGCGCTATTCGCAACAAAATCGTAACGTCGTAATGGATTGTAATGGTAAATCATATTTCCACGATTGCGATACCAACAATTGTGCGGTTGGGCCTTTACCCCCACCTGACAAGGGGTAGTATATTCGGTGGTGGCAATTGTTTAATGAATGGACAATATGCAGAGAGCAATCACGATGTCGTACTCACTCACTCCCGTAATAACGACTAAGAAAGCGGCTTATTCTCAGCCCCAGTCATATTTTAATGAATTTGTTCGGCGAACCTCAACCCTTTCGCCCTAAACCTTTTTAAACTTTCACGAGCTAAACCGACCGCGCGCCGAACACAAAACGTATTAGGAGGTTTAATTTTAATAGAAAATAAAGCACGGCGAGTTTGTTTCTTGGTAATGTAACCGCACGTACGCACGCACGCACGTGAATAATGAATTATGTTCCAGAAAATGTGTTTGCTGATACAACAAAACGTTTATTTATGTTGACATTGATCGGTAAGCGGAGATTCTCTGCGAACAAATGGCGACTGCCATACATTTTGAATGTGTTTACTGAAACCATTGTTACCAAACCGAGCTTACTAAATCGTGGCTTAACGAAGTTTGTGAATTGGGACTTGAGTAATTCACTTTTTCACAAATAACGCCGTCAATATAATAACGACTAACTTATTCTAGAACGTTACTGCAAGCCGCAAGGGGTGAGTCGCAGTGTTAAACCATGGATGGTTAAACCACGCAATATTAACGCAATTTCAATATGTGTTGAGAACGCTTAAAGATATTGAAAAAGTGATTTTAACCAAAGATTTGGTATTGAATCAGCTACACAATGAGTTTTAAAACTTTAAAATAACATAAATTGTTTATATTGTTATTTCTGTAATTACAATCGTAACAGTTATAATATTTAAAAGTTTATAAATTCAATTGTTTATCTAATTCAAACCCAAATCTTTGGCTAAGATCTCTTCTTCAATATCTAGAAGCGTTCTCAAAATGTTGATAAAATCATGTTACATTTGCGTGGTTTAACATTGCGATGTACTGCTTGCCGTTGAATAGTAACGATGTTACTGGCAGTACAAGTAAACTAAAGCTATTCCAACCGATCTACGTGCTCGCACTCTGTAGCTGTACGAAAGTGAACATACGAAGGTCTTACCTGAAGCAAGACGAAGGGAAGTTGAAGAAGGCTCCTCGACCCGAGTGGATGTCGTCGCACTTTATGGTGTCCGCTGCCCGCGGGGGTGAAAACCTGAAGCAAACGAGGCCTTCCATCTTGACAATCACACATGGAGAGAGGGTTTACGCTTGTATTATTTCATTTCTTGTGACATAACTCCGTCCGGGCCCGGGGTAGAATAGGCCCAGGGTGACTCTGCCTGTCGTAAGAGGCGGCAAAAGGAGACCCTGTCTCCCCCCCCCCCCCCCAATGTCCCTTCACCCACTTGGCCCTGCCCTCCCTTGCTGGACTCCCCTTATGACGTCGACCCTGCGAATTATAACGGATCTGATTCCGATGACGTCATATGAACTTAGCTGTCTAGTACGTCGTTAAACAAAAAATAATCAATAGTCAATCTATGATATATATCTTGCTGTCTTAAACGTTACTTAAGAACAAACTACCGTCACGGTAGTTTGTTCGCAAACAAAAGTAGAGCAATACTTCCTTACTGTAGCTATACTGTTGTTGATCTTTTTCATCAGAGCTCCACTAAAACGTGTTTTCCGCTAGGTTGATTGTAAATACACATTTAACTACCAATTAAAAAGTAAAATACATCCACACACAGCAATAAAAACAAATCAAACGGATATTTATTAAAGAAGCTCTCTCGTGGGTGCAGAATTGATGTGAAATCCAGAAATTAAAAACCCAAACCCCGACTTGAATCGATACCAGGTTACAGGGTGGGCACCTTCACCCCTATACCACCCGGCAAGTGGGGGGGTTCGATTCCCAGTCAGGGTTGGCTTATTAATTTCTGGATTTAACAACAACAAAAATTGTTATAGTCGGACTGACAAATTAAATTGTATAAAGAAACAGCCAGTGCTATGATGGATATCATCAATATTTACGTTACATTCCTTCTGTGCTTCTACCGTTGAGTGAGTAATATAGGGTAGAGCCGTAGAGGCCCCACGCTATCGGCAGTTTGTCTACCACCCTTTACTGCCCAAAATACTTTAGTCGGGTAGTAGAAGTTCGCCAAGCGACGCGATGACGGAGCCTGATTGGTCGGCTACTTCACCGAAGATATACGAAGACAGCCGAAAACTCCGTCGTCCCGTCGCTTGGCGAACTTCTACTACTCGACTGAAGTACGTTGGGCAGCATAAGGTGGTAGACAAACAGCCGATTGCGTTGCGACTCTACCCTGTATTACTCACTCAACGCTTCTGCATTGCCACATGGACCGTACTTCATGAAGACATCAACGAACTTTTAGACAACAACCATATCTCAAACCGCATTCATCACCTTCATCTGAAATATTTTGATAACATTATTTACGACAACCACAAAGACATGCTAGACATAATAACTCGCCCTATAACCTTATCCTGCAGACCGAAATTCAAATATCCATTACCGATCAATGTCATACTATAATTTCCTCTCCATCTATTTCACTTTGTAACTTTTAACTTTATATAATTGTATATAATTTGTGTAATTGTATGTACCTGTTAGCTAAAGAGGGTATGGACATGCCCATAACCCTACACTGGCCATCCTGTCCTTTCATGGGACAGGAAAACAACAATAAAATTTACTAAAGGCCGATTCACAATTGAAATAAGAGTTAAAATAGTGAAATAGCAATAAGGTTTCAGCGAATTGGAACATGCAATAACAATGCTGTGGTTCACAACCGTCACAGTGGATTGAAATAGTCATAAGAAATGAATCAATTCCATTTCTAATTTCAACTTCCCATGATGCACCTTATGACGAACCAATCAGAACGCAGAAGAGCCATATGAGATGGTCAACTATGGAAATCAAAACAAGAACAGTGGCACCGGATTTTTTGCTGTTATAGGCAATGATAGTAAGTACACAATTAAGGCACCGCTTTGACTACTGAAATAAGCAACTAGTCGTCGGTTGTGAACCAGTTGCTTGTTATTTCACTATTTCACTGTTTCTTGTCTTATTTCAATTGAATCACGTACCTGGCGCAGTGCGAGTGTCTTGCCGGGTCCCCGTGGGCCGTGGGGGGCGCGGGGGCCGCCGAGCTGAGGGTTACAGAAGCCCCCGAGAAGCCTGACGTCACGTAGTAGGGGCTGGGGGCAGGGGGGCCCCCGTAGTGGGCCGGGGGGCCAGGGTAGGTCACGTGAGAGCAAGGCTTGAAGAAGCGAGACTCCTGCTTTATGGGGCTGGAGCCTGGAAACAGACACAGGTTTTCATTTCATTTTTATTTGTGCCGTTTACAATTTACAATACATATAATAGTTTGCATCGTCAAAAGTACAAAAATGTAATCTTATACACCATGATAACGCATGCAATAAGATGTACACTGGCGACTCCGTAAGAAGCAAGGTGTCCCCTAAAATTCAGAGAAGAGACGGTCGCTCCACATGGTCTGTTTCAACGGTATTCAACTTGAGATTGCCCGATAGCTGCATTGTTATTGTCCACTGCATTTACTGCACCAACCGTGAATGGAATGCGACCCCACCACGCCTGACAACAGGCGAGCGATATTATCACTACAATACCGGAGGCAAGAGAACGGGATGCAACTAGAATTAGGTTGGTAGTTGTCACACGCGTCACTTCACTATAACATAATCCGTGACGACAACACCTTGTAAGTTAACGCGACGCGACTATACTTGTGCCTATAGCGATACACATGAATCTATCGCAATGTCCTGTGTGTATGGGTTTGTACTGATAACATTGTGATTTTGAATTTGCATTATTCATTGTAATACATCAAACACCATAAAAAGCGTCCAAATCAGGATAGCCGGTATCTTGTACCTGATAAATAACTTGTTTTCACCATGGCATCCAGGCTTCTCATTGGTTGTTGCCATAATAAAAACAAGTTAGTATATAGCCTTGTAAATATTTATCCAAAGTTGATAATAATTCCGGGCCTAAGCCATCTATATAGGTAATAATTGCCTTGGCCTTAGATTGTGTTAGCATCTAGCTAGATTATTAGTCTTTACGGGGGTCTCCTGTATTCTGTATGTGTGTTATGAAATCTTGTAGACGAATGGAAACAGCGGGAGTTGTGATTCACTCATCAAAGAACGGCCGCGCTCATGACAGCCTTGCTTGACGGAAAACTTTGAGAGACTGCTACATTCATTTTAAAACATCTCGCTGTACCATTTAGTTACATTGGTCGTTGTTTGTATTCTCTACTTTACTTATTTTATTGTAATGGAGGCCAGTGTAGGGCACAATGCCTCTTTAGCCTGATGAGTGATGATTGATGAATGATAATGAGGAAGGGAGGAGGGGAAGCCTGATACCGGCACGTAGCCTACTCCTGTCGAAAAGTACCAAGGGGACCATCGGCTTTACGTCCCATCCGGAAGGAGTACAGTAAGACGTGTAACCAGTCCGCAATGAACAGCTTGCGCACGCCTGCGTCCCTGCGACACTAGCGCGCGGTGTGGTGACCTACAGTGGAGACACCTCGGACAACGAACCAGAATTTCTGGCGAAAACCGGTTCTGAGCGATGACCATATTTTGTACAACCCTTGAGAATGCATCGCATTCATGTCAATATTCAAAGCTAGAAGATCGTTAAATCAGATTGCGGACTGTTGTATTCTGTTAAATACCCCGTGCTAGTTTTATTATTTTTGCTTCTGGTTTTACGTCATTTTCAATTATCACAATCGTTTTCTAAATACATTTATGCATATTGTCATCTTTTAATCGTCTTTGTAGTAGGATTTTGAAGAAACATATTATGTAATTCATGTGTCCAGTATGCAAATCGTTTGATTCGCATTCATCTAATAATAACGCTACAAGAAAAAACAAAAAAGTTTCAAGCTCGTGGTGTTCTGATCTATATTAAGGAATAAGTTTCCGAAACGTTAATTCAAATAAAACATTAATTTATATTTGGAATTTAGCTTTTACAGTTGTTTGTGTAGCCAATTATGAAATTCTAGGAAATCAGTGAATGGAATGTAGCGCGAACGAGTCGGCCCAACTACCCCCCTAACGAGGGGTTTACAAACCAGGTAAATATAAGCTCGACGCGGTGGATCGACTGGTTCGTTGTCCGAGGTGTCTCCACTTATAGTAGACATACGTTGTCAGGCTTATCTTTACCGCTATGAAGAATTACCTCAATAACTGTTGTTTGAATGCACGACCAATGATTAGATTATGACGTTGCGGCGCTTCTACGAGTTGCGCAGCACTCTCTCTCTCTCATCATATTTATTTGTAATATTAATTATTTAATTAATTTGTATTTCTACTTAGTAATAGTAGGTTGGATAATCACGCCTGAAAATAAAGACATTTCTCTCTCTCTCTCTCTCTCTCTCTCTCTCTCTCTCTCTCTCTCTCTCTCTCTCTCTCTCTCTCTCTCTCTCTCTCTCTCTCTCTCTCTCTCTCTCTCTCTCTCTCTCTCTCCCCTCTCTCTCTCTCTCCTTCTGACGTAGACTCAAAGGCTCTGAGTATATTGTGACGACCTGCGGGATCCCACCGCAGACTCTTACAAAATATAAAATCTGACATGAATTTCTGAAAGAGTCTTATAGCAGTGACAAAAAGCGTCTTGCAGGCAGATGCGGCGCCTCGCTGTGCAAGCAATCATGCGCTGCACCAAGATATTCAGCTCTTGACAACAGCGTCATCAGTGTGGCAGACAGATGTGGGACGCGGGGGAGCGCCAGACATGTCTTTGAGATCAGACGTCAGATGTAGTTCGGCTAAACGCCGCGCTCGCCTTGTCGGCGCTTCAGTCTTTCAAGATTACAGACTGTTTTGTGATTTAAGAACACATGGGCCGGTTTCATCAACTTTATAAACGCCGATTAGCCGGTAGGAGGCTCTAGTATCTCTACAAAAACAAACATGGCGACTGCCCTGCATTTTAAATGTAACGTTTTTTGAAACTAGGCTTATCAAAGCGAGCTAACTGAATCCAAAGAGTCTTCCAAGAGCTTTAAACGTGTGGGCATTTAGTATATTTGTATACTTGAACACTTTTGCTGCGTCATTAAAAATTCCTCCATGTCTGAAAAAGTACTCAAAAACACCCCAAAAATGCAATAATCTCGTTTGGTCTAAAAGAAAATAGGTACTGTTATTTTAAGGCTTTCCCAGAACCCAGAATTAAATTTTTTTTTTTACGCATTATATTTTCATTGTTGTGATTTTTTTGTTATAGTTAAAAAGCGTAGGTATATAAAGCATTCCATAGATACCAGTGGCGTATTCACGGGGGGGGAGGGGGGGGACAAAACCCCCCCCTTTTGCAAAGGAAACATGGAAAATGACCGTTTACATTTCATTTCAATAGACAGCATTTCAATAGACAGTATCAATAGACAGTATTTCAATAGTCAGTTAGATGTTTTACTTTATAATTATTGTTTATTGTTGTAATTAAAAGCAAAAGCAATACGAAAAATATGCAAATTATTGATTGAGGTTCCTTTTATTAGCGGTGCTAAGGAAAAAATGTGTTGCCAGAAACTCAGTAATCTTGTTTCAGTTGGCCGCTGTAAAACGCACAGATTTGCACTAAAATTACCTTGACGAGATTTTTTTCGGGGGGCAAGCCCCCCGGAACTCCAATTATGTTTCGGCATCCACTCTCTATATGGGTTGAAAACCCCCCCCTTTCCCAATTCCTGGATACGCCACTGATAGATACAATATAGTACTCTACATAATATTACATAAATGCATGCTGCTGCGATCTAGGGGTAGAAAATTAACTTTTATAAACACTCGGCACTAAGGTTGGAATTCATAGTCGGCCCCTACACCTAGGGGCGCCCATTGTTACCAAGGTAACAATTGTTTGCATGTTATTTCCCATAAACAAAACAAATCCATAGCAACAATGGGTGCCCCTAGGTGTAGGGGCCGACTATGAATTCCAACCTAAATGTTGCAGATATGATCTCTGGCGGCGAAATCGTGAAGTAATAGCTAGAGGGCAACAAAGCCGCTGGATGTCATTTGCCAGTGTCATTTGTCAGTGTTTATATGAGAATGGCAACGATTCCAAAGAAACATAAGCGATATTGTTGCGTCAGTGAATATCCAGCTTTGCTGGATATTTGCGTTTTGTATCCAAGATGCCTTTGATATTTTGGGGATTTTGGATCAGGGGACACACCAAGCATCCGAAGGCCCGAAGTTCATGTTCTGATCATAATGTTAATTAACCACATGCAATTAAAAGGCCACCGATTAACACTGCCTCTCTTTCATTGAGGTTCCTTTGGGCTCTATTTGCTTTCAAATATATGTATATTTCAGAATAAAGTTGAAAACTTACTTTGCGCAATAACATGTTTAGGCGGATCCATGATCTCCTGTCAGTTTGTTACCCTCTAACTGTCAGCCATGTTGCGCAGCAGTGGTGCTATCTCTTGACACATTTAGTGTAGGTCGAACATCGCCTAGCAGCATCGTGTTTTTTAGGGAGTGATCGACTAAACTCAAATTTTGCATCCAACGTTTATTTTCGTACTTTGACTGAAGTCTCTCTACGCAGCAAAGGGGTTAAAATCAATTTTGTTGAGAAAACGTCTTTCAAAATATTGTGAACCTTACTCAATCCTGTAAACAAGTTTACATAGAAGAGAACCATATTGACAACGTTTAGGATCACAGCATTAAAATCAGCGTCACTGTAATAGTTTTAAATCTATAGATGAAAGAGATTAAGATTAATTCAGATTATATCTAAAGCAATACTGCTGTACGAGTTATTTATGTATGATACATAACAGACACTCATTATAGATAAAATGTACATCATAAATATAATGTATGATATACTGCTTGATTAATCTCACTCTTTTATAAAAACAAGAGTATACAATATCGAGTTTTCTAAGTAAACCCTACTGTGGGGGAGTTTGCTTGATGCTGAGATGATGCAAAGATCCACCCCCGCTGAGACTCAAATACGTTGGGGATCGACAAGTCAAAATGTGTTCTGTGTCCCTCAACAGACGGCCGAGCAAGTCAAGTGTTGTCCTGTCTCTGTGTTCTTGATCTCAAGTCTCAACTCCTTGGGTAAAATAAATAAATACATTTACATTTAGAGTCTACCCACTCAATAACGAAACTAAACGAAAGTATTATATTGAGTTGGTCAATATTATAAAATGCAAGCATTCTATTCTGAGATCGAAAAAACTGAGCTCCACCTTGTAATCTTCTAGTTATGTCTGCCATTCCCAAAATTCTATTTCTGGTAGTAAAATTCATACAGGTTATCTGCTATTGTCTTCTTTCTATCTACCATAACATTTTCGCTACACTTTTATCCCCCCCCCCCCCTTCCCAGTTCCACAAAATGTATCCAAACGTGTGCATATTTCAGTATTGATTAAATATCTCAAAAACAATACAAAAAATCTATACAGTTCATCTATTATTGTCTTTTAATCTTTCTATCTATACCTAAATAACATTTACGCTATGGTTTTACTCTTTTACCTCTCTCTGTTCCACAAAATTAATCCAAACGTACGCATATTTCAGTATTGATTAAATATAAAAAACAATACAACTGATTGGCTGTGTAATGAATGTTTGATCGGCTTAAACAATCACACAGCAGAATGTTCTGTGCGCATGCGCACCGTACTGCGTTAGCTCGCATTGTTTGCTCATGACGGTTGCTCCGTGTGGACTCAATCCCGCGCGGTTTTGTGTCTGCAGGACTGAGCACAGTATACGTTCTCAGTACAGCCTCGGGACTCTGTGTGTGTGTATGTATGTGTGTGTGTGTACACAAACACAAACACAAACACAGCGCTCGACAAACTAGCCAGACGCGGCGATATTAACGGAGTTGAAACTTACTCGGAAAATATGGGAGAAACGCCGCCAGCATGATTTTTTAATAACCTTGTAGGGACTATTATTGAAGCTCTTGTATTTACTGTATATACTACATAGTCTCAATAACAGGTTTTAATATCACGTTACGTTTTTAATCTTATCGTATTAAAATGAAAACAGTTTCGTTTATTTAGAAAGAATCGGATTCATTGTAGTTGCCATTTTGTTTGAACGAACTCGCATGAAGTATGGCGCCATTTTAATTGGCTTCACTTGATTACCTGCAGACTTGTATAAAATATAAAATATAAGACAGGAGAACCAATAGGTGCATGTATGGTACCATGTATCATTAAAATACAAGATTACAATTTAAATTTAATTAATTAAAATTAAAATACATAGATTGTTACGGACGAAAATTGGATACAAATAAAAGTTTGTAATAGATGTAGCAATTTCTACTTCGTTTTCAGTATTTAAAATAATTCGTTATTATAGTTGTTATAAGATACAGTAAAATATCGACACGCACAAGAATCCCCTGGACTGCTTTTAAAGATGCTTTTAAAGATATGTTTAAATTAAATCTTTGAAAATATTTGATTTGATTATTTGCTGATTAATTTATTGTACCGGTATACTAAGCATTAAATATGTAACACAATTTTAGATAACCGAAATACTGAATATTTTTGATCGTATTTAGACATTAGTCTATTGTAACATGATCATAGCTTTCACTTTCCACCCCAGTCCCCCACCTCGCCCCCTCCCCCTAGATGTACTTCTCGTCGATCAAGCACGCACTACGCAGTTGAATGCTCCTCTATGGTAACGACTCTCGATGAAATGCGGCAACGAATTATCCTTTCAACGCAATTATCCTCGGTTCTTGCGATGTCCAGAACTAATCGTAGGTCATATCAAGGGTGCGGTGACATCTAGGGTCCATAGTGGCTTCATCCCCATCGCTCAGACCTTGAACCAACGTTCCACAGTGACCTTGTGGATGCTGACTGTTGGGGTCGCAATCAAATACATTGTATTTCTGAGTCTGATACGATATATATAGAATAATACTTCTTAAATTTTAACTTACCTGACATATTATGTAAAAACTCTGGAACATATTGCTCGCTATCTTCCGTTTCACAGCTACTTCCTGCAACAAACCAAACAATGTTATACATATAGTATAGTGCGAGTACCAGAGTAGCCTAAGTTAGTTTGCACGTGTATATTAACTGCAACCGCGGTCTCTACGTTCTAGGTTCGAATCCTGGCTTGGGCAAGGGTGTCAGGTGAAGTTCTTCATACACTGATCGTCTCGATTAACATCATTGCCAAAATAAGAGACGTGAAACACAAATATGATCATCATCATCGTATTCATTAGTCAGTAAGTTATTACTAACTTATTAAATTTTAAGTGAATTATGAATTTAATTTTTAAGAGTGGTGTAATAAGTAATAACAAAAAAAAAACCAAATAATAAAAAAAAAATCCAAGCCCAAAACGTAGAAGAGCAACCGTAACAAACCAAAAAGGGCAACACATACAAAAACGTTCATTTCAAGAGACTCAGCATTTAAAGCGCGGTGATATCTAAATTTGTTGCCAAGCCCATTATTTTGTTAACAATATATTAATATAGTTTTGGAATATAAAAAAAGTTTAAAGTGCTAGCAGTAAAGTATTTATACCCCTGCTTAACCATTGTTTCACATGACATTACCGATAATTTTGACACAACCCTGTCAAAAACAACACACAATGAATTGCATTGTGTGAAGTGTTTAAACAGCATTATCGTTATAGAATAAGCTTCATTGGTTTTGTCTATTGCTACTGCTACCCCACCTCGCTAGACAGACAGACAGGGAGGGAGGGAGAAGCGACCCCATTACGATGATTAGTCGACCCCACACAAGACAATCCTCCCCCGTGGATCAGCTACGCTAGCGCGCCGCGTGGCGGCAATGAATACTACACAAACATAACCTCACCCCATTGCGAAGACCTTTTAATCACACACCCTACTCAATGAAGTAGGGCTTTGATAGTTCAATATAGGGGCGTTCAAACATCTTTGATACAATACGTTGTCTTGCAAACATTATACATGGAATAATTCAAACCGATACATGGCTCTAATTAGGGAGGGCTCAGGTTCGATACCGGTCACTGGCAGTCCTGACAGAAGGGTTTTTCCGATGTTTTCCTCAGGCACTAGGGGAATGCTGGGATTGAGTCATACTAACAGCCCTCGTACATTCCTTCGCAGCTATCGTAGGCATGGTGAAGTTGTCTCTGGGTAGTTTTCTTACGAATAATTAATAAAGCTATATTCTGATCACGCTTGTTATAGATTCTAATTGAGTTGAGGCCCGGTGGGGAAGAACTAGTGGCACATTAAAATATTATCGATTACTAACACATCTGCGTATTATTTTCGCATCCCGAATTTGTCAATTCTTTTTTGTTATTGTAACAATAAAATGTTTTCGTAGGAAAACAATTCATGTCCCTCTTCATGTGACTAACTAAGTTACTAACTATAAGGTTGCGGTACTGGACCTAATGATGAATACGTAAACATAATATTTGAATACTAGTCCCTTGCATGATTTACCTAGTGTGGAAGCCGGAATACCCATAAGTGAAAGGTTGGGGTTTAAGTTTCAGACATTTTATATTTCTGGATTTTACCCCATATTGTTTCACCATTGTTGACTACTAATATTATATAGTTGTTCACTCACCTTCTTGGAGCCAAGACTCCTGGACATGTCTGAACTCGTGAAACAAATCGCCTGCAACAAAAGTTATTTGTTTTTATCAGTGAAGTCGGGACTACTATGTCCTCTACAAAACCTTATACAACTTTACTGCCGACTTATGTTATTGTATAATAATGAATAAAAAATAACTATCATTGATCAATGTAGAATATATTTTCTTGTTGCTACGATGAATCTCGACTTCGTATTTACTGGAAGTTTATTACACAGGCACACCAACCTGAACCGAATGGCAATGAATCATCTAACCATGAGTTGTTTCATCTCTCGCGCCTGCTGATAATATTGCCTCTGTCCGCTAATTTTCTGCATCATTTTATAGCGAGTTTTGTTTTAAATCGTAGGAAATCATTTCTTTATTTAAATCATGGTGTATTTACATTGGTTTATTTAAATCGTGGTATACTAACACATGAATTGACAGCTACAGACTATGGGTGGCTCGGCGTACGCAATACCCTCGTTCGAAAGGTCAAGGGTTCAGTTCCGTTCAGGGGAAATCCTGACAGAAGGTTCTATCTTCGGCGAGTGCTGGGATTGAGTTCTACAAACCGCTCTCGCACATCCCTTACAAACTATTCTACTAAACTAATAGGACAAATGGGTCATTTGGTTCCCTGTCTGTGTGGGAGTTAATGATATCTGGTTCCACAGCGACCTTGTGGATGCTGACGTCATAGATGAGCGAGTCGGAGCCAATCAGCGGGTGACTTCTTCAAATACTGACATTTGATTGGCTAATGTCTCACTATCATCTATGACGTCAGCATCCACAAGGTTTCTGTGGTATATTTTGTGAGCTACCATGCACATAGAACCAACTGAAATAGACCGATAGAGGTGGCTCAGCGGTAAAACGCAAGACTAATTCGGGAGGTCGCCGATTCGATTCCGGCCACCGGCAGTCCTGACTGAAGGTTTTTTCCGAGGTTTTCCACAGTCGTAAAGGAGAATGTTGGAATTGTCTCGGACATTCCTCCCCCAACTATCCAAACATACTAATGAACCTATAGTAAGAGGGGTACACCATGTTGCTTTCAGCACCCTATAACGGGTATTCCTACGAAAAATTATTATTAACTGAGATAGGACCAGACCAGGCACTTTGATACGATCGTGTGTTCATTGTTAACGTGTGATGGATCAATTAGCCCGTCTAAGGCGGACAATGTGTATACGGACCTCCATTAACGCCAATAACACCCCCTACCCCTCCCCCACCCCTACCTTGAAACAGGCCCCGAAGTCCACACCGCATATATCCTACCGAAGCCAATTACTTAATCCTGGTTATCCGAGCCCGATTAACATTAACATTACGTCGCCACATCAGTGTTAATGAAGACGGATGGATCGCGTCACTTGCGCTCTAATAACATTGCATGTCATACAGGTGACCGCCTCAACTTGTGCTGTGCGATACAGCTAAAGTCGCGGTACCCAAAGAAGTCAGATAGTTATACATTTTCGTTCTCAACTTAACAAGCACGAATCACTTATGTTTTTCCAGATTATCTAGTACAATTTGTTTGCGGTAAGTTTTTTGACCGTAACGTACAAGAAAACGTGAAAGCAGGTTTCCGTCAAAAAACTTAACGCAACCAAATTGTACTAGATAATCGGAAAAACGTTAGTGATTCGCACTTGTTAAGTTGGAAACTAATTCTGGGCGGTCCTGACCCCCCTGACACTATCTTACTTCTTGATGTGAGAGACCTTTAGGTGACGAAGGGGTTTTATTTCTATCGTCGTTGATGTTACCCTTTTTTACAAATTATGTTATATTTATTAACCAGGATAATTTATTAGTTCAATTTAACTAAAGCAGGTTCAGAAAGTTTAAAAGGAGAAAAAGTAATAATATTAATAATAATAATAATAATAATAATAATAATAATAATAAAAATAATAATAATAATAATAATAATAATAATAATAATCATAATAATAATAATAATAATAATGTTAACAACAATAATGATAATAATAATAATAATAATAATAATAATAATAATAATAATAATAATAATAATAATAATAATAATAATAATGATAATGATAATAATAATAATAATAATAATAATAATAATAATAATAATAATTAAGCGAGCGAAGCGAGCGTTTCCACTTGACTCTTATGGCACTTCATTCTGTTTTTTTTTTTTTTTGTTTGTTTGTTTTTTTTTTGTTTTTTTTGTTTTTATGTCCGTCGATAGCGGTCGAACGGAAAGTCCGATCAACTTGAAATTTGGACCATCCACAAGCCTCGATGTGGATTGAAGGTGTATAGTTTTGAGGCAAAATCGTTCGAAAAGTTACAAAGTTACACCATAGTTACTGCAAAATATTTTTCTGAAACAAAATGGCGGCAAAATGTGAGATAGCCAGATTTTTTTACAGATTTTTCCGGTCACGAATATGTTAATGTAATGGTGATCTGATAAGTATTGGCAAAGTTACACAAAAGTTACTCGAAAATATATTTCTGAAACACAGTAACAGCAAAATGTGAGGTGGCTATCTTATAGTAAATTTTCGTCCGGTCACGAATATACTAATGAAAATGCGATTTGATACATATTAGAGGCAGAAATTACATTTCTATTGCTGTCAATAACTGTTAGTAACGGTGGCGGACCGCGGCGAAAACATGTCAGCGAAAATTCTTAGCAACGCACATTGCACTGCATCCAACAATGTCGGGAAGTATAATAGCTATGGAAATTAGAAAAAATTTTGCAATGCGCATTCTTAAATTGTTGTTAATTGTTGTTTGTATAAGCATTGAAATCTTTTCGCCTGAAAGTTCGTAGATATTGACGCGCTCGCTTATCAACGCGTCAAACAGAGCGTTTTCCTAGTAATAATAATACTAATAATAATAATTAAGCGAGCGAAGCGAGCGTTTCCACGAGACTCTTATGGCCCTTCGTTCTGTTTTTTTTTTTTTTTTTTGTGTGTACTAGACTCTTATGGCACTTCATGCTGTTTGTTTTTTGTTTTGTTTTTATGTCTGTCGATAGCGGTCGAACGGAAAGTCCGATCAACTTGAAATTTGGACCATCCACAAGCCTCGATGTGGATTGAAGGTGTATAGTTTTGAGGCAAAATCGTTCGAAAAGTTACAAAGTTACACTCAATAACTGTTAGTAACGGTGGCGGACCGCTGCGAAAACACTAGACAGACAACGAAAATTCTTAGCAACGCAAATTGCACTGCATTCAACAATATCGGGAAGTATAATAGCTATGGAAATTAGAAAAAATTTTGAAATGCACATTCTTGAATTGTTTTTAATTGTTGTTTTTATTAGCTTTGAGATCTTTTCGCCAGAACGTTCGTAGATATGGACGCGCTCGCTTATCAACGCGTCAAACAGAGCGTTTTCCTAGTAATAATAATAATAGTTAAGCGAGCGAAGCGAGCGTTTCCACTTGACTCTTATGGCACTTCGTTCTGTTTTTTTTTTTTTTTTTTTTTTTTGTGTCTGTCGATAGCGGTCGAACGGAAAGTCCGATCAACTTGAAATTTGAACCATCCACAAGCCTCGATGTGGATTGAAGGTGTATAGTTTTGAGGCAAAATCGTTTGAAAAGTTACAAAGTTACACCATAGTTACTGCAAAATATTTTTCTAAAACAAAATGGCGGCAAAATGTGAGATAGCCAGATTTTTCTTAAGCTTTTTCCGGTCACGAATATGTTCATGTTATGGCGATCTGATAAATATTGGCCAAGTTACACAAAAGTTACTCGAAAATATATTTCTGAAACACAGTAACGGCAAAATGTGAGGTGGCTATCTTATAGAAAATTTTTGTCCGGTCACGAATATACTAATGAAAATGCGATTTGATACGTATAAGAGGCAGAAATTACATTTCTATTGCTGTCAATAAGTGTGAGTAACGGTGGCGGACCGTGTTGAAAACATGACCACGAAAATTCTTAGCAACGCAAATTGAACTGCATACAACAATGTCGGGAAGTATAATAGCTATGGAAGTTAGAGAAATTTTTGCAATGCGCATTCTTGAAATGTTGTTAATTGTTGTTTGTATTAGCATTGAAATCTTTTCGCCAGAAAGTTCGTAGATATTGACGCGCTCGCTTATCAACGCGTCAAACAGAGCGTTTTCCTAGTAATAATAATAATAATAATAATAATCATAGCATGTATTATAGGAACGTGAGTCTATTTGATTGAAACGAAGACAGCTCGTTCAGAATTTAAATCAAATATCGATTGAACCACGTGGCGCGGCAGTGTTCGATTGCTCGCGTCGTGCATGGAAGTGACATGTAAGGGTAGATTGTGCAGCCACAATATGGTTGATAGACGGCCCCCACTGAGAAACATATCTTGGGAGGTCGGCTGACAAGATGTGACACTTTTGACAGATCTTACTACACGATATAGCTGTGGCAAGCTAACGTTTCTGTTGCTGATCTTTAAAGTTCATAAAATCTACTTCAAACAAATCAGGTAGTGATAATTTTAGAACTTTGGAAATCCGAAAACTCCAAACATGGAGTGCTAATTTACAAATATATGTAAATCTCTATACGTGTGTAAAACAGGCACATTTCTGCAGTCTAACATTTCTGTGATCTTTTTTAAAGTTCATAAAATCTTCTTCAAACAAGTCCGGTAGTGATAATTTTAGAACTTTGGAAATACGAAAACTCCAAACATATGTGGAGTGCTAATTTACAAATATATGTAAATCTCTATACGTGTGTAAAACAGGCACATTTCTGCAGTGAGGTATATAAGACTGTGTGATTGAGTGATGTAAGTATGAATTTATTTATTTTTCAATCTTGTGGTTTGTAGGCCTACTATTTATGTGATTGCAAGTATCATTACCTTCTGCTTGAAGCGTTGGACCCTTGTCGTTCTGATGCGAAAAGAGGGGCTGAGACCCCAAAAGGTGTCCAGAAGGCGCTCTGCACACGCTGTGATTTAGCTGAAGTCCAAATGCTGAGCCCTGGGGAGAAAAATGTTTCATTATTACGAATGTGAGCTTATAGCTCATTGATCCATCAATAACAACACTTATACTTCAAACGTTTAATAATAATCTAACTATATGTATATCTACCATGTATTTTATATGCTATTAGCCTATTACTAATAAATAAATAAATAAAATAAAAATAAAAATAGAGAGAAAAACAATGTCTTTGTTTGCTGTTCAGAAGAATTCAGGGCCTGGATTCACAAGAGGTCCTTAGTCTTCTTCTGGTCTTAACTCTGGAACCGGCCTTACTTTTAACTTCTTGTGAAACCAGACCCCAGGTCACATGAAGACGTTACTGATTCCTGGTGGGAACAAGGACACCATGAACATTCCAATAATATGTTTTAAAAAAGCTTTTTTTAAATCTGGCCGGGATTCACAAGAGGTTCAAAGTTAGACCGCTCTTAGAGTTGACCAGAAAACGACTTATGACCTCTTGTGAATCCAGGCCCAGCTAGCATACTAAGTACAATTTTGAGAAAAATACATAATATATATACAAAGAATTTTAAGGAGAAGTAGTCTTATTATAAAGATTGTTATGTAAGATGTTGGAACAGCATGGAACAGCCCTGCGATTCTGTAAAGCCGCATTCACATAAATGACTATTGATTACTGACTATTGACTATTGACTAGTGATTATTGACTACCCAAAGAAAGATATGAACACTACACAACTAAGTTCTTTGACACGTATGATCTGCCACCTAGAACAAATGAATCAAACTGATTGACAAACAACGAGCTGTCAAAATAATAAAATTGCAACATTATGAAGAAAACGAGGTATGGCGATAGTAACTGTTCACCAGTTAAAACGTTTAATGATGGGCTTAACCAAGTTGTGAAGGTTTTGTATGTTTCTTGTTTGTTTTGAAGATTTGTTTTCAAAATAAGAATATTTTATTGTATGACAGCTTCATAAAAATAATAAATAAACAATATTCGCCGGAAATAGTCAAAAACAAATATACACTTGACAGTAATTGAATAGTGGTATTGACTTCCGTTGCTCCACATTCATTGGCTGAACGCGAACGTTGTGATTGGTTGTAACTATGACTTCCAGATATCTTCAATTCGTTAGTCAATAGTCAATAATCATAAGTCAAAAGTAAAGTTGTGTGAACGTCAGCACGTATCGCCTATGGTTCAATTCGCTTAGTCACTAATCACTAGTCAATAGTCAATAGTCAATAGTCACTAGTCATTTATGTGAACGCGGCTTAAGGGTAACAAGACTTGTTATAGAGATATCGCTATCACCGGTTTGCAAGGCGGTGATTGGGTGAACCGGGGATCGCGATTGATTTAACTTCCCCAATAAGAAAAAACCTCTACATCTCTTCCTCTTTTTAAACACACACTAAAAACTTTCCTCTTAATTAAACCATTCTACACTTTGAAAGAATTGTTTGATAATTAACAACTTAAATTCCCTTTTCTCGGACCCACCCTTACCGTTATTTCTGAATGTAGACCCATGTATATTTTGTAGTTTTGTATGTATATATATATATATATTTTTTTTTTTATATAGTAGAACCTATCTATATTTGTAGTTTGTACCAATATTTGTATCCTGTACAAATCGCATGGTGAAATAAAATAAATAGATAAATATCTCGATAAATATCTTGCTATCCTTACAAAATCACAGGGCAGATGAGTTTTGACTGAGGAAAACTTAGAGACACCTACAGTCAGAATTGCAGGAATCTAATCTGCTAGTCTATGTTCCTACAGTCTCGTATCTTGTTTAGGACTACCCCAACACCCAAACATCCAAGTTGAAATGGCATCTAAGCCAGGTCGGGATCACAGGACGAACCGAGACGAGCTGAGCGCGGTTCCTGTGCGGGATTGCTCAATTTCCTGCTCGCCTCGATTCATCCCAACACTTGCGGCAGATATCTGGCAACAGTGTTTCCACGGCTTAATTGGTGGTTGATTACTTTGGAAGATGCTCATTTCTATTCACTCACGATTTAATTATTCTCAAAAACTATTATTATTACGATGTTAATTGCATGTTAATGGAAGTTGAACCCTATAAACGAGTTTGAAACTAATCAACCAGCAATCATGCATTGCAGTCATTGCAAACATTGAAAACTATCGGATCGGATATTGTTAGACTGCATAAGTTATCTATAAAAATTAGAAACTGAGTGGAATGAATTGGTTCGCAATTTACATGGACGATTTTACATGGACGATTTTTATTTATTTATTTATTTATTTTCAAGATGAATACAAGAAATACTTATTATAATACAGAGATCTGGCCCCCAAAGAGTAGGAACTATACTCGCAAGCAGGGGGCCTTCAGAAACAGGAAATGATTTAATAGATGATGAGATGATGGCGGGAGGTATGATCACTTACATTTGTAGGCTAAGGGCCTACTACGTAGTATGATTTATGTATTAACAACAGAAGTGAAAATAGTGAAAATATGATTGAGAATAGTGATGAAAAAAGAAGTAAATAAAGAGTACATATAAGAATGAAGGAAACACAGACATATTTTGTTCTAATAGGAAATGTGGTAGATCTTATAGTCCAAGAGTACCAATAGTAGGTGAAATAATGATAATGATAAAAACATAACATAGGCTAAATTTAAGATGACATTTAGGCCTAGACATGTTTACATTTTTTAAATTGTGATTATAGTAGAGATTACTATTACTAGTACTATTGGCTCTATCATACTGTAAAAAGTAATTACAACAAACGTCATTACAAAAAAAAAAAAAAAAAAAATAACCAATATAACAAACGGACGTTTAGGGCCCCATAACTGCTTGTATACATGATGATACCATATCATCATAACAAAGTAATATGTTGGTCCCTTAGAGTTTGTTGTAATTACTTTGACTGTACTACTTGTTTACATATTTCACCATAAGCCAATTTTTAATATCATTTTTAAATTTATAGTCACATGGTTGGTATCTAATTTTAGCTGGAATGTTATTATATAATATGTATCCTGAAAAGGTTATAGAATTTTTGCCATAATTGCTATTGATTGATCTGATTTGATTCCTGATTTGATTCCTGCAACCATCCAGGCAAACTATGCAAAGCAATAAGATCCATTTCATTGCTGAAGATAACTTCCCAGTTATTTCGATAGACATTCCTTCAAGATTGATTCATATTTGGCCTTAACGTCTCATATTTTTGCAACGAGGCTAATCATCACACATCCCTTCAGTGTTCAATGTTAGATCAAAGCCCGGCCCACCCATGTACGTGTGCGATACAAACAGTACACTGCAAACAACGCCTATAATACAGGGCTTATTAAACTTTTTTGCCCGTGACTCCAAATTTCTAGCTAAAAAATATCGCAACCCCATCTTATATCGGAACTTATTTGCGTAGTTATACACTGAAATAGATGGTCGCTTGTTAGCCGATACTTGCTTCGCTCTGTGTTGACATTTTTACAAGCGGATGCAAGAGTAAGGAAGTTTCCCGCCGAGCCTCTTTTTTCAAATTTTCTGTATACATTTTTTTATACACTTTCTTAAAAAGTTCGATTCTATATATACACCTTGATTTCAAGTTTTTCATAAGCTAAAGCTCGCGACCCCATTTTGATTCCCCGCTGGGGTCACGACTCATAGTTTGAGAAGCCCTGCTATAATACATCTCTTAAGATTCACTAAAACAAGACATCTGGAGGGGCCTACACTATAGGTTTAGGAATCTCATGATGACATCCGATTGTTAGTCCAGTGAGTGAAAGGTTGTCCCATGCAACGGATCGGACACACCATGGCCCATATCATGCAGTCGCAAGAGATAGAGGGCTGTGATTGGTTGAACCGAAGAAACGATCGCATCGCACGCGCGGATCGGACGCATAGGCCTCTTAAATGTAGTAGTAGTAGTAGTAGTATCTTTATTATTAGCATAAATGCTATTTTTCATTTACATAAGTACATAAATACACAAGAACAGACATAGTTACATTATTTTACATTTACATTCTTTAATCCAGGTCCAACATTCTCTTCTAAATTTATAACTATCCTTAATATCCCTTATGTTTTGTGGTACACGATTAAATATATTTATACCTCTTATAAAAATTGATTTTTCTCCAAATCCACTGTTTATTCTTTTTACAAAAATATTTGTTTTATTTCGTAGGTTATATTTCTGTATTTCAGAGTTCAAAATCAATTTCTTACTTAAGTAATTTGGTGCCTTTCCATGAGATATTTTATTTATGAGGCATAATGTATTTAGCAGTATTCGCTCCTTTATTGTTTGCCAACATAGTGCTTCACACATCTTGGTTATAGATGTTTCTCTGTTTACTCGCAGAATACTTCTCATAGCTTTGTTTTGAATTTTCTGAAGTATCTCTATCTCATTTTTATTTAACATAAATAGTATGGAACTGCAATAATCTATGATAGGAGCAACAATGTGATTTATTTAAATGCACGGTCTTTCCGTTAGGGTACGTAGTACGTAGATGTTTAACAACTTAGAATTTGTGATTAAGTAACAAAGTTGAATCATACAAAACACATAATATGCGTTCACATAACAATTCTTATTCATAACAATTGCTTTACATTTGCAACGATTGCAAACACTTGGTCAATCACAATCAAGACCTACGAAGCCCGGCCTTTATATCATAGCCTCGTAAAACTTTCAACACAATGAATAGCCTATTAGACCAGTGATGATATAAACCAGAGATACTGAAGTCTCGGGCAACTTGTGCTTTAATTCTTACGTCTTGGGCATAACAATTCTGTGGTTACATTCATTTCACGTTACGTCAGGCAATGTCTCCTGGTAAAGCATACTCATAATCTTATCCCCAACACAAAGGGAAGAGTTGGTGTTAGCTAATTATTGTGAATGCGTACAATCATTGCAGTAGACGAATTCCTTGATCACCATGCAGGGTTCTAAGGATCTTGAGGAGGTGGCGAACATTCCTAACTCCTAACGGGGGTTTTAGAGATATTTGTGGGCGCTGCCTCTTGCAACCTGAATATAACACCAGGCACCCACTGTTTCATACAGAAATGTTACTAATTAATTTAGTAATGAAATACGACAATATGCAATATTTTTACTTCATGCCAAATTATGTTTTATCACAAGGTGGTGATGGTCTAGTTTAAAATTTACTTCCGCTTAAATACTTGGGTGCTAAAAATTAACCCAGCCAGCCATATGACACCCAAACTTGTACACTTTACAGCAAAACTTGAATGGCGGCCAACTTAAACAGCCGTATATAAATAAATTACATTCTTATATTAAACCCGGCACCCCCACCAATATATATGATTCTTTTTTATTTTTATTTGAAAGAGCAGAGGAAGAAGAAAGTGAAGAAGAGGAGCCAGAGGAGGTTAACATGAGGGAAGTGTCAGGCATGGCCAGCCGGCTTCGATGTACCTAGGGGCCAGAATATGATGGGATTAATTTCCTATCCCCTACCCGACTTCATTGTTGGACACAGGGAGCAGATATAAAAAAAATCTGAATTGTAATTAAGACCAGTGTGGGGCACAATGAACTCTGTAGCCTGATGAGCAGTGTTGTAAAAGTTACTTTTAGAAAGTAATTCAGTTACAGTTACAGTTACTTGCTTGGGAAAGTAATTCAGTTACAGTTACAGTTACTTTTTCCCTAAAGTAACTGAGTTACAGTTACAGTTACTTTATGAAGTAACTGAGTTACTTTTTAAGTTACATCATGAAATTTCTTAAAAATGCAATAACTGACAGCATTTCAAATAAAAAATATTTTTTTACTGGAAATAATGGCACGCAAAACTGTTTGTTTTTGCTAATTATATATTTATTCAAGCAGTGTGAAGTACTGTGCCTACTTGTCGCCTGTCGGTTAGCGCCTTGGGTTTCGCCAGAACGCCAACACAACAGAGTGCCACAGAAATATTTCCACATAATGAATAAAACTAAAATCAATACAATCGACTGTTCAATCTTCTGGTGATTTTTTATATTAACATCTAAGACTCTGCGGGCACTAACTAACAAAATCTACGGGAATTATCTAAGCATTACAATTTTCGTTACAGCTGGCAGTTGTATTAATTTATTGTTGTCATGTTTGCCGCTACGTCGGTTGGCGCCTAGAACTATCAGCTGGCCTGTCCTTAGCGGGCAATACGAAATCGTAGAAAAATGTAGTTCCATCATATGACACACAAAAAAATTCGTTCTTTGTTTGTTTTTTAGGTTGATACAAAGCGGTATTTTTTTAATTTTGTACCACTACAGAACGAGCATGCTTAAGAAAAGTAACTTTAAAAAGTAACTGAAAACTAAGTATAATTACTTATAAAAGTAATTGAGTTACAGTTACAGTTACATTGAAATAAAAGTAATTAAAGTAGTAACTCAGTTACTCCAAAAATAATTAATTTCTTTTACTCAATTACTTTTACTCAGTTACTTTACAACACTGCTGATGAGTGATGATTGGTGAATGATAATGAGGAAGGGAGGAGGGAGGAGGGGAAGCCTGGTACCGGCACGTAGCCTTCTCCTGTCGAAAAGTACCAAGGGGACCATCGACTTTACGACAGGAATATTGTGTGGTATTTATATTCAGGTGCAAATGACAAGTTTGTATTGATAATTATGACAGTTCTTCAGAGGTACAGAAAAAATGTGGTTTAGTGATTTTGACATATATTATAATACGTATAGTATTGAAATGTACAGAACCGCAAGTAAAACTAACACACAGTAATTAAGTAACGAGGAAATAGCGGCAAATTAATTGACGTCCGAGGCCCATGCAGGAAAAAGGCGTAGACCTCAACTCAAGAAATACAATTAACGTAATGAGGGCTTTTCAGCTTTCGAAGTCTATTTGTGTTGTTCATTTGTGCCTGGTGTTTGTATTGTCAGTGCACACAATGGGGGCCACAAAGGCGCTGCCTCGCACACGGACAGACAGACAGACAGACAGACAGACAGACGGATGGTCGGAGCCTGAAAGCGTCACCCACTAACATAGTTTGTTGCACTAGGGGCTAATTGCGAGCGGCACCGCGGGTTGTCTTCATCTATACTGCCTCTAAGGCGGGGGTGGCCTATACTGCTACACTGCTATACCGATAGAGGTGGCTCAGCAGTACGACGCGAGACTCTAATTCCGGAGGTCGCCGGTTGGATTCCGGCCACCGGCAGTCCTGACTGAAGGTTTTTCCGAGGTTTTCCTCAGTCGTAAAAGCAAATGCTGGGATTGAGTCATACTATCAGCCCTCGGACAATCCTTCCCAACTATCCAAACACCCTAATAACCTAGTTAGTCACCTGAAGAGGGGCACATCAGGTAAAGCTGGTGTGCACCCTAGAACGGGTATTCCTACAAAAAGTATTATTAAAGTATTATACTGCTATACTGCTTCTAAGGCGGGGGCGACGCGTGCTACGCTATAAGTACAACTTACAAATACTATTCCATAACGGTATTAGAGGTGATATAGTTGCTCTCAGATAACCAACTTACCTCAAACATATTAATTGTTTTCAGTAATATGTTAATTCATACCGAATTAAAATCCTAGTCAAGAATTGTATTTTTTTTCCCCGTAAGAATACCTGTCATAGGGTCCACACCAGCTTTACCTGATGTGCCGCTCTTGGGCCCTCATTTATGAACAGTTTTAGGCGTTGTAGCCGGTTGGCTGTAAAGTTGCCCCCCCCTTTTGCGTTCTGGAATGTGGTAACTAACTAGGTTTATTAGAGGGTGTTTGGAAAGTTGGGAAGGAACATCTGATGGTAGGACTCAATCCCAGCATTCGCCTTTACGACTGAGGAAAACCTCGGCAAAACAAACGTTCAGTCAGGACTGCCGGTGACCGGAATCGAACCGGCGACCTCCCGAATTAGAGTCTCGTGTCTTACCGCTGAGCTACCTCTATCGGTAATAATGTATTATTTTCACAGCGACAGCGGACTAAGCGAACCTAATTTTGTTCGACCCTGCGAAAAGGCATCCGCATCACACTTCAACCCAGGCTCAAACTCATAGTATTTGTGTTTATATATATAATATTATTAATATATGTGGCGACCCGTGAGATTTAATTTATCAGGGTCGTATAGGACGGTGAATGGAAATCCTGCCTGTTTTGTTGTCAACCGATTTAGGTGATTACGTTCACTAATCTTCAAGTCATACAGTATAGTATAGTCATATTTTTTATTCAATAAATTGGTTGTTTTTATACAAATTTAATTGTGACCATAAGGTACCCAAATAGAACTTGTAATTTTAATTTTAAACTAATAACTAGACGGGAATAAAAGCGTCCATGACTATCTGCTGTAAAGTGAGCTTTATAATAATCTTCTGAATGCTGGCGTCATAAATGAGTTAGAGCCAATGAGCGACAACAATCTTCTGAATCCTGACGTCATAAATGAGTAAGAGCCAATGAGCGCCAAGAATCTTCTGAATGCTGACGTCATAAATGAGTAAGAGCCAATGAGCGACAACAATCTTCTGAATGCTGAAGTCATAAATGAGTAAGAGCCAATGAGCGACAACAATCTTCTGAATGCTGAAGTCATAAATGAGTAAGAGCCAATGAGCGACAACAATCTTCTGAATGCTGAAGTCATAAATGAGTAAGAGCCAATGAGCGACAACAATCTTCTGAATGCTGAAGTCATAAATGAGTAAGAGCCAATGAGCGGGTGGCTGTTTCAAATACTGACGTTTGGTTGGTTAATGTCTCACTCATCTATGACGTCAGCATCCACAAGGTTGTTGAGGAGCTGTAGTTAAAACGAGTACAAGGTTATGATGTTGAAAAGGCATTTTGTGAAAGGTAACGCTACTTCATTCCAACTTGCTGTATTTTGGATCAGAACGGTTTCGAATGTAGAATCATCCGTGAACAGGAATTTAGAAATCCCATTGCGTTAAATCTACGCTGAGACAACGGACCAATCTCGTGAAAATATCTCAAACATTCGACTTATAATGAAATTTACGTCAAGTAGAAAATATTCTTTTGATCGAAGTAAAACTTTTTTTACAATACCCCGAAATAAAGTGAACCAAATGAGAGTTTTCATAAATGCGAACTTACAGATTTCAGTTTCAAAAAGATGTGCCGGTGAAGGATAATTCGTCCAACTCTTCTTGCTGGTCAATTATTAGCACGCCATGTATGATCTGACTATATCTGACCATATAGAAACGGTTTGTTAGTGTATTTTTGTCCCTTAAAAGTTTTAAAATTATCTCTTACATGATCAATCAATCCACCGTTATTTATAACAATAGCGTATATGGATTGACGTTTCAAACGAATTCTCTTTACTTGATTAATATTTTATAGCTCACCAATATCTTAATGCCGTTTATGAGGAATGCACTTTTCATTTTTCATGTAAAAATACTGAAGGATTGTATACAAGAGAGGATTTAATTTTTACAAATTGGTATTTTCTTTGATCGTTATTGCTAACATCGTGATTAAACGTAGGGAAATAAAAACGTGTACAATACCATTAGGCATGTAATAGGCATCGCTTGTTAGGCCCAATCTTTCTCAACGAATATCTGTGCTGTAGATTCGTCAGTTTCATTCTATTCAATGTGTTATTTATGGCGAGCACAGATAACTAATTAACTTGCGTAAGTTAATTAGTTATCTGTGATGGCGAGGTAGCATGTTTTGTTTTGACGAAGGTAAACCTTGACTGGAACATTTGTTTGAATTACCTTGAAGCTTTTATATAACTTTAATTTAAAAGGGAATACAGTATTTGTTTAAAGAAATGTTTAATACAATTCTCAAAATATATCAGAAAAAGTTTTAAAGACATATTATTTTGGGATCCAAATGTTTTTTAATATTTCTCTTGGGAGGTTGTCGCAGCAGTTTTATAATGTTTTAGTTTAACCCCATAACTTTAAAAAAAAACAAAATAAAAGCGATAAACATAAAGATAAAACCCATTAAAAGTAAAGTGTCTTCTGATAAAAAAAACTTCATTTGTATTCATGTTCGGTGTTGATAAAAACCTATCACTGGTAGGAAGAATCATATTTTTTTAAGAAACAATATTTTATTTAAAAAAGAATATTATTTTAGGTATGAGTTTCACAATTTTTCCAATCCATGGATTACATTTATATTGTTACTTTCATTTTATATCTCACACTTCACAGCCTCAACTAGTCACTCTCCATCTTATCACTTTGGTTTTAGTTTACTCCATCCACTCAATTATTCCAACTTATCTACATTCTTTAGCCTAGATCGTGTCATACCGTATTCAGCGATGGCTATTTTATTACATTGTATAAATCTGTATTAAATTTAATGTTTCATTAATTTTTAACTTAGAAAAAATAGTAAAATAACTTTAAATGTAATCTTGAATCTGTAAAAAAAAAAAAAAAAAATGTTCAGCGAGGACGAATGACATAAATACATCAATTGTTTACAACGCTGGCAATATTCTCCAGGCTTGAGCAACGAGGCTGAAAGTATATGAATCACTGACACACAAGTTATTATAGTTATTTGGATGTGTTACTCACAATGTTGGTGACGTCCGTAGCGGCAGGAACTTCCTGATCTGGTAGATTCATCCCTTAACTTCAATAGCTCATTATTTGATTAAGCCAAGAATGAAAACCAATTTATATTACACAATTCAAATAGCAAACATGAATTTTATAACTATAATAAGAAAGTTTTGAATCCTCGCGAATGACAACAAACGACAATTTAGTAGTTATCAATTTGCTATTTTCACAAAGTCCCGATGCAAATTATCCTGTTCGGTAGGCCGATTATAAATATTCGATTGTAGATGTTATCGCTTAAACTGATTGAAGTGAAATCTTTCTTGAATGTTGTGCAGTGATCTGATAAATCAACGGTGCCGCGTTGTGGTCATGCGCAGATCGCACGTGGCTAAACCACGCCCCCAACGGACACGCCCACCCCGTACGGAACAACAAAACCCATTCAACAGTTGTTGTTTATTTAATTCCGATATGTTGGTGTATATGGGAGTCAATAAGATACACAATTACATGAAATTATAGCTTGTGCTGTGTATCTTTATTAAATAGAGAAAATAAAAAATAAAATAAATTTACATTTAGAGTCTACCCACTCAGAAACAACACTGATTTTCAGTGGGAACATTAATTTAAAGCGACTAAACTAACTCTGTAGGTTCCAAACACCATTGACGAGTGAGCGATAATGAATAAAAGATCGAAATGTCAAATACGAAACATGTGAATCAGTGATCGGACAGTGCGAACACCTGCGGACAAATGTCAGAATCAACAAGGCTGATGAACAACTTTGAATTTATTGAATGCTTCGTTGCTAGGATCCAAAGTCACGGCTCCAAAGTCACTGTTTATTTATTATTTATTTCCAGTTGTATAGCTGGGTGGATGATAGAAAAGGGAATTATGCTCCAAACACAGTTACATCCTTTACACAATTGAAGTGGTTTTTACTCATAATGTTATTTTTCTGTATCAAATTTGAGTTATTATCTTATTATATAGTTTACGACAAAAAAAGACAAGGCTAGGACAGAACACGTACTGCATTCATTTTTTATCCGAATTTAGTATTTAGAGAAAACAAATAGTCTGGATTCATTTACTTAAATCAGTGAGAAAATTAAAAACTTATTTTCAACACTAAATAATGTTGTGTATACAAAGTAACTTTAAACCAATATAACCATGTAACTGTCATAAAATAATACACAAAAAATACACGAATGGTCATATTATATAAGAATTAATTTATGATTTTGAGTATTTTGTGTTTGACGGTGTACCAACCGTTGTCATACGACGTCGGGTAGTAATAGAAAGGGGCAAGTAAGAGCGGACTTGTGTACAAGACAAGGGGGTCACGGGGAAGAAAGGAGAAAGGGAAGGACCTCATTTTGTCATCTCTTACGATTGGCAGAGTCACCCTGGTGTCAAGCTCTATCCCAGGCCTATGCAGGGACCACAACGAATACGTACTGTAGTTTGAAACGCTATTTCGTTTGTGTAATGGGATCCGCATGGGTACAGTGAGTAATGTCGAGAGAGAATAGTGTTGTATGTGAATCATATTGTAGTGTGAAAATGGAAGTTTATTCATTTTCACACTGGATTCCTTCACTGTCGTGTTTTATCCTACTTGATTGTGACATGGGTAAACAACACTCTGTTTTGATCACAATCAGGTAGGTGCTGAGCTGGCTATTATGTAATCATCAATCTAGGACAACAATACTAACATTAGAATACTGACACAGCATAATGGTCATACAAGTAATTTGGTAACTTCGCTGTGTCAGGGGTTTTGGGAGGCCCAGTTGGATTGTTGTTAGGAGTTTGGTCTGAGCCCCACTCTTGCATTTTGGCTTGAGTGGGGGGTCGAACCATGTAGGTTGATGAGTGATTATAGTCATGAGCAGCTAGCACAAGCCAAAGAAGGGGTAAAGGGGGGGAAGGTGACGTGATACGGTCGAGGTGGATTAAAAGTGGTGAGTCTGGAGAGTCTCGGGGGAGACCGGTTGGAGGAGCCGTTGAGGATGGACGCACATGTGAGCGCATGAAGATAGGACGGGCAAGAGCGACCGGCGGTGCCATGGGGCACAAGGACTATCCCCGAGGAACGAACCAAGGAGTCACGAGGGACGAACGGACGGGGCGAAAGCCAACCAAGGTAGTGTGACTCCTGAGTAGTAGATTAGAGGGAGATAGATAAAGATCGGTACGCCACGTTTTTGCCACGGTAGGATAAATGTCTATTGTCTATTGTGTAACATAATAAATGTACGGTTCCTCAATGTTTGAACCCAGGACTGTTGATTTAAGTACCTAGCCTCCCGGCCTTCCTCAGACATAGCAACGATCCCAAATGTACGAGTTTACGTATGTCAAGAGAGGGTTACGTCCCCAGTGAAACCTTGTGACAGCCGACCTGAACATGGGTTCGAGTCCCGTACCAGGGTGGTAGGGTCAGGAGTGGGTCGGCGCGTGAATTCGGTACATAACAATATTCTGAGATTGTTATCGCCAACATTTATACATGAATGAATGCTAGCTAGTATTGTCCTATAGATCTAACTCCCCTCTCGAGCCGGCAATCGAACCTTGGACTTGCTGCATTGTGAGCAAATATAAACACATGTTACCATAGATTATTCTTAACACTTTCATCACTGAACAAACTGAAGAAGAATGTATCTAATTGTACTGCAATTATGTACGATGTATGTTTTGCTGTTTTACTAATTGTAGATACACAATATCTCAAATTAATTTTTGTATCTTGATGTTCTATGTTGAGTTGTTAGTGCATTTAAATGTATATTATTTATAGTTAATAACTATTAGATAAGATTATAGCATGGGTGGTAGGCCTACAACAACACTTTATTACTGTGTGAAAATGAAAGGTATGAACGGAAGTGACTCCCGACTCAGCGGCAATGCACCAAGTTGGGTCACTCTAATTTTGCTGGTGGGGAAACATTATGAATGCGCAATTTCTTTCTCATTCCCCTCGGAAAGCCTTATTGTGTGATTTAGTCTTTCGACTAATAAACGAATACATAATATATTTATATAACATATATGATAATACGATTCTTAAAGCTCAAACCCGCTTTATGGTTACCGTATGAAGCGATATAGCAATTGTGATAAAAGTTTGCCCCGACTGGGGATCAAACCCAGGTCTCTGGCTCCGACAGTCAGAGGTCTGGGTTCGATCTATAATCGGGGCAAACTTTTATTACAATTGTTATCGCTTCATTTGTATGATTTTATGGACGAGAGATTTATTATTTATTATAATGTATATCATATCATATTAGAATATAGGCTTAGTCTTAATTGTTTCTATTAAATACGCGGTTTAACCCAAAAATGATACATTATATACAATATACAATTATAGTGTAACATTACATACATAATAAAAAAACAAACCGATAGATAAATAAATAATTAATAGTGAGAGTAAGTTACATATTGTATTGAGTGTCTTGGTGGAGGTGCCGGTCTACGCTGTTACGTGGTAATGTGGCGTAACAAGCCGCAGCGGTCCCCAAAACTAAAGCCGTCGTACAACAACTTCGGTAATGCTTTCGTCATCAATCAATGACGTGGTTACGGTCTCGGCCAACCCGAGCAGGTATTTGAGTTAGCCACGGCCGCTGGTTGGCTGCCGCTCACCCACCCGTGACGGAAGCATTACCGAAGATAATGTACGAGAACATGTGAGCTCATGACGTCACTGATCACTAAGGAATGCTCGAGGGCTCTTAGATCCAGTCTTACAATGTCCCAATAACTACTTATTCGTTGAATAGCTTGTTGTCTCCATGGCAACGACCAATCAAAACTCTTGAAATCCTCCAAATAGCTTAATTGCTACAAATAACTTTCCTATTAGGAGATTGTAAGACCGTACAACTCTATGTTAGGTACGCAGCTGGCCAGAATCAAACCGGATGCCGTCCAAATATCGTGTTTACCCGCTGGCCACCTACATCGGACTAAACTAAAAACGAAGACGGGTTAGCCGCGGTCGCTTCGTCAACTCCTCCCATACGACCATCCAAGTTAAGCAACATCGGGCTGGGTCATGAGGTGATAGGGTGACCTCTCTCTAACGTTCTAGGAAGAGTAGATTGGAGGGTTCTAAAGCTTGTGTAACAGTTTCGTTATTCTCGTCAACTAGTCACAGTCCATGTTAGTGGATGGAACTATATGATTGGTCAACGGACGATGCCAGTAAGCCAACAACTAGAATAAAAAGCTTCAAATAAAGTTTGATGGGATTATCAAAACAAAAGGGCCATATTTATTATTTATATGTAATTTCGTCGAAAGATTAGCTTAGTGAAAACCGTAATCAGTAAGATACATCTGCGGATTTGTCCTCACAGGTATTGTCCCTACAAACTGTTGCATTCCGTGCAGCGACTTGAGACTTCAATTTAATTCAATTCAATTCAATTCAATTCAATCCAATTCAATTCAATTCAATTAAATTCAATTCAATTCGACATGGCCGTATAAATGGTTACTCAATGTTCGACCTATTCTGTGGAACCCCTGATTACTTTCGATTAAAATTGCTTTAAAATTGTTAAAATGTAAACCAAAGCTCTTTCTTCTCATTGTTCTAATAAGTATTTCCGTTTTCAAATTAAATTATATTTAACTTTTACAACATGTTGTTTGAACACCTTTCACAATTAAATACGTTTATTCCAAAAACAGACATATTTATTTGAACAGAGAAATATTAAGAAGAAAGAACATGAAATAATTCCCTATCTAGGGGATGAAACATTTTGGTTTACATTTTGACAATATTAAAGCATTTTTAATAAATTTTAACCAACAGAAATCGGAAGATCCGCAGGGGTCGTCGACAATCAAACTTCTCGTATTCAATCATGATCCAATAAGTCGAACGGAAAGTTTGCCCGCGTAAAACAGCTGATACTCTCGCAATGGGAGACTCACCTATATACAGATCGTTATGTTGCGTCACCATGCACGTGCGCCTGGCAGTGCGCGTCATCACGGCGCCGGCCAATGGAAGGGGGTGACGCGCCGCTATTGGTGCAACAGAACGCTGCCCTCGGCCCAATGACATGCTTAGACCACAGCGACATAACAATACAGCTATACTGGCCACGCCGTAAGAAGCGAGGTGTCCCCTAACATTCTGAGAAGAGACGGTCGCTCCACACGGTCTATTTCAACGGTATTCACCTCGAGATTTCCTGATACCTGCATTGTTATTGTCCACCGCATTGACTCCACCAACCGTGAATGGAATGCGACCCCACCACGTCTGACAACATGCGGACGATATTATCACTGCAATACCTGAGGCAGGAGAACGAGATGCAGCTAGATTTAGGTTGGTTGTTGTCACATGCATCACTATTACATAATCCGTGACGACAACACCTTGCAAGTTAATTTGACGGAACTATAACTGGTCTTTCTCTCAATAGCGGGTTATTGTAAGTTATAAGATGCACAGATGTCCCCTAGGTTAGGGAACTCACTATTGTCAAGGAGATGGTTTTACTTAGCAACCCTAGTGATCCCGGCCACTAGGGAACATCTCTGCAGCCGGACGCACACGGGCTCGTTTACCGTTACCGTACATAGCCGAATTGAGTATCCCGTAAGTTTTCTCACTCATAATGCGAGTACTAAGATTGAGAGCTAGAAACATCACGTGAAGAGTCCTTCGCAATGACCAGAGACGACACTACGATCCTTAGGGTGGATGGGGCCATGATTTCCTAGGGGGTCACCCACGATCTAAGAAATATAACGTTTTGTACTTGGAGTGGGAACGGAGGATTATGGGGGAGGGAATACGTATAGGCCCTACACTTTTAATGTGACCTTAACGTTAATGTAAATTCTCACTATCAATGATGTATAATTCTTAGGTGTTTGCTCTGCACACCGAATCTGTGAAGTGAAAGCTACAATCTCTATTACTTTAGAAATAGCTTTTTCTATTATCTAAGAATTAGCTAACAAGTAGGTATAACGTTTCGTTACATCAACGAATGAAGATATTTTACTTGATTTTGGCCCATGCGGAGGGCGCCAAAAAGAAGGGGCGAGAAAAATAACGTGTGTGTTTGTGGGGGGAATGGTGGGGGTGGAGGGGGGGGGGTTGGAGGGGGATAATTGAATTGATTAATTTTTTAAACGAAAATTGTGTACGGCAAGTATACTTGCCGCATTTGGAGTTTTATTTGAAGACAATTTTATTTGGGATGTCTTGTTTATTCGGGGGGGGGGGGGGGGGAGAAATCTGCAGGGAGGGCCGTGGGGGCGTCGTCCATCTCAATCACCCCAGGAAAGTTCAGCTCATATACATCTCATCGCATCCACTCGACATAACAATTAACACCGTAATAATTATACTAAAATGGAAATCTTGTACAGAAAATATCTCGGGCATATCTTTCAATATTCGTCATTTACCTGTTTATGTGGCGAGGTTGCTGATATTTATAATAATGTCACGCGATACTCGAGGCTTTGTGTTTGATTCCCAGTTTAGGAATCTGCCCCCTAAGCTTTTCTTGAGCCATACGACGAGTGCTGGGACTGAGTCCTACCATTACCAATGGCAATAGCTCTAGGATACTAGATCGACAATCCCTGAAGAGGATGCTATATGCTTTCAATATTATGTGGAACTATATGGTGATTTATTCTATTTAGTACAACCAACTCATTGTGCCTTTGTATGAACAAGTTGTCTCTTGCTGGCAAGACTGTCACGCAAGTTGTTGTTTTCACGCGTAATGCCAAGCTATAGAGTATCTCATAACTATGGATGAATCACGTTCTCTGGATATTATACACACACTATACGGCCACTAACAGCAGCTAGGCTCACAGTTGTTACCGATAGAGGTTGCTCAGCGGTAAGACGCGAGACTCTAATTCGGGAGGTCGCCGGTTCGATTCCGGCCACCGGCAATCCTGCCTGACTGAAGGTTTTTTCCGAGGGTTTCCTCAGTCGTAAAGGCGAATGCTGGGATTGGACAATCCTTCCTAACTATCCAAACACCCTAATAACCTAGTTAGTCACCTGAAGAGGGGCACACCTGGTAAAACTGGTGTGCACCCTATAACGGGTATTCATACGAAAAATTAATTAATTAAAAAGTGAAATTCGTACGTTATAGGAATGTAGTATTAAATTGAACTCTGTTAGCTGTTAACTACGTTCATTCTTAATAGCTGTTAGTAGGCCTATACTTCTGTTAGTGGTCGTAGTGTGAACAAGGTTTAAAAAGGGCTCCATCATCATTAGATGCCAAATAACGAAAAAATTAAATAGCTTACCGTAAAGACTTCCATATTCAACAGATGATGGCAGAAGAAATCATATTTCTTGATGTTTCTGCTTGCTTGGTTCATTCTGACGTGGTGCGCTGTTTTGCAAGCTTTGAGGTTATGTAAATTGTGCTATGCTTTGAAGGTATCTTTCAAACTTTATAGGAAACAAAACTACTTTTATCAAAGTTGTATTTAAATTAAACCAAAGAAAATTTCAAAATGTAGAGAACATGACCATACGTATACAAAATTAAGAATACGTTCATTATTTTATACTTAGTTAAATAATTATCAGTTTGTAAATTTCACACACAAAATAAGGGTTGATAGATCAGAACTGCGAGTCTTTGATTTTTTAGAGTTACGTTGAGAGGTTAAGAGAGGTTAAGATATCAATAAATCAACAACAAATAATAGGTATTGTATTAAAATGTACATAGGCTAAATGACAGACATATTGGACTTATTGGGTCAAAGAAAGGTACAATAACAACAGTTTTTCAACACACTATTTATGTGAAATGTAACATTATGCTTTTAATATTAGATATATAACACATATGTTTGCATGTACACTAACTTCACAGTTACAAAAATCCAGCCACAATCCTGTTAGCAATTGTCATAGTTGTCAGTGACAAACAACCATTACTTGATGTTTAAAACAAAATCAAGAGTGGACGTGAAAAAATGGTTTGTCTTGCACATTCATTGCTCAGTGAAACATTGCTTTTTAAATTAATGCATACGTGACTAATTTGTTCAGTTTGGCACACTATTTTAGTATTTTTGCTATAAAGTATTATGGACAGCAATAAACCAGTCTATGATGTTATTTTGCTAGTGAGGAATACAAGAATTTACACAATCACAGACATATAATATTGTGAATATCAAAACTACCAACATAAGAAAATGCAAAGATTAGTACCCATAAAATAAATATGTTTTTCGTTTTTGTAACAATTTAATAACAAAAAACAAAATAGCATTTACGAAATATTTACAGATAACAGTGTCAAGACATTCATATTAATTAATTATAAAAAAAATTATTTTTTACGTTTACTCAAATAAGACAATAACACCAGGCATATCCTTGAAAGATGTTTTGCAAATTTGCTTTATAAGATTGCAATTCTGCTAGAAAGTAGGTAGCAAAGAAAGTTTATTTATTTTTTATCTCTTCAACGTTCATAAAATCATGTTCTTCTGAGCAGCTGATAAAATAGAAAGAAAATATAACGTTGTAGAAGCAACATTTCACACGTGCTCACTACAAAAAAGAAACCTCAATGTTCACCGAAGCACGTAGTTAATTTGTTATCTGTGACCGAAGTATAAATTAAGACTTTTGTTTACTGGAAAACACTTGCCATTGCATCCAGTTTTGAATTGTTTTTACATTTAAATTTTCTTTGTAAACGAAGTACTCAAATTTGCAATTTAAAGTGAAAATTGTGAAATAGCAAAAATATGAAAATGATCGGCCAGGTCTACAAAACTAGATCAGCAATTAAACTGTACACATTAACTTTAAAAGTGATTTGCCCAACAGACGTAGCAATGATAAACTAATTCCCTTGACCACTTGAACAATGAAATATGCACTCTATGTACTGGAATTTTTATTTTATTATACTAGTGCTACCACTAGCATTACGTATATCGTACCTTGTTCACATTAACCACCGTACTAAATTACCTCACTAAAAATATCATTTTACAGACATTGAAGACAAACATATTAGCTACCATATTCATGAGCAAAAATAAACACACTACATATTTGATTCATAAGTTTCACATTAGGTACAAGGTATCAGTATCACTAAATTCTACACATAATATGATTAACTACCACTTTAAATCAAGTAGTAACATCATAAACCATTATTTTGTATGTATAGGCTAACACAAGTCAAATATCCTTTTTACACATTACACATACCAGTCATATTATACAGTGCACCATCAATAACTAAATAGAGAGCATTATTAACACTGTATTCTGTGTTCTTGTAATAGATTCGCCACATGACAAATAATCCAAATAAACCACAATGACACCAAGAGCACCCATTGCACCCGCCTAGAAAATAATAGACATAATAGCAGAGACAGACATATAGTGGCAATAATAGACATACCGGTATAAGCATAGGCTACACAGGAACAGCATTGAACAATCAATATCGCCAAGGGTAATATTAAGCACAATAGTGACGCTAAAACATTAAGTTTAGGATAAATTAAGTAGTAGTAGTACTTGAACCATCAATAATTAGGTATTTAATGCATGCACAACATTGATTAACATGTTAGTTTAATTAGGAAATATGTTGCTGATCAAATGACGTAACTCTTCTTGAAGACATCTATGAATTATACAGAAACAAGGCAAGCAAACAAATACTTCTTTGAAAAAAGAAATACTGTACAGTCCAAGTGGTAATGTAGCAAGATCAAGGTTGCCATTCAATGTCAACTAATCAATTGAATTACATTCTGAATCAAATAATCATTACGAAACTGAATTCCTGATTTCTGATCAATATCGATTCTCTTACAGGTATTCCACTTTCAAAATTCAAACATTTTAATGGTGCACAAATGTAACACATATCGACATCGGTACGTATTTCCTTAAACCGCGTCATCTTTCTCATAGACCGTGTCTCTTTGTTTAACTCTGTCTTGATGCCATTTACGATTTGCTTTCACTGTACGAGGAACAAAACAAACACCAGACAAAATAGTGACCGGAGAAAAATCAATCAATATTTCTTGCGTATTTCTCTCGGCACAATGAATTAAACATCAAAGGTGAACGATTTTGATTTTCAGCTTGATTGCCAATCGTTCGGCGATTCGGTTTAGATGTACTCGTCATTAATAAGTCCAAGTATGGCAATTATTGTCTTCATGACATTCTGTTCTTCATACTTCTATCAGCTAGACAGAACCCAATCACAATAATTATATTCTTGTTCTTCCCAACCACCACTTTTTCAGAAGATATGGGTTATATAACATACAATATCTTAGCATAGGTTACATATCATGATTTCATAGGTTTGACTACTACTACCACACTCTATACTACTACTGTACTGCAGAGAGATGGAGGATAGCGTGAACCAAAACTATTATTCAACATCGTAAGAAAACAGCCACACTGCCACACTCATACTGTACTGAAAAGGAAGAAAACAACAGAAAATTACGGCCAGACAAAGATGGAAATGAGGTACTTTTCCCTATGCTGACCCAACGAGCATTGGATACGGAACAGGCGATATTTTAAATGTAGTAGGTACATTATTTTGGAAATATTTTCTTAAGAAAGAAAAATGTAGGTATTTGTTGTAAATGCCAATAAAAACAGAAATACAATAATTAGCCAATCAGCAACAAAGGCTAAATGCAAGAAGTGTACGAACTAGTGATGACATCGGTTAGTAAAATTACTAACCGGGTAACCGAATTCGAAACCGGTTTAAAACCGGGTTTGAAAAAAAAAAAAAACGCTCTCCAAAAATAAACATATTTACGTAAGGTTGTATCAGCGAGGGAGGTAAAGAACCTCAGTGCCGGCAGCCGAGATCGTGGATAAAACGACCTTTTCAGAGACCCCCCCCCCCCCCCCCCTCCCACGCGGAACGAGATGCAGCTGGTCAAGGTCAAGTCACTCACTGGCGGCTGGGTTGCATTGTGTTGAGCGATGGAAGGGGGTGGAGGGCGCTTCGCTGAACTGGGATGAATGACTAACATGGTCGCGCTTGAACAATAACAACTTGGAATTTGGCTCACTGGCTGGCCGGAAAAAACGATTATGAGAACACATAAAACGTACTATTGGATCAAATTTCCCTGACGGGCTGATTTTTGGAACGCATTTACCTAAGAAACGTAGAAAAGCGAAAAAAAGGCGGTTTTACTGTATAATACAGCTGCTAATTAGTCCACACAAACAAGGAAATCCCAGGAAAGAAGACGAAATCTGAGTAGTCGACAGGTGGTTCCTTGTTGCTACGGGACACGTCGTTAGGCAATCCACAACCCGCCCGCCCGCCCGTCAGAGGCGTGGCTCTTAGCGAGGGTGAAGCACACGCCGCGCAAAAAAGCAAAACCGAATCTAACAATCGAAACCGGTTTCTATCAAAACCGGTTCGAAACCGGTTTTCGGTTAATCGATGTTATCACTAGTACGAACACAATATGTAGCACATGAAAACATTGCAATCAGTCAACCAATTACAATCATCAATGACCCCAGTGAGTACAAAGCAGCACACCACTACATACATGAAAACAAATAATATTTTAACTGATAAATAAGCCACAGGTAATCAACAAATCAACACCAAGTAAACATAAATGACAAAAAACTCTCCACCAGCTGAAATTTGTTACATCAGTTCCAAACTTGCCATTTTGGATCCCACTTCACAAAGTGCCCTATTATTATTTAAATGTACACGACTAAATAAAAATATAACATAAAAAATAAATGAGAAGTCCGAAAACATCTTCGTTAGAAATATATCTAGTATAGTAGGCCTAGTATGTATAGTAATTGATAGTAAAAATAAATTGTAAGTACTATATGTATATTTAATTTACAGTAATAATAAATTGTAAGTGTATATTCGACAATAATAGCTGGTGAAGCTAAATAAAAACAATCATATCTTATCTTAGACTGCAAACACGAACATTCTTTACTGTGTACCCCTATGTTACTTTGCCTTTTAGGCCCATAATTAGGGTGTGTTCAGATGTCAGCCAGGGCTTGATTAGTCACATCTATATATATACTATGCTAGGCTATGGCTGCTTTGGCCCTATTCACTTGCTACCACTATTCACTGAACAACACAAGCCATGACCAGGCTGTCTACCAAACACACCCTTGTTTTGATAGAGTATAGAGCTACTTAACCACACAGCTTTTTATCAAGGCAAACAATATAATATAATTTTAAGTATACAGACATTACAAAGTCTCGTCTCTGCTATTCCTTATCGTGACTAGGTGTGTTTCTGAAAATAAGCAGGCTAATTTCTAAAACAATTAATAATTAATTACACTACATGTGTAGTTCATACAGATGATGAGATATGTAGTTAGCTGTTAGATTCCTCCCTGGATTGCTTGACTTATTAATTCACCTTTAAACCAGTGGAACTATCTTTTAAAAGAGGTAAAACAAAGAACCCATAAGCATTAATATTAAGTAATAAATATACTAGTAGTGGGGCTGCCATTCGACATGCTTTGATTCGGTGGCGACATTGTGGACAAATTACAACACCGATTCGATACATTCAAATCGAAATTGGAAAGATACGCTACTTTTCACGGACGGCAAGAGCTGTGAGTGAACGGTATACCAGAAATATATGACACTTTTATCACATTGCAATCGCCGATCTGCACTTAAAACCCTGTGCTACGTGCTGTGTGTGCTACGTTTGTAATATAAACGTGTACATGTAGATTTGCAACACAATGTCTAGGAACTATTTTGACCCGGAATAAAATGTAAAAAAAAAACTACATGAGTGTAAAACTGTAACCAAGGTCACTTACTTAAAATAACGGTGAATTTTTGTGGAGTAACCTTCTTAATCCTTCCTTCAGAAATGTATACATATTTTGTAATATACTTTGCTTACGACAGTTTTATTTTATGTAAACACCCGATTCGATGTCGCTACTTTTGATCTGTTATTGATTTGCAACTGTCAAGTCGAACGGCAGCCCTACTATGAACATACATGGTGCATTGAAATGCATACAAATTGTTTCCATAATATACTGTATATGTGTATTTAGTTGAGGGAGAAGAAAACAGCCTTACAAAGTAAATGAAAAATAAGAGCCCACAGAAGTAAGCTATCTCAGGTTGTACATAACAGCTCTCATACAGTACCTATCTTTCCCACTCGGTGAACTCTCAGACAGCTAACTACCGTAAGCCAATTTGATATTTATCATTTCTCAATAAAAATTCTATTATTTAGCATAAACACACAGGCCAATAAGCATAATATAGCAAACAAATTGTTTTATGGGACTGTTGTATATTCCTTTGAAATGCTGGTTCACTTCTGAAAAACGTTGTATAACTATTTCATATAAAAATGAGGTGTAAGAAAAATGCACTGTATACATTAACAGTAATAAAGTAAGTAATAAGTAATAACTTTAAGTAATAGGGCATATCAAAAATCCTTAAAAAAACTAGCTATGAAAACTGATCACCATTATTTTGTCAACAATCCGGGAATGGCTTCCGTGATCAATGTGAAATGCTTTGTAGTACGTAATGCAAGCCTGAGCAGGAAGTGGTAATTTATGTGAAAACTGAAAAACACCAAAACTGAATAGCAAATATGCCTCTGCCTAGGTAATAAATACACACGGCAAAACCTGAGTTATTAGTACAACAAACTTGAAGCAAAAGCTGGAGAATCTACTGCAAAAATAGCCTATGTAGATTCGAGAAAAAGCATTAACTTTTAGATTTTGGCTTTAGAAAGTATAAACACTAGGTAAATACAGCCATGGAGACATCAGACTTGAATCAGACATAATATGTACGAACTTAAAAATAACTTGAATATGCAGAAACTACTACGAAACAAATCCAAATGACAATTACTGAAGAAAGGCAATGTTAACGTTATGTTATGAAGGTTGGCCGTTACATAACACCAGTGCTAACTTTATCTTCAGATTTGTTTTACTTATTTGAGAGCAGTCCAGAGGGCTGTTGTAAAAAATGTTCAATTGAGAGTACCGGTATTGCTCATTCATGTCCAATTGTTTATTTAAATTTGCCTCCTTTAGCCTATATCCTCTAACTTTAACTAAGTGATTTAATTATTATAAGAAGTAACTCAAGATTGCAGAATCTAAGGCATATAAGGCGTTTTTTCACTTCCACAGCCCCTGGTTTACCAGCACTCTTGAAACTAGCACTGCTTACCTTATGCCTACCTACCAACTTGTATCAGTAACTAACCTGACTTATGTAATATGTAGTAGTTTCCACAAAACACAATATTTTATGTTTGTCATATACATATATCCATAGCTGTACATAATCTCTGTTTACTCTTTTTTACAAGTCAATACCAGTATATACAGTTACACGTTACTATACGCTACCTCATATACATACAACACAATCGAGGTTACTGGTTCCTCGTTTTATTAGGCCACCACTGCAAATACCATAACAAAATATGTATACTCGCACATTTAACAACTAGATTTTTATCACTTGCAAAGTTTTTCTTTAAACTCGGCTACACCTATAATCATTTGTATAGATCTATGAAAATGTCACAGTCTTGGATCGAGGATTCTCGTTTCAATGGCAACATATGGGCTAGCTTGATGTTCCGTTCCGTCTGTCATACTCATACGGGAACAAAGACTGACCGCCGTATGAGAACGTCGCAGTCTTGGATCTAGGATTCTCGCTACAATGGCAACATATGGGCTCGCGTGAGATTCTGTTCCGTCTGTCATACTCATGTACGGGAACAAAGACTGACCGTCGTATGAGAATGTTACAGTATTCCATCTAGGATTCTCGTTTCAATGGCAACATATGGGCTAGCGTAAGACTGTCGGGATCAACGTATGGGCTCGTGTGAGACTGTCGGGATCAACATACGGGCTCGCGTAAGACTGTCGGGATCAACATACGGGCTCGCGTGAGACTGTCGGGATCAACATATGGGCTCGCGTGAGACTGTCGGGATCAACATATGGGCTCGCGTGAGACTATCGGGATCAACATGTGGGCTCGCGTGAGACTGTCGGGATCAACATACGGGCTCGCGTGAGACTGTCGGGATCAACATATGGGCTCGCGTGAGACTGTCAGGATCAACATGTGGGCTCTTGTGAGACTGTCGGGATCAACATACGGGCTTGCGTGAGACTGTCGGGATCAACATATGGGCTCGCGTGAGACTGTCGGGATCAACATACGGGCTCGCGTGAGACTGTCGGGATCAACATGTTGGCTCGCGTGAGACTGTCGGGATCAACAAACGGGCTCGCGTGAGACTGTCGGGATAAACATGTTGGCTCGCGTGAGACTGTCGGGATCAACATGTGGGCTCTTGTGAGACTGTCGGGATCAACATACGGGCTCGCGTGAGACTGTCGGGATCAACATACGGGCTCGCGTGAGACTGACGGGATCAACGTGTGGGCTCGTGTGAGACTGTCGGGATCAACATACGGGCTCGCGTGAGACTGTCGGGATCAACATACGGGCTCGCGTGAGACTGTCGGGATAAACATGTGGGCTCGCGTGAGACTGTCGGGATCAACATACGGGCTCGCCTGAGACTGTCGGGATCAACATACGGGCTCGCGTGAGACTGTCGGGATAAACATGTTGGCTCGCGTGAGACTGTCGGGATCAACATGTGGGCTCGCGTGAGACTGTCGGGATCAACATACGGGCTCGCGTGAGACTGTCGGGATCAACATATGGGCTCGCGTGAGACTGTCGGGATCAACATACGGGCTCGCGTGAGACTGTCGGGATCAACATGTTGGCTCGCGTGAGACTGTCGGGATCAACAAACGGGCTCGCGTGAGACTGTCGGGATAAACATGTTGGCTCGCGTGAGACTGTCGGGATCAACATGTGGGCTCTTGTGAGACTGTCGGGATCAACATACGGGCTCGCGTGAGACTGTCGGGATCAACATACGGGCTCGCGTGAGACTGACGGGATCAACGTGTGGGCTCGTGTGAGACTGTCGGGATCAACATACGGGCTCGCGTGAGACTGTCGGGATCAACATACGGGCTCGCGTGAGACTGTCGGGATAAACATGTGGGCTCGCGTGAGACTGTCGGGATCAACATACGGGCTCGCCTGAGACTGTCGGGATCAACATACGGGCTCGCGTGAGACTGTCGGGATAAACATGTTGGCTCGCGTGAGACTGTCGGGATCAACATGTGGGCTCGCGTGAGACTGTCGGGATCAACATACGGGCTCGCGTGAGACTGTCGGGATCAACATGTGGGCTCGCGTGAGACTGTCGGGATCAACATACGGGCTCGCGTGAGACTGTCGGGATCAACATACGGGCTCGCGTGAGACTGTCGGGATCAACATACGGGCTCGCGTGAGACTGTCGGGATCAACATATGGGGATGACGCCCACGCCCACGCCCCCCTCGTGGGCGCACATGGGTGATACGAAGGACCAGGAGTCAGTGTTGGGGTCGTAGACCTCGACTGTGGCCAGGTTTGAGACGCCGTCGTAGCCTCCTATCGCCCACAGCTTGCCCATGTTGGCTCGCGTGAGACTGTATCAACATATGGGGATGACGCCCACGCCCACGCCCCCCTCGTGGGCGCACATGGACGATACGAAGGACCAGGAGTCAGTGTTGGGGTCGTAGACCTCGACTGTGGCCAGGTTTGAGACGCCGTCGTAGCCTCCTATCGCCCACAGCTTGCCCATGTTGGCTCGCGTGAGACTGTATCAACATATGGGGATGACGCCCACGCCCACGCCCCCCTCGTGGGCGCACATGGACGATACGAAGGACCAGGAGTCAGTGTTGGGGTCGTAGACCTCGACTGTGGCCAGGTTAGAGACGCCGTCGTAGCCTCCTATCGCCCACAGCTTGCCCATGTTGGCTCGCGTGAGACTGTATCAACATATGGGGATGACGCCCACGCCCACGCCCCCCTCGTGGGCGCACATGGACGATACGAAGGACCAGGAGTCAGTGTTGGGGTCGTAGACCTCGACTGTGGCCAGGTTTGAGACGCCGTCGTAGCCTCCTATCGCCCACAGCTTGCCCATGTTGGCTCGCGTGAGACTGTCGGGATCAACATATGGGGATGACGCCCACGCCCACGCCCCCCTCGTGGGCGCACATGGACGATACGAAGGACCAGGAGTCAGTGTTGGGGTCGTAGACCTCGACTGTGGCCAGGTTTGAGACGCCGTCGTAGCCTCCTATCGCCCACAGCTTGCCCATGTTGGCCACCAGGGCGACGCGGCTTCGCATCACGTTCATGGGGGCGACAAACCTCCACCTGGAACCATCATGCCTAGCTTAGACCTTTCACTGTCTAAACACGTCTAGTGGGGGGTTAGAGGGTCACGGGGTTACCACCTGTTAGTCAAGTCTTAAATAAATAAATAAATAAAAAAAAAAAAAAATAAATAAATAAATAAATAAATAAATAAATAAATGAATAAATAAAAAAAAATAAATAAATAAATAAATAAATAAATAAATAAATAAATAAATAGGAATGTCATACAAAATTGTGATTTGACATCTGTTTGATGACCCATATGACTAGTATTGTATATATTCAAAATGTTTTAATTGGATTGGCATAAATAGGTAAATAAACAGGACTATCATAACAAATTGTGATTTTGACAATTGTTTGGTCCATAAACAAGTGTTGTCTACGTTCAAAATGTTTTGATTGGACTGGCATCTGAAGCCGAGGGGGGGGGGGGGGGGGTAACGATATGATGATGATATGTACCAAGAATACAACGACTACTCACAGGTTGGTGATCGGGTCGAACATCTCCACGGTCTGCAGGAACGTTGATCCGTCGTAGCCGCCGCAGACGTACAGCTTTCCGTTCAGGGTCGCCACCCCGAGCCTGCATCGCCTCGTCAGCATCGGTATCACCGAGGTCCATGCGTTGCTGGCGTGGTCGTACCTGGGGTTGTTACATTTCATTGTCACAGGGTTGGCAACCAACTGTTAGGCAACTTTAAACAAATAGAAATATCTTAAAAATTGTGATTCGATATCGGTTTGATCCATAAACTAGTACGGGGAGGCGTACAACAAACGACTACACTGCAGCGCTGCGAGCGTTCCGGTTACTGATCTCCCCCTGCTAGAATTAAACGAAACCCCATCGAAGAGGCAGTGCACTACTTATTATTGTAAAATTATCCAAAGATGTCAAATAGTTTTGCAATGACTTACGAATTCTTATTGTTAAAAATTGTGGGTATACAATATTCAGTGACCGTTGGCCGGATCGTTCGCAGCGCTTTCTGTGCACTTGTTACGCCTCCCCGTTGTTTACATTTAAAATGTTTTGGTTGGGTGGGCATCTGAAGGGGGGGGGGGGGGGGGGGTAAATGACCCTTATTCAGGTCACAGCTCTCAAGTATCAACAAGACTTGAAGCTGTGCTTTAAGTGTGTTCAAGTGTCTTCTTTGCATCTGTGAGGGAGTATAAGGGACCATTTATGAAATGTTGGGACTACTAGAAATCATAATTTTTAAGAGATTTTTTTTTGTGGGTGGGGGGGGGGTTAACGTTTGAACGCAATTAGTTTATGGGTTTAAACGTTCAGGAAAATAGTTTTTCCATTTCTAGTTGGAATTGCTTTTAATCAGAATTTTTTAACAGATTTTTTTTCGGGGGGGGGCATTTAAACGTGATTAGTTTACGGGTTCAATTCTTGGTATGTCATTTGTTTGTCTACAACAATGACTTCGTGTACGGGATGGTGGCCGCTATGTGTAGGAACTGCAATACCTCACGTACGGGAATATGGCCGCCAACAATGTCAGTGACGTCACGTGAATATAAAGAATAATAATAATTGATCGTAGGAATACCGAATACCCGTTCTAGGGTGCACACCAGCTTTACCTGATGTGCCCCTCTTCAGGTGACTAACTAGGTTATTAGGGTGTTTGGATAGTTGGGAAGGATTGTCCGAGGGCTGTTAGTATGACTCAATCCCAGAATTCGCTTTTACGACTGAGGAAAACCTCGGAAAAAACCTTCAGTCAGGACTACCGGTGGCCGGAATCGAACCAGCGACCTCCCGAATTAGAGTCTCGCGTCTTACCGCTGAGCCACCTCTATCGGTATAAAGAATAGAACGTCGAGGAAAGCGTACCTCTCGACCGAGTCGAATATGGACAGTCCGTCGTGCCCCCCTAGAGCGTAGATGAACCCGTTGAAGGCGACCACCCCCCCCGCGCTGCGGTGCTTCATCATGGGCGACACCCCCGTCCACTCGTCCTTGTCCGGCTGGTAACACTCGACCGTGTTGAGCGAGGTGACTCCGTCGTAGCCGCCGCACACAAACAGCTTGTCGTTGAGGGCGGCCGCACCCACCGCGCTGCGCTTGCAGTGCATGGAGGCCACACGCGACCACAGGCGCTGCTGCGGGTCAAACACCTCCACCGTGGAGAGGCGCTCCGTGCCGTTGTAGCCCCCAAACGCGTACAACCTGCGGACAATTCATTGTTTGTTCACATTTGCGGCCTTGTGGAGACCGTATGACGGGTAGAGTGCGCTGTGAGGGATGACGTTCAGTTTACCTATTATATCTAATTCAACTACAGTTAAGTGCTCCAAATCTGATATGCCTAATACACTAACTATTAGGGATGGGATAGTGTATTTGTGTAAACGTGTACACGTTTTAATGCGTGTACACGTTTACTGTTTCTCTCGAAACAATAAACGCGCCGCGTGTAATACTATACTGTGTGCGACCGGCCACGGAGGGCTTGCGCCGCCGACGAGTGGTTTCATGCGATGTGTGAAGTAAGAACCATGAAACACGCTGGATTACGTCTTGAAACCGTTTGCGGGAACAACACTTTAAAACACAACTTTTCGGTCTAGACAGAACATGATTTTTTTTCGAAAGCGGGACCCCACAAACGTGTACACGGCTTTGCCAGCAGCAGTGTAAACGTTTAGTGAAGTACACGCTTTTGCCCATCCCTACTAACTATAGTAATGTTGATTATAGACATACTTAAGCACTTTAAACTTAATTCTTAGTAAGCGTTATGTTATTAAAATAACAATCAGCTGAAGAATTCAAAAAACAAGTAAGTGAAGTTGATGGAATTACACAGTCTTCCACACTCTTCGCGCGCGGGTAAGGTTAAGCCGTCCCACAGCCATCTGTATTTACACGACATCATAATTGCATGCGTCAATTGAGGGGCATACTGACTAGGGCTGGGAGAAAACGGTTAATTTTGTAAACGTTTATTTTTCCGAATTTTTCGCGTTTAAACGTTTAAACGTAACACCCATCCAGTTCACAAAATGATAACAAAAAAGTGAGTTATAATGTTGCGAAAAAACATGTTCAACGAAATAACACGGTTGATTTATTATAATATTCATTGCTGATTATATTCCCCACCGTTGTGTCCAAATGTCCACAGCCATTTTGACTCCACACACTAAGCTATCCTATTCGAAGAACTACTATATCGGACAAATCTGTGAATTGGGTTTTGGCACGGTTAAACGTGTATGAATGTTTGTACACGTACATATTTTCTCGCGGGCGTTTACACGTTTAAACGTTTACACGACTCAGCCCTAATACTGACATTTGTGTGAACAGGAACGCTCGCAGCGCTGCTGTCATACGGTTCCCCCATAAATTACATACGATACAATAAATATTTAGCATGGGGGTGGATACGAAGGAAACCAACAGCTTACCTTCTAGCTGACGTGTGCTTGACCTCGTCTCCTCTCCACGTTCGTCGGGTGAGCAAGGCCACGTCAGACCGAAACGTTTCGACGTTATTTGTAAATTTTTCTTCTTTTTATGATTCTATCAACTGTGAAGGTCAAAAACAAGGTAAGCTGTTGGTTTCCTTCCTATCCACCTTCATGCTAAATATCCAAAGCCGTTAGGCACTCTGAACACATTCACATACAATACAAAAAAATAATTATATCCATAATGTCAGCTTTGTCCATACCTAGATTTAAAACTAATAAACATTTTCCAACTGTAATGCATCGTATATATCATACACTCACAACTCCTTATCCAACGTGTTGGCATCCTATTTCTTTCACGCAATTACATTGCCCCAACCAATGTTACACTGTAACCAAAAAGGATGCTAATAAAACTGAACTGAACTGAACCTTTTGGCACCCTCCTCGAAATCATCCAGAAGAAGTGTATGTATATAATGACCAAGAGGTTATACAGGCATACGCGCGCGAGCGAGCACGGGTGGCGTGACGCGTTACGTTGTGACACCGAAGTAGACGTGTTGCTTCTCACCTGTTGCGCATGACGGCGACGCCCACGCGGCTGCGCAACATGCTCATGGCCACGGCCAGCTGCCACCGGCCCATGATTGTCTCTCACCTGTTGTGCATGACGGCGACGCCCACGCGACTGCACAACATGCTCATGGCCACGGCCAGCTGCCACCGGCCCATGATTGTCTCTCACCTATTGCGCATGACTGCGACGCCCACGCGGCTGCGCAACATGCTCATGGCCACGGCCAGCTGCCACCGGCCCATGATTGTCTCTCACCTATTGCGCATGACTGCGACGCCCACGCGGCTGCGCAACATGCTCATGGCCACGGCCAGCTGCCACCGGCCCATGATTGTCTCTCACCTATTGCGCATGACTGCGACGCCCACGCGGCTGCGCAACATGCTCATGGCCACGGCCAGCTGCCACCGGCCCATGATTGTCTCTCACCTATTGCGCATGACTGCGACGCCCACGCGGCTGCGCAACATGCTCATGGCCACGGCCAGCTGCCACCGGCCCATGATTGTCTCTCACCTATTGCGCATGACGGCGACGCCCACGCGACTGCGCAACATGCTCATGGCCACGGCCAGCTGCCACCGGCCCATGATTGTCTCTCACCTATTGCGCATGACTGCGACGCCCACGCGGCTGCGCAACATGCTCATGGCCACGGCCAGCTGCCACCGGCCCATGATTGTCTCTCACCTATTGCGCATGACGGCGACGCCCACGCGACTGCGCAACATGCTCATGGCCACGGCCAGCTGCCACCGGCCCATGATTGTCTCTCACCTGTTGCGCATGACTGCGACGCCCACGCGGCTGCGCAACATGCTCATGGCCACGGCCAGCTGCCACCGGCCCATGATTGTCTCTCACCTGTTGCGCATGACGGCGACGCCCAGGCGGCTGCGCAGCATGCTCATGGCCACGGCCAGCTGCCACCGGCCCATGATTGTCTCTCACCTGTTGCGCATGACGGCGACGCCCACGCGGCTGCGCAACATGCTCATGGCCACGGCCAGCTGCCACCGGCCCATGATTGGGTCGAACACCTCCACCGTGCTCAACGAGTCGCCGGACTTTGTGAGGCCACCGACCGCGAAGATGTGACCCATCGTGTAGTTGCAGCACCGCGGTCGCGTTCGGAAGCTCTGCAACAAGTCGCGATCGTTTTTTATCATTATTAGGCTAATTGTTAATTCTTGTCATCATCAAATGAAATTACAAACAGATATACTTAAAACCACATTGGTAAAATGACTTTAAATTTAAAAGTCTCTTGAAAAGAAATGGCGTTGATGCTAGCAAACATTTTGCTAAAGCACTTATGTTATGGACAAGAACGAGAAGCACATGGAAACATATTACATCTAAAGCGATCAATCATAGAAAGGAATGTCGATTATGAAGTTTACTTATCATGACCGTAATACATATTGAATAGAATTGAGTACCGGTAATATAGAAGTTTTCCTGGAAATCAATGACAAAAGAGCCTTTAAGTCAACCTTTCTAAATTCTCAAATATTCATGAAACTTAGCTGAATGAATGAGACTAATTGAAACGACAATGTGTGGGGGGAGGACATGCTCTTAATATTACTTAATTCCTTAAAAAAATAGTGCACACTTAGCCTAAGTTCTGAGTGAGAAATTAAAAATTGCAAACATAATTGTTTTTTTGCTGCTGAATGACATGTTGATCTATAAATGAAAATTCAAGTAAAATGTACAAAATATCATTGACCTAGGAACAGGTGCTCTTACAAGTGACACACTTAACTGTAAAAATATACCTGTAACAAAGGCCTCCGTTCCGGCATGAGATGATAGTCCCGAGCCTCGTCCAACAGGTCACGACACTGGTGTGAAGACCGTATGAGCTCTTCGACGGACACTCGGTCCGCGAGGTAATGGGGGGTCAGCAACGGCATACGCACGTACGATAAAAGCTGAGGTAGATCCTTACGCCGGCTCTCGGAATCTTTCTTCACCCATCGCATTATCGCCTCAAACACTTGTTCTTCAGATATAACGTGAAGTTCGTCTCTGCGTACAATGTCTAGAAGTTCTAGGCGAGGCAAAGAGAGATATTCATCGGACATGGCTACGTCGTGGAAATATTGCTGTACATATTTATCGGCTGCTTCTACCAGTGGGACACACCCTAACGTGTCGGCAAAGGACCGAATTCCAAGAACATTGCTGGGATGAAACCTTAAAAAAGAAATCATAAATATAAAATACTATAAGACTAGGCCTCCCCGGTACATAAAAAATCAGCTAGATGACTTTGAAGCTTACACCTATGCCAGTGGGCATTGGAATAGTAAGTAGGTAGGCTACTGGAATTCTTCTCTATTCAAGTGTCATTTAATGAAAAATAGTGGCAGAAATTAAAGGCAGTCAAGCTCATTTCCGTTCACTTGGAGGTGACCTCTCAACTTAACCAACCCCAGAGAGTTAAACCTGGAAAACATACATTTGTGTTTCAAATACTTGCCTTCTCCTTAAAAAATCTGCACATGCATCTCTGACTTTAGTCAACTGCAAGAAAGACGCTCCAACCATCAATGACTGCACATTGTTATTATCAAGGATCACTCGGCCACTATAGGAAAAGTTTATCAATGATTCCAAAGCTCTGAAAGGAGAAACACATATGTTAGGTACTATCTGGAAACCAGGTATCGGCATGGCCGATGTTATCCTACTAATAATTATAATATGTAGCCCAGCCTTAAAACTGGTCAAAAATGTTCATACAATTTCGAAAAAACATTATTTTAAGTTAATAACAATGCATCTTTTTCAAACTGGTACATGTTTTTATTCCGTCAATTGGCCGAAGTTGTATTTGAGTGGTCAAATTCCATCTCTAGATAGGTAGGAATCAGTCTACAGTGTAGACACTAAACAGAAATCCGCAAATCTATATAGTGATAAGAGTTGGGTAAAGGCCTAAATAAGTTACGTGAATTACACTTACATTGCTTCAATACCCTGTATAGTGATGTCTCTTTGTTTGCTCTCAACCATATCATGTATGAACATAGCATGGAAGTATGGAATAGTGGCAGCCAACACAATCCGATGTGCGCTGAAGGATTGGTCCTCAACCTAAGAAAACAATACATGTGTTGTTGATGATGTGGTAGGGTAGCCAGTCAGTACTGAACTGGATCATATTTCACTACCTGTTAGTTTCAATTCATCATACCAAATTGCTATTTCAGTGTGGGTCTGGCTTGCCAACGTATTGTATTGCGGTAGGCTATTTCACTTTGAATCTTAAGTTATAGGCCCAGCCGCAGAAGAGAGAGCTACTACTACTACCTACTAGGCTACAAACAATAATTTGAGCACAGGCATTTAAGCAAATTCTTAGCTTTAAAATACCATAGACACATTAATTGAACTAGACGCTATGGCCAATAGCCTACGTGAAACGCCAGCGAGCTGTCGTTGATGGCGAACCTTTCCATTTACACAAGCCATTGGGCTTAAAAACCCCAATGCCCAGGCCTACCTAGCGACACCATATGGTGTCGCTTAACATATTGCAAAACCACATTAGAGCCAACTAAAGGACTAAGCCGAAGCCTATTTAATCGTGGGTGGACCTAGTTTTTATCCATATTGTCCAAATCCTTCCTTGAAGAGGTCCTGTCACTTGCAGGCCTAGGGGCAGGGCCCGAGGCCTAGGATTATTCTAGCATATCCTACCTGAACATATAACCCAAAGTGTGTAAAATTGAAATTTTACCTTCAATGTGACATCACATAACTTTCCCTGCCGTCTTATTTCTTCCATCAAGGGAAACCCCTGTGAAAATAAATCATATTGCTGGAAAATGACACAATCATCATTCTCAACCTCCATGTTGATTCAATAAATGTGTCACAGCCACCTGCACTTATGACAACAAAGACAGTTCTGAGTACATAAAGGCGGTGCTTCGCAGACGGCGGGAAAATACAAACTAGTTTCTTTTTAGGGCCCGGTCCTCGGGCCCGGTCGATCAGGCGCGATAATGAGTAATGACAATGTATACAACAAAACGATCGGGTCGGTTCGCACTGTCTTGTCGACTTGTCCGACGAGGACGCACGGTTGTGAAGTTACGGGGCGAGATGTTGGAGTTTTGACAAGTGTTATAACGAGAATAGGCATTTGCCCACGTTTCTTTAGTTTGCGTCAATAGCTGAACAAACCTTGTAGAAACGTAATCCGGTGTTTATTTAATCATTTATCGTTCATCGTTTGACATTCTTGTCTGATTCGGAGAGGACAAATGGGCAAGCACAAATGGGCAAAGAACAAATGGGATTGAGATTGATATTTGGGCTTAACATCTCATATTTTTGCAACTTGGCTAATCGAGACGATGAGTGGGTGAAATATGAAGAAGAAATAGGGGGCTGTTGTGTTGGGTGGAAAGGGTAATGTAGGAGGGCGCGGGGTGGAAAGAGGAGGAAAAGGGAGTGGGGAGGCACAAATGGGTAAAGCACAAATGGGATTAGCCGTCCTACTGCCATCCTTCTGATCCTATCTTACGTTGATAAATAAAACACTCTGGTAACCACGTTTCAGAATGCATCTGCATTTACAAATAATTTGATGACATACCAAATTCGACTTTATCCTATCCATAATATTGATAAGATTGCAAAAGTAATTACAAAAGTAACTCATTACTTTGGGAACATAAAGGTACATAAAGGTTTTTTTTGTGAAACTTTACGTGCGACAACACTCAACACAATAGTATGTAATTAATTGTAATAATGTAATTAATGCCAAAATTTAAGAAGTAATTATTTCAAGTGGAATATTATGATTATTCGTTAGGAATTGATACATTTGAATATGCCTAGGAAGCCAAGTCTTGCCCTTCTCTTGCCCTATGAATAATAACTAATAACCAATTTATTACTACTGGCCGAGTGGAATATTTTGGACACCTATAGGTTGTCCAAGAAGAAGATTGTATACAGACGTCAGTCAGGTTTGGTTAGGTTCGTACTTGTAGTTTGGTACAATCGTTAAAAATCTTGATACTCCACAGGTAGGGCCTATGTGGGGCTAATGTTGTCCTGCAAACACGCATATATATTGAAAATCGGATTGTGCATATTTATACTAGCCCTAGGCCGAGGCGTCAGTTCTGTCCTGCGTGCAGTGTATTTTCAGAAGTCCCTAGCTTTGGCCTCTAGGCAAGGCCTAGCGCAAATCCAAGGGCCCTAGTATGGAGTTTGAAAGCCCTGACGTTGAGAAAGAGTTCCCAGGATTATATGCTTCAGAATCTGGGAGAAGAAGTAACGAAAGTGACTGTAAGTTCATGTTCTTTAGGCTATTTCCAAAGGCCTAGGCCTAGCCTAGGCGCCTACAAGACGCATGAAATTGTGATAGGCCTAGGCCTAGGCAAAGACTAACAAACTCAATGATATAACCCTGGCGGATGCCTAGGCCTAAATCAGTAAACTTATAAATAAGCTTAGGCTATTGCCTAGGAGGAAGTTACAAAGTATAGGCCTACATTATTTTTAAGTTCTTGCCTACTTGATAGCTAAAGCCAACGGCAACTTAACTTTAAAACAAGAAGGCGAGCTTAAAATTGCAAAAGCTACCAATTGGTTCAACGACAATGAGCTCATATTAAACGAAGCCAAGTCTGCGCTAGTTGAATTTCTGAAAGACCCACAAGAGGAGTTAAAAACCCTATTAAACACACACACCTCCATAAAAAAAGAACCTTCAGCAAATTTTTTGGGGCTACTAATAGATGCAAAACTTAAATGGCATGATCACATAAACCGGTTAACTAAAAAACTAAATTCAGGTTACTTCGCAATTAAGTCAATTAAGTCCATAGCAAACAATGCAACAGCTAAAATTGTTTATTTTGCCAACTTTGAGGCACACATCCGATACGGGATCGAATTTTGGGGCAATTCTTCCAGTTGCAAAAAAATATTTACAATTCAAAAGAAAGTTATAAGGTCAATGCTAAACAAGTCCCAAAGGACCCATTGTAAACCTCTATTCAGGAAATTAAATATATTAACACTCTACAGCCTTTTCATTTTGCAGGTAATCTTAAAAGTAAAGAAAAATTTTAATACATTGCAGAAAAACAAGGATTTACACAACTATAACACACGAGTAAATAATAACATTCATATAAATTACTTTTCTAAATTATCAACGCAAACAAACTCAAATTTTACACATATAAAACTATTTAACAAACTGCCGGCTAAGATAAAAGAAATGCACTCATTAGCTAATTTTAAGTACTCCATAAAAAAGTTTCTATTATCCAAAGCTTATTACTCAGTAAAGGAATACATTGAGGACAATATCATCTTGTAATTCTAGCCCTTGGTGACAACCAGTATTGTACAGTAAAGTAAATTAATTTAATTCTATGTGTAATTAATAATATGTAACTTACTTTTGTATGTTCTGTTCTGAACATGTATGTTCTGACAATATTATGTAAATTCATATAATTCAAATTCATTTAATTATTAGTTACTATAAGCCCTGTATTGACTATCATCGAGTCTAACTTACCTGGGAATGATATACTTTTATGTTATATTTATATTGTCCTATTCTTAGTCGTAAGCTACATTGTACTAACAACATGTCTTACTGACATGGGAGCCAAATTTCCAAATACCCTTATCACAAAAATCTCTATGATTCAATGATTCAATGGGTCAATATTGTTACAGCTATGTAATGAAATGTACTACTGTCTACAAATGGAAATAAAACCTTACCTTACGGCAGCTAGACCTACTAGGCTAGGCCTAGGCATAGGCCTACACACCAGAACGATGACAATATTGTAAACATCAATGTAGGTCTACTGTAGAACAAATATGCCTACAGTATATAAGCCTATGCATATATATACCGTGTCATAAGTTGTAGTAGGCCTACTGGTTGATGTAATGACCAAGTCTTAGGTTGGAATTCATAGTCGGCCCCTACACCTAGGGGCGCCCATTGTTACCAAGGTAACAATTGTTTGCATGTTATTTCCCATAAACAAAACAAATCCATAGCAACAATGGGTGCCCCTAGGTGTAGGGGCCGACTGTGAATTCCAACCTTAATATGTTTGTGCAGTCAGTGATGAAGCTCACGAGCGTCCATCCAAGAAAGACTTGCTTATTGGTAAGCGCAAAGATAAGAAGGACTCGAAGAAAGACCGCGGCTATGCAGCTCTTGAAGGCGAGAGTTCACCAGAGGAAGATCCTGAAATAAAGTTAGTATTGGATCTAAACGTCATTCGCCATAAAGTATAGGCCTAGGGCTTGTTTCTATTTACGTCATCATTGTTAGTTTCGTTCCGTCCGCAGCACGGTGGACGGTACAGATATTGCAGCCTGACAGGTGACAGCTGCTAGATATATTCTAATGTTTCAAGATTTCTAAGCCGGTAACCAGATCAAATTAATTCCTGTGACAAAGTTTATAAATATACCTAAAGTTTATATAACAAATGTTATAAACATAGGCCTACACCTCAGTCAGAATTGGAGTTGGGACATTATTTAAAATATGCTGTCACCTTGATCAAACGTAAACATTCCTACGACATTTTCATTGTTTGTACCGCCACCTGGACGCCAGTGCTGCGCACATGTGATTGTTGAACTAGCTTGGAACAAGCCTTATAATTGCCATATCCTAAATAATGGTCTCACATACATTTGCTATCAAAATCACTTTCTAGTAGGCCTAGAGTAATTTCTAATTTGTAATTTTTGCTCAAAAATAATAGTTTTAGTAGCCCACCTTTGTTTTTGAAGAATCCTTCTGCCTGAGGAGTCCCAGAAAGATGAAACTCATAATTAATAAACATTTTATATTCTTGCTGTTTGCATAAATGTGAAGCTATAGGCCTACCTAATTCATGATATTTTGTTAGAAGCCCATCCAAGTCAAAGAAATCAAAATCGTTCAAATTTCCAAGTTCAAGTAAAAAGGAGAAGCGTGAAAAGTCACGTGAAAAAGATTGCAAAGAAAAAGAACGAGAGACTGACAAAGAAAAGAAAAAGGAGAAGGAGAAGGATGGAAAAGTCAAGTTAAGACTTAAAGAGCGAAAGAAGTCAAAACATGGTGATGACTCGATAGACATTGCAGGTAACGTTGTAACTAAATTGTATTATTACAAGATCATTGCCTAATTAGTGTTTTCCTTTTTTCATAAACTTTTCATGTTATTTCTGTCACAGATGAGCAGGCAGTTTTTGGTATTCCTCTTCACTTGGCTGTAAAAAGAAGTCGCTGTCATGATGGTGTTGATATTCCTCTAGTTGTACGAAACTCAATCGACTACATTGAAGAACACGGTACAGTGTTTTTTTATATTATTATGTAGGCCTATATTATTATTATTATTATTATTATTATTATTATTATTATTTATTTTATTTATTTCTATAGGTTTGAAAACAGAAAGTATCTACAAACTATCTGGAATGAAATCGAAAGTCCAACATTTGCGACGTCTCTACAATCAACGGGAACCTGTTGAACTGTCGGATTACGAGGTATCTGCTGTGACAAGCCTACTCAAGCAGTTTTTCAGGGAGCTGCCAGAGCCGGTGCTCACTACCGAACTGTTGCCACGGTTTGAGGAGGCGGCTGCTTCGAAGGAAGTCATTGATAGGGAGATCGAACTGCGCAAGATGGTGCATCAGCTTCCTGATTGTAACAGACAGTTGTTGGCGTGGCTTCTAATTCATTTAGAAAACATTACTCAAAATGTAAGTACACTAGCAACTATCAAATACACATTAAATATTACTAGGTAGATATATAGGCCTATATAGGCCTAGGCCTATTCTATTTTGAAAGTTCCTTATACTGTAGTGATTGTGATTGATAGGGTTCTAAGACTAAACTATTTATTATTAAAATTATCAATTATTGACAGTTCAAATATTTACGAATATCAGATATTGAATCTTGGGAGAACATGAAAAGAGAGACAGTGGAAGGACAGAAAAGAATGGAAGAAATTGGTGGAAGGAAGATGAAGAATAGCGAGCTGAGTCATTGAAAGCTTTATGCCCTAGACAAGGGCGGGCAACCACCTCTCAATCTGACATACTGGTACAGCATAGTTGGAAATAAGTTACTGTTATTATTAATACGATTATTGATCAATAAATTTTGTTCTTTTGCCCATCATAAATAGGGTACAAACAATTAAATATATGGTGATGTAGTAGGCCATAGGTCACATGTTTTTGTATAGCATAATAGTAGTAAGTTCATTGTGGAGCTTCCTCAGTGATGTTGCAAAAATGATAATCTACATTTATTTATGGTCATTTGTGATCTTGTTCCTATTGTTGAGACCAATGCGCAGCCTTAATTTTTACATGATTTATTGTGTACTTTAGCGATATTGTCGAGTATGTTTATTTTACCTCAAAGTTTTATTACTAGTATATTCAGTAGTAGAGAAGAGGGTCCATTTATGATTTAACTAATATGTATTTATTTTTATAGGCTAGCTTGTTTTCAAAAAGGAACATACCATACTTGTTTGAATAGAGACTGAGACTGATGCAACACTTTGTCTTGACTTGTGTTCTTAGGATAAACACAACAAGATGAACGCCCAGAATATTGCAATCACCTTGAGCCCAGTACTGCAGATGAGCCATCGCTTGTTAACCGCTCTCCTATGCCACTGCAAGTCACTCTTTCCAAACATAACACTTAGCAAGTAAGTCTGAAATTTTTAAATAATAATGCCATTAAATATCACTGTGGAGGTATAAAACATAGTAAATAAAATGTATAATAACAGAAGTAGGCCTACCTCAAAACTTCAAAGTTGGAAGATTAGAAATTTTTATGTAAATCGAAACAACTATAATGTAGGCTACCTATGTATAGTGTGTAGGCCTACGTACTATTTAATTCTCATTGTGTTTAGTGAGAAGCTATATTGGCTTCCTTTGCTCCACAAGCAATTACCGGTAGTTATGTAAATTCGAAATTGATTAAAAATACCTATCAAATAAGAAAAAGTAATCAATAACATTAATTTTGGTGGAAGTGCCGGGTAATATATTCCCTAGGCTAGTGCATAGACCCTACAGTTTTTGTCTTTGTTTTAAGACAAAATGAATAGGCCTAGGCCTATGTCTTCCTGTCTCCTTTCTAAAATCGGTATCTTGGCTTTTGTTTTGCATTCAGTTTACTGAATGAAATTGTCAAATGTAATCAGGGGTGGACTGGGATAATAAAGCCCGAGATGCTGGGTTTCGGGGGGGCCTGCACAAGGTGGCGTGGATCAGCTGGGGTCTGGGGCAAGGCCCCGGCCGCCGGAGGCAAATACGCCAAAGGTGCAAAAAATTTTTGGGGTTGCATAGAAATTTATGGCTTAAAATACGATTCTAGGGCGTGATTAACAGTGGCCACCCTACCAGTAGCAAAATAATTTCTCTTATATTCAATTAATTACATTGAAAATTTACAATGAATATTACAATAAATTCAATTATTATTTCAAAATAATACTTATAGAGTGGGGTTTGCAATTTTTGCAATTTTTTTAACAACATACAGAGAAGTATTTACATCATAGGAACTTTCTGGTAGGGCCCGGATTTGCCCAGGGGCCCAGGATGCGATCGCATCCCGGCATCCCTAGCCAGTCCGCGCCTGCCTACGATGCACGGTTTAGCTGTAAAATGCAATTATAAATTGATCCTAAGGCAGCCACAAGTGTTGTATGGGAGTATAGTGAGGATGCCTGTGTGATGCCAGAATAAGCCCCGTTTCCCTCTACGATGCATGTTTAAGCTGTAAAATGCAATTAAAAATGGATCCCAAGACAGTCAGTAGTGTTGTATGTGAGTCTAGAGAGAATGCCTGTGTGATGCCAAAATAAGCCCCGTTTCCCTCTACGATGCACGGTTTAGCTGTAAAATGCAATTAAAAATGGATCCCCAGGCAGCTACTAGTGTTGTGTGGGAGTCTAGTGAGGGTGCCTGTGTGATGCCAGAATAAGCCCCGTTTCGCTCTACGATGCACGGTTCAGCTGTAAAATGCAATTAAAAATGAATCTTGAGGCGGCCACTAGTGTTGTATGGGAGTCTAGTGAGGGTGCCCGTGTGATGCCAGAATAAGCCCCGTTTCCCTCTACGAGGCACGGTTTAGCTGTAAAATGCAATTAAAAATTGAACCCAAGGCAGCCACTAGTGTTGTATGGGAGTCTAGTGAGGGTGCCTGTGTGATGCCAGAATAAGCCCCGTTTCCCTTTACGATGCACGGTTTAGCTGTAAAATGCAATAAAAAATTGATCCCAAGGCAGCCACTAGTGTTGTATGGGAGTCTAGTGAGGGTGCCCGTGTGATGCCAGAATAAGCCCCGTTTCCCTCTACGATGCACGGTTTAGCTGTGAAATGCAATCAAAAAAGGATCCCAAGACAGACAGTAGTGTTATATGGGAGTCTAGTGAGGGTGCCCGTGTGATGCCAGAATAAGCCCTGTTTCCCTCTACGATGCACGGTTTAGCTGTAAAATGCAATAAAAAATTGATCCCAAGGCAGCCACTAGTGTTGTATGGGAGTCTACTGAGGGTGCCCGTGTGATGCCAGAATAAGCCCCGTTTCCCTCTACGATGCACGGTTTAGCTGTAAAATGCAATTAAAAATGGATCCGAAGGCAACCACTAGTGTTGTATGGGAGTCTAGTGAGGGTCCTGTGTGATGCCAGAATAAGCCCCGTTTCCCTCTACGATGCACGGTTTAGCTGTAAAATGCAATCAAAAATGGATCCCAAGACAGTATTGTTGTATGGGGTCTAGTGAGGGCACCTGTGTGATGCCAGAATAAGCCCCGTTTTGCTCTACGACGCATGGTTTAGCTGTAGGATGCAATTAAAAATGGATGCTAAGGCAGCTACTGGTGTTGTATGAGAGTCTAGTAAGGGTGCCCGTGTGATGCCAGAATAAGCCCCGTTTCCCTCTAGGATGCACGGTTTAGCTGTAAAATGCAATTAAAAATGGATTTCTGGTAGCAGCCCGGGGGCCCGGTCTGCCAAAGGGCCCGGATTTGCCCAGGGGCTCGGGATGCGATCGCATCCCGGCATCCCTAGCCAGTCCGCGCCTGAATGTAAAGTCACAATTGCCTTGAAGTAATTCAATTTTTTTTAATTCATCCATTGTCTACATGTCAAAAACCAGTTAACAAGCATATATAGAACATACTGGTAATACAGTACAGCTAGAAAAAGTGTAATATTTCATAGATGTTATTGTTTATTTTTATAGGTATATTCCCCCGCTGAGTTCTGGAAGCCCTTCTCTTCCAGAAAGTGCCCCTGCCATTGCTGAAGAACTTCGCAAACAAGAATCTCTTCTCAATCAAATTCATCAGGAAATGAATGCAGGATTTGTGTCAAAACAAAAAGAGGAACAACTGTGGGAAGTTCAACGGATCATCACACAACTCAAAGTACATTAGATTCACCTTAGATGTTATTATTTAAATCACATTTAATTGAGTAAGCCTAATTGTTTCAAAGATCATAAACATAGATTGGTAGCTGTTTTTTTTTTAGATTAAGAAAAAGAGTGTGGTTTAATCTGGCTGCCCACAATTTTTACCATACTTAAAAAAAAGTTAAATACTGTATTTTCAATATTATCGATTGATGGCAATATTTGGCATTTGATTATCTTGAGTCTTGACCCATATTTGATATTGATACCCATCAGTTTATTAATGGTTTATCTTGTGGGATTGCAGAGAAACCTGCGCACAGTTCAACGATCACGAGATGTACATCAAAACCAGAAGAGCTTTGAAGAAGATAGAAGCACGTATAAGTCCTCGGAAGAAGAGTTTCACATTGATCTCACGTTGCAGAAAGCTCATTCTTGTTCCGAGGAAGACACTGCCACGGTTACGGCACCTGTAGAGCCGCCCAGCGTTAAGCCGCCGCCGTGCGAAGAAAGTCAGGCGATCTCCGAGTCTCCCCTCATTGTCGAGGAGACGGTCGACGGCTCGGATCCCGTGGAAGAACGCTCGGCATCGTCACCTCGGGAAGAACTCGTAGCGGAGGTGTCAACCGACGCTGCCGAGGTAAAAGCGTTCGAGCCGGAAGAAGAACTGCAATGTCTGTTGCAAGAGGAGGCTGTTCTACAAGTACAGCATCAAGAGTTGCTTCACTTGCAGGCCGATCTACAAGACAGGGTTAAAGGAGAACGAGAAGAAATAGAAAAGCTTAGGGCACAATTAGCCATTACCAAGGCAAAGTATAACAATTACAGGCAAGTACACGACAGAATTTCTCTGCTGAATTTCATCAAGCTGATTTTACTCTTCAAACTTCTATATTTGTGTACAAATAACTACACAAAATGCAGTCCATCCAATTTTTTTGCAAACAATAATATAAGTTATTAACCCACAGAAGTGTAATGAGGATTGTCGTCTGCGAGTTGCCAGTTCTTTAAATTATCATAGTTCTGTTAAAATTGAACAGGTAGGTAGCAATTTCTAGTAGTACCGGTAGAACAGTTTTATTTTGAAGCCGAAAGGGTGCCGTTTTTGCGGAGTTTATCCTCTTTTGCGGATTTTTAGGGTGCCTCGCGGACATGAGGATTAATGGCCAAATTGGCGGATTTTCTACTATTATTGTAAAAACCGTGAAATTTACTAATATTTGAAAATTCCCCCATAAAGAACGATTTAATAACGTATAAAGTAAAGTTGGACAATCTACACTTGAACCCGCAGCATAGACACGATGTCTCAAAACACGTGAAATATCGAGATTTCAACTGTTTTTTTGTAAGTTGTCTTACTATACTAGCAAGCAGAGGGCGGAGCTTGTGTGGGAGACAGCCAATGCGGTACCTAAAGCGTTGTGATTGGTCTAGTAGTAGGCCTAAGTAGCGTCCTCTATCGTCAACTTTGCAGAACGTGTGTGTTTAGTGTACGATAGAGCGCGTTGCCTGTGCCTCGTTGGTAACAAGCAGAACCGTGAGCGTGAGCCCTTGACGTGATGACTGACTTTTCTCTACGTTTATCAAGCGGACTGAGCTCGCAATTGACGGTGCGAGCCGAGTTTAGTGCGCACCGAGTTCGACTGATAAACACCTCAGCTCGAGCTTATTTAAGTTCTGTTAAGAAGCTGATCCAGCCCGGTTTAGTAGGACAGGGATAGGGTCTAATAGGAGGAGTCCGGATTGAAGTAGGCTTGCTAAACGGGTTCCGAACTCGGTGCGTACTGAAGTCAGTCCGAACCCAGTCCGCTTGATAAACGTAGTGAATGTCTATGCTGTTATTTGCCTGGTTTTTTGTCTATATATACGTATATAAATAAAGATCATTTGGCCATAGATATAAATGTGGTATAACGCATAACCTAAAAAAAATTTATTTTTTCACACTTTTTAATATGCTAAGTTACACAGCAGAATAAATGTGTTTTGGAGGATTTTTGAGGATTTTTTTGGTACCTTCAGAGGATTTAAAAAATTACGTGGTGGCAACCCTGCACTAATGAGCTTTATTTTCCCGAACATGGCAAGGCATGAATTTACCTACATTGGTGTTAGATATAGACCCTAAAGGCATGTATTTGTGTACCTCTTGTAGAAGGGTTTATGACAAGAATTTAGGAATACGTACAGCTTATGAAATAATATTAATATATATTTATTATTTATACCCCTACCCGATAATCAGAGGCAGGAGTTTATGGTATTAACGATAAACGCGATTTTCTTAGAAAATGTTTTATTACTACAGATGTGGACGTTTTAGGTACTTGTGGTGCTGGAAACGACATTTTTTTTCGCGCGAATTTTCGCGATTTTTAAGTATAGCCGCGATTTGAGCGATTCTACCCATTATTCACGAATAACGTTGGAATAAAATAAATTAATGACAAATTTGCGATTTACCGTCCAATTTTTACGTTTTTGTGTCAACAGTCACGTCACGGCCGAACGGCGTCCTCGGCAACGCACTGCAATTTGGAGACATAGATTAAGGAAACTAGTGTGAGTAGGCCTACAATAAGTGTTCACTGTTTTACAAAGGCATACTCAGTGATTCATTGATTAATTAATGTGTTTATTGTTGTGCTATGTACCTAATAAATGTAGGTTGATACATATTTGTGTTCTAATGTTCAGCCTATGCATTTTTCATGGTCCCAAAGTAGCCAAAAATAGAAAACAATTAACACCGCTATAAAAACGATTTTTTCCAAAATATTCAACACCAATTCACCACCTTTTCAAATCTTAAAAACGAAATATTCAAAATATTTTCACCATAAACTCCTGTCTCTGCCGATAATTAATGTTGGAAACGGGGTCAAGATATATATATTTAAAGTTTAAACCTATAGTCTAATACATAGGCTGGTTTTTACTTTTTATACCGTATCTAAGTCTACAGTATAAATTAATTAACTATGTATTATTGTGCGTAAGCTACAAGCTGCATTATCTGAATTGTTTGTACTATAGGCCTACTATAGACTATGTATTCTTCTCCCAGGCCTAAATGAAGATAGTATTACGTATTGATTAAGCAAAACCTAGTTTATTGCAATGAATCTTTTTAACCTTACAGTGGGTTTGGTGGCGACAGTACCGAAGGCAGCAGCTCTCCATCTCTATCTGATCAGAGCGACATCGATGACCCACAAATTGAAAGGCAGATGGCCGAGTTGAAGAACGAAAACTTATTGCTACAGGTAATTTAAATGAATATTGAATGTTAATTAATTTGAGAAAGGGAAATGATAGATTCCAAAAGCTTACCAAAGAAAAGATGTCACCATAGTGATACATAGATATAAAATATCGTTCAAACACACTCAGATTTGAAATATTCCAGTCACAGAACACATCTAAGTGTCAAGTGTGAAGGTTTAAAGCTTTATGGTGATTTCCAATGGCTTGCACCGAGTGTGTACTAGTGTGTCTATTGTATTGTATTGTTGTATTATTGTTTTTCTATTAATAGTTAAATGTTCACTCAGTGCAGAAGGTTCAGGGAAGCCATTGGAAATGATTGATGGAATCTCTTTTTAAGCAAGCGTTTCCATTCGACTTTTATGGCACTTGTTCTTCTTTTTTTTTGTATGTTTGCAATAAGAATAATCCCAGTTGAAATATGTTGTTGTTATTGTAGCAAAAGAAGAGCAGTCTGGTTCGTCGCATCATGGAAGAGAGAGAAATGTGCTTACACCTACGTGTGCAACTTAGCCTGATGCGATTATCACAGGAATCAAAACACCTGTAACAACTTCCTCATTCCTTGGCTCGTTTACCTCAATACATATTCTGATGCCATAGCCAAGATTATCTACTTATACAATTAATTTGAATGTAACATTTATTAAGTGTATTTGTTTGCATGGTAGGCTAGGAATACTTTAAACTGTAATTATGTCATATGTACATGTGTTTTTAATAGGGCTGAGTCGTATATAAATGTTTAAAGGTGTAAACGTCCGCATGAAAATATACATGTACAAATACTCATACATGTTTAAGTTTGATGTCTTATACCCCGCCCGACCAATCCCCCTCCCCCTCCCCCGCTACCCCCACCCAAAACCCAAACTCACAGATTTTTCCAATGTCACAGCTCTTCGACGAGCCGACGAGGCATAGCTTAAGGTACGGTCCGAAACCTGCGGAGAATGCTTTGCCCCTAGCATTCTCCAGCACGTTAAAGCATCTATAAGCATGATATACTTACGGAACACTTCAAGCATAGGCATGGCTGTTTAGGCCAATCAGGCGCAAGGTCGTTTTGCCACGCCCACTACATTAGCTGTCAAACAGTTTAGTAAAATTAAAAAGGTTGATAGAGGCATAAGTCAAATCAATTAAATATACTAGGCTCTAATAAATGTGCAAACATATGATTTTGGCGCAATTTTACACTTAGGTTAAGCCCAAGGTTAGGTCCGTCTATAAGGCATTTTTAAAATGCCGCCAAAAACCACCTTATGGGTACATTCCGAAACCTCCTGAAAATGATGGGGTTCCAGCATCAGCTAGCACGTCCCAGCGTCACATTTTGTCAAGTGTTTCGGAACGCCTACAAGCGAAAAGATGGAGGAAATGCGCGCTAAAAATTTGTAATGAAATTAAAAAACAATATTCTAATCGTTTCTGAATAATAACGAATACATCATGAAAGATAATAAAATCCTGCAACACGTGGTATAAATAACGGTCAAATTATATAATTCCTGACAATTTGACGAGCTTTTAAATTATTGCATTTTGAAAACGCCGCCATGATTTGTGAAAGCTGGCAGATGCCCTCGCTCGAACCAGCTGGCGTTTTCATGATGCTGAATATGCTGGCGCAGGAAGTTACGGAACGCCAAGCCTATGATATTCAGGAGGTTACGGAACGGCCTCAGCACAGAAATGGCATATTCAGCTAGTTTCGGAATGTACCCTATGCTGGAGATGCTCAACTGAAAACCTCGGGCATATTGAGCGTGCTCAATATGCTCACGAATGAGGTTTTGGAACGCTGGGTAAGCACATTCAATAGGTTTCGGTACGGGCCAAGCATGCTTTAAGCATTCTCAGCAGGTTTCGGACCGTACCCTAAGTGTGTGGAGTCAGAATGACTGGGGACAGTTGGACACAAAGGTGGAAAATGTAATCAATGAATATATAATAAATCACCCATGTTATTTCGTTGAACGTTTTTTCCACAAATTTTACAACTTGTAACCTACTCTTGTCACCCCATCACTGATATATTGATATGTATGTCTACTTAATAGTGTAGGGGGCAGATGTAATGAACTGAAAATAGCCAAGTAGGGCTAAATAGAGATTACTACTACTACCACTAATAAACTACATTGATAAAAAATCCCCCCACAACCGTCTGAAGCTTTTCATTTGAAGCAAGCATTTCAAATGAGCCGCGCAAATGTGGAAAGCCGATCGTGCGGAGCGTGCTCCGTCTGCTCGATTAATCGATCACCATCTGATGTTCAGATATAATAAAAGAACACAGCCTTGGTGGCTGTAAGCTTCAATCTGATTGGCTCTTCCAACAGTTTAAAAATAACGTTCGAAATCGGTTGGTCAATGGTCAGGTTTGGCTAGGTTATGTACATGTAGGCCTAGTTGTCTGGTTCGTTGGTCTTCGTTCAGGTCAAATCCAGTGGCTCAGTTTTTTTTAAAGTCAGGCCAGATTTGGCCTTCTACAATATTTTTAAAAGCACTTGGCCTAGGAGGCCAACTCTTGTTTGTGCCTTATTTATTCCTGTGAGATGGGACTGGGAGAATTACAAAATCTTGGCAACGTGAAGGTAAGATCTTTCTACGGTAATCCTAGGCCTAGGGCCTAGGCCTATTGGGTTTGGAGCGCGTAGGTTAGGTCTAGGCCCTAGCCTAGGAACAGCCTAGGGTCGCAGGAGTCAAGTTCGTCGATAGGCTATTGGCTGTTAACTGTCCCAGTGGCAGTAGGGCTAGGTGGGCCTAGGCCTAGACCTAGTGTACCAAGGCCTTGGGCTAGGCCTAGGCCTAGGGCCTATGCCTAGAACAGTTTTAAGTAGGCGTAGGTCCTAGGCTTACTCTAGGCTGTCTAGACCTAGTAGGCTAGGCTATGCCAATTTGAGATTTTTATGATGGGCTGAGGCCTAGGCCTATGTTTTTAACTGCCTATGGACTAGGGCCTAGGCCTAGGCCTACACATTTTGACTAAGGCCTAGGCTAGGCCTAGGCTTAGGGCATTGGATTTGAAGGAAACCCAATGCTTAGTGCCTAAACCTAAACCTAACTAGGATAATTAAGGGACGAATCAAAACCCACTTGTTGACTTTTTAAAGTTGTCCTGTAGGCCCACTGGAATATAGTAGCCTAATATCTTTGCGTAGGACTAACAACCTTAACGATTGCTTCTATAGTTATGATTTGTGACCAACCATCAAAGCAAGCCCAAATATCAATCAATATCAATCAATTATTATTACCGTAGTTGAGTTATCATTATTATTATTATTATTATTATTATTAAACCCAATTTCAAATACTGATCGCTGGTTGTCACGTGTCACTCCTACGGTATGTCGAAGACACTCGTGACAAGTGTAGGGACGTGTCCGAATATCATTCCAGATTGTGGTTCTTGTTCTAGGTCTAAGTCTTATTCTACCTTCAGTTTTGACAGCAATTAATATCCAGATGGTACATAAAGAGGAGGCCACAATGCAGGATTGGGTAATTTTCCTGATTAGGTCCACGGCTTTTTTGCACAATTGCAGTCCCAGAAAGTACTTAAACACTTACCACTGAATAGATTAACTTAATGTTAAAAATGAACAAACAAGGCTTGTTGTCCACTACAACATTCAAAATTACCTTTTTGATGGTTTAAAACAGTCTAAATCATCGATGTTTTGCATTGTCGGCATTACACTTTCTCTGCCACCTGACGTTCTGAAGGAAGGACGTTCCTCTTGAATTCATATCTTAAGTCTTAGTAGAGAGTGTTCCTCCTACCCCCCAGCCCCCCCCCCCCCCCCCCCCCCCCCCACAAGAAAAAATACTTTCTGACACTCCTGGCCCGGTTCGTATGCCTACTGCGTGATAAAATGATAATTTATATAACTTAACTTAGGCCTACTCTCATTTTCAGAATGGCCAAGACTGGGAACTTGACAGTTTGGTGGATGGTAGTTTATCTTCACACAATTCAATGGTTGATGAGATGATGGAAAAGATTCTGGATGACGAATCTTTGACAGAGTACAACTATCATGGAAAAGGGTAAGAGGAGTCAATTGGTTATCTTATAATATGACATGTCAGGCCTCCTGGTACTGGAAAAAGGTACCGTTTGCTATGTACAGGTAGGCCTACATAACAAACGGTAGGTACCTTTTTCCGGCTGGCTGATATGCCGGCTAACACGACTGGCGTATACGGTGGTATCTTTTTGAGCACTTCACTGCCTACTGGTTGACATGGCTGCACGGTATTAGATTTACCTCGTGCATAGAGATGTAAAATTACCGGTTATTTAAAAATCGGTAATAGGGGCCTATTACCAAAAAGTGTTAAAAAATTCGTAACTACATTGAAAAATAATACTTAATGTGAAATTTAACATGAACAGTGAACATACCATTCTTATAGTAGCCTATACACTCAACAATGCTTAAAGGTCTTAGTGGAATATTGTAAGTGAAATTAAGAAATGATATTTACAGCCTTATTTATTTAGTTCTAGGCAGTTGTTGGACAGTTATCAATATAGTAGCTAAGTAGTGGACCCGTTGGTATAAAATGAATTTGATCGTTCAAAATTAAATTATACCTTTTTCAGGTTCTCATCGCCAGAGGCTGTTGTTGTATCAGAGCTCAGCTCCTGGTCAGAAGAAGACTTCCACAACAGCTTTGAAGGACATTCATATAGTACATGCCTCACTGATGACTCACTACTCTTTCCTACCAAGAACTATGCACCAGTAAGTTAATTGAGACCAAGTTGTGTTAATAAGTAAGCAGGAGTGTTTGCAAGATTTTTTCAATTTGGTGTGGGTGGGGGGGGGGGGGGGGGGGGGGGGTCATCTAGTGTAACATTAATTCTCCAAGTACCTATACACAAAAAAGTTATTTCAGTTGCTAATTATTATCAATTAGATTTTATTTTATGTGAGTATTTAGAAAATTGTACCATACTCTGTACTGCACTCATTACTACATCGTGAATGGGTCTTATTTTGCCTAACTTCAGTGTGATATGGCTTCCAAATGAGGCGAAACACCTACTCCAAATTTAAAGTACTTTTTCAACAGGTAGATGACTTTCTATCTCTCCAGGTGTTTGTTTCATTTCTCTACGGCTTTTAGTTCCCGAGTTATTTTAGTTGCCGCTAACCCTTGAAAGCGCCATTTTAGCAACGTGCTGCAACCTTTTAAGGTATATAAGTCCCTGGGGTTATGACAAAGAAATAAAAGAAGTCTGGTTTTGGGCCCTCAAGACATGTAGTAGGCCTATTAAATGTGCAAAATTTGAATTTTTTTCTAAAATGGTGTTGCAACAGGTGCTCGGTGAAAAGCCATGGAATGACCCCGTGTACTTTAGTAAAAAAAAACAGAAAATTTGTATGTTCTTAAGTTCATGCTGAATGTCGTGTAGTGCAGCTCCATATTTCTCCATAATTGCAGTTTAAAAAGTGATTTGCTTTCAGATGAATGTCAACATAAATGATTGTGATATCAATCTGGGATCCTTGGATCACTCGAATTTGCTGAAGCTGGCTGCTTTGAATATGGAAAGTTCCAGCATAACACCTTTGAATGGGCCTACCTTCTATGATCCAAGCTCTTTATGCTACATGAGTCAATCTCCTGATTCTCCAACTCCCACCTCGTATTTAGCTCAAAACTCTCCTTCCCACAATGTGAGTACAATGCAATCCAACTCCCAGCTTCTCTATGGGAATCATAGTCCGTATCACAGTTGTCAGCTTCCATTCCAGCAAGTTATGCAAGTCTCTGCACCCCGATCAACTAGTGATGAATGTTCTACAATTTTATTGAACGGAGACTTCAAGGTAAGGAAAAATAAAAATAATAAATAAACCTACAGTATTACAGTATAATATATTGACCTATTTCTCTTGCAATTTTTTTGTAATGCACTGCATCTAAAAAAATGTTACTGTTGCCGGCTGAATTTGATGGCCAGCGCTACTTGGCGTTAAAGAATGATTTCAATTGGGTGTTAGTGTACGATCTAACAGCTTACTATAGAATGGCATTACACATTTGAGAACTGAAAGTTGTCATTGCAAACTTACATAATTAATACATACATACATACATACATACATACATATATAGGCTACATACATACATACATACATACATACATAAGGAACTAAATGTTCCAACACAAAGTCTTGATCACTCAGAATAAGGTGGTTACTGACTAGGCCTACTCTAGCTCACACTGCAGTTAACTGGGCCAAAAATCTACAAGGTGCTGTGGGGGCTATGGTAGTGGCAGGCAGTTTTGGAGTTCTTTTTCAATGTGAACTTTTCAAAACTAAAAAAAAACTTAAATCGACCTTTTAAAAGTTAAGTTCTTTTATAGCCTTTTATTTCTAAAAGTTCAAGTTATTCTATAATATGAGCCAAGTTCACTTAAAAGTTCTTTAGTGAAAAATAGAGCCATCTTTTAATTTTATTTTGAATAATTTTATTTTTATGATGATGGTACCGGGTACTGATTAAAATAGTACTACTGTACTAATTGCAGTAATTTCTTTCCTTTCAGTCTGCTCAGCATTCTTCAGTCCCTCATTTGGGACATTCTTACAGTGAGAATAGTTTTTTCATTCCAAATGTAACAAGTCGCGGCTTCAACGAGACGACAAACGGAATGGATCTACACCAATGTAACGAGTGTGTCGAACGAGACAAGTCCAACAACAACAGCAGTACTTTAATGCGGGACTTCAAAAAGAGTAGTAGTACTAATAACCAGTACACTTTTCAACTTGAGTCTAATTTTCATCACGACAAGTATTCGAATGTTTCAAGAAATTTTGACCATTCTAAGAGGACACATCTAAATAAGGTTGGTTTGCCATATTTCAGTATTATTCTAAGTTAATTTTAGTGCATGTTTTGTAATGTACCCAGTATGTGGGTAGCATATAATTCCTAGAGTGCTAGTCCTGCTTATCAATTTTTTCTCCCAGGCACTGTAAAAATGTAAGTAGGGCTTTTCTGTTGTTTTGTTTGTTCAAATTTATTTATCCAATCCATCAGAACAAAGTTCCAGAAGTACTCATGGATGTTATCAAATAATGCACAGGTGCGGTTACAATACGCTTGTAGGGCTTGTAGGCTACTACAATCTACATTATAATTTATAGGCTACTAGTCAATTTAGAGTTTATGATATTCAAACATGCATTCTATTCTAGGTATGAAAAACTTACAACAGGTGTTAATTATACTTAGTGCTGTCCATTTTGTATAAAACTACCACATGGTACAACTTCTGTAAGAGATTTTAATCATAGCCTATTATTTAAATTTGAGTTTTTCTTGATGCTAAATCATATACTGTATGTGATAATGATAATCTAGTTTGACAAAATTGAACTGTGTTGTGTAACAGAAGTGAACAAGTGGATGTCATTTTGAATCTGTTAAATCGAAAGTCGAACCAATTGTAGTGCACTGCCATCAATATCGACTTAATTTCAATTCAATGCAAGAATATCGATTTCGTTCCAATTTCATTTAATTTATTTAGCCTGTTTAAAACTCAATCTACACATGTACAGACTACAGAGTATTCGAGTTGTCATTTGTTCAGCTTAGTCATAGGCTACGTTTTACATTAAACCTAAATTAAACAGTTAAAGATAATTTCAAGTAGGCCTACATAAGAAATTCACAGCTAGGCCTAGGACAGAGGTAGATGTATTTTTTTGCACACACGAATAACATATATAACATCAATCGTCACATTTCTCACTGTGTATTTATTTGTTTCCTGTAAGTAATAGCCAAAACATGAAGCAAGATAGTACTGTACTGTTGTATTGTATTTATTTTTGTAATGTTGGACCCCTTGCACCATGTGTGTTTGGGGTATGGTATTAAGTTGTACTAATCCCTGCAACTCTAATAAATACAATGCTTCCAGTTTCATGTTCCAGATTCCAATCCACGTAATGAGACCGATTTCATTCTCTGCCACAATAACAACAATGAATTGCCAAGCAAACAAATAGCCTTTCCCCGTAACAATTATTGTGATGACCAAAGCTTCCATTACAAATACAAACAACATTCCAATCCGTGCAACGTCCCTCACATTCCGTGTGATCCCACGTTTCCCTCTCTGAACAGGAACCTACTTCCACCTCCCGTGAACACAGCGGCTGGAGGCTCCGCGTGGACGCTCCAACCTGAAGTGAACATGATGCCGTATTGCGAACACCCGGGCATGGCTGGTCCTTACGTGTACAACTTGAGAGCTGCCCGGTAAGTTCCATCACATGAAACCTCAACTCAAGTTCTTCTAAGCATGCATTGGTGAATGAGTTGTTAACTGTAGGTCTAAGCCACATAAAGAGTTTTGAATGTTCACTTACAGTATGGAAGTTTCTTTTAGTGCATTGAAAATGTAAAAAAAATAGGGTTGCACACCAGATATATTTATTTGGTTAAAAATTATTTTAATAGGTGTGACTATCATAATTTTAACAGAAACTTTGGAATAAATTTACCTACTTTAAAAAACGGAACATTTGGCTGTTTTGAGAACTATTTTGGGGGCTCTGGGACAAGTTTTGAAGTCATTCGATCATAGTCCTATGGTAATGAAAATCACTCCCACACTTTTGTACATGTACATGCAGAATATGTTTGTGCAGATATTTGTTACCATTAACGTAAGCTTTAGCGTGTTAAGCTTAGAGATGTGGTCACTGCCCAAATGCCCATCCCCATACAAACACGAGAGAGGGTGACCGCTCTCCTTCAAAGCACTACCGTAGTTCCAACACTGGTTAAAGCAGATTGGACGTTTCAAAAACTTGTGTGACAGCTTTGTTCTTCTCGGCAACTGCTTGACTGTCCTAGTTAGTGAAGGAAGCTATGTGTGACTGGTGGTCATTACACTGTCCTTTCCAATAGGACATAAGTAAAGGCAATGGTTCACTTGGTACTTTTCGACAGGAGTAGACTATGTGCTGGCACCAGGCATCAACTATTTTTTCTTGATATCATTAGTCAATCACCATGTATTACATTTTCACTAGTGATACTTCTCCCTGTTGCAAATACTGTATATAATTTAATTTAAATCTAAACCATCACCACATGGCAACCATTATTGATTTTTCACTGGGTGGTCCTGGTCATTGATTAAACAAAGACCTCATCCTTCACTGTCTTCCTGACATGGCAAGCCAAAATGGAATTATTACAATGGAATGTCTCGTTGGTTTATCCTGGCTCTCAACTAAGAAAGTTCAGGGTTCGATTCCTGGTTGGGTTTTATTTTCATTTTTTTTTTTTTTTACTTGAGAAATTGTATTGACCTAAACCTATATGATACTGTTGTAATGTGTGAAGAACAGTGACTGGAGCCATCATAACAACAAAGCTTGTAGTGACATATTACATGGTATAATGTATAATGTCCGCCACTGAAAATTGGTCCTTATAACTCAAAATAAATACCAGTTTATTTTGATTTATTGATTTATTTAATGAGTTCTGTCTTGTCTGTTATTCCAGTACGCTACTGTATTGTATAGCTATCAAAGTAAATGAAATAATAAACTAGTTTTTGTAGTGAGCCCAAATATGGCAGTTTTGCCAACCAATCATGCCCCTTAACTTTAGGCTTATTGAACCTCTAATATGTAGAAGATGAGTAATACTTAATACCTTGTGTTTGAGCTGTTCAAAATATTATGTTTTAGTTATTACTTAATGTTAAGTGGTTATTAACACTATATTTTAGCTATTATCTGAAGGTTGGTGGTTATTAACACCTCCAATTGTATAGTGGAATTATTGTTTAATTGTCCTTACTAAACATTGGCTATATGTGAATTTGTGTAAGTTTGCCTAACGGCTGGTTTGAGCTTGGGGGGAAGGATAGGAAGGAACCAACAGCTTACCTGGTAGTAGTTGCGGCCTTCGGAGTAGATAGAAACACAAAAAGATATATACAAAACGTCGAGACGGTTTCGGCCTGACGTGGCCTTGATCACCCGACGAAGGTCTTTCCTCCACCTTCGTCGGGTGATCAAGGCCACGTCAGGCCGAAACCGTCTCGACGTTGTGTATATATCTTTTTGTGTTTCTATCTACTCCGAAGGCCGCAACTACTACCCGGTAAGCTGTTGGTTCCTTCCTATCCTTCCCCCCAAGCTTAAACATTGGCTATAATAATTGTTGGTGAGTGGGAAGACAATAAATGTTCATTGAATATAGGGTTTGAGTAGTTAAAACAGTGAAAGAGGACATACTACAGTATTATGATATTAGCTTACCCAGTAAGGGAATCTTTCCCCTAGCAACCGTTGCTATGGGAACTTAATATCTTGAATCAAACAACAACACAAACATTGAATGTAGGCCTAGGCCAATGAACAATTATTGGGCCAGTTTATATACAAAAAAACATGTCGCATTGTTTTTTTATTCAGTGAGTTGTAGTGAAACATAGTATTTGAAGATGGATAAAGCTATCAAATCTACTGCGGACTCGTGGTCTTCGAGCTCATCTTCTCGGGGCTCCCAAGAAGAGGCTGCGGTAGAAGAAGTAGTAGAAGAGGTAGAGGTAGAGGAAGATAAGCCTACAGTGTCAGAGGAAGACATGGCCTTGCTGGTTGAGAAGGTGAAGGCGTTCACAACCTTGTTTGACCTGCGAGACGAGGACTGGAACGCTCACGTTATAGCTAAGGTGCGTCTGTTTTTCGAACGACCGACGGAAGCGGTTCTTTCGATATACTTCGACGAGGCAAAGTTGCAAGCGTCGCTCGGCTTCCCTTATATTCCCGTTCACGACCTCATGTTCTTTGTGAAAGACCCGGGAATTCTTGTCCCACCGGATAAATTTGCCGACATGGTCATGTTTGGAACCACGAATCACGGAGTTACCGGAGCGATACTCAATCTTTTGGAAAATGGTTACGGTGCCATCTTTTTTGAATGTGAATGGTCTGAAAGTGTTAGAAACGATATGCGTACCTTTTTACATAGCTTTTTGGCTAACCAAACTGATCTACACTACAAATTACTAGGATTTTCCTTGATATACGTTCCACGTGAAGGATTTGACCTGACTCCCGAGCAGGCAAGCTTGGACAAGGACCTGTCCAAGAGACTAGAGGGCATCGTCATTCACTGGGTTAGTCAGATGAGGCTGGCTCTGTGTGACCTTGACATGACCTCGCTTGATAGTAGGCTCATGCCCATGGACGAGTATCGGTTTTGGATAGACCGACTGGGAAACTTGACCGGACTGCGTCTACAAATGCAAAGTGAATTCTATCAGCATATTTATAGGATTCTTACGGTGACAAACTCGTCGTACCTTCATCACTGTGACAGATTAGCCGTGGAGATAAACATGGCAATCGAACACTCCAAGGAAATGATACAACTTTTAACTGTCTTGGAACAACCGTGTATGGCATTAGCTGGCGAGAAAGTAGTAAGCCGATTTGTCTGGCATGTTCCCCCCATATTACACACCTTTCGATTTATATGGGAGGAATCTCCCCACTATCACAACAGCTACAGAATGACGAGGCTTTGCCGCTGCTTGAGCAACCAGATCATCATTCAATGTACAAGATCCATAAACTTCAAAGCTATCTTTTCAGGCAAGTCTAGGCTGGGAAAGGAAACATTTCGATCTTGTATTGATTGCTGTCTAAAGTACCGTACTCTTTACGAAAAGATTGTAATTGCTCACGGAAATGTAGAGGAAGCCGGTAAATGGGAGGTGGAGACTGAATCTATTTTCGCTCATCTCGAATCGTTTATCCAACGCTGCACGGATCTGATATACGTGTGCGAAACTATGATGGTGTTTGCTAGGATGGACGAGGAGGTGTACATACCGAAACCTCGTTTTGCGGGCAGTCGGGCCGGGGAGTTCACGGTCGTCTTGGAGAACATCGAAAACGTTTTCAGAAATGCTCTCCGTCGTGTCAGGTTATTTCAACGAACAATTTTCAATGTCCATTCGTGTACTTGGTTCCACGTGATCCGAGAGTTCCGAGACACGATTCAAGACTTGGACGTGTTGGCAGAAAATCTAGTGCTCGACGTTTTCGTCGAAGTTACTAATGTACACGAAGGGATCCAAGCTTTGCAAGCCGTCTTGCACTTCTCCGCACGAGCCAGCCTTAACGGGCTGTTTGAAAAAAAAACTGATGGAATCTATTTGCAGTTTGTGGATGACATGTACATGAATAAGAAGTCATTAGACAAAAATAATGGCCAAAGTCCAAGCTACTTGCCCAAATATGCCGGCATTGCCATGGTCATTCGGATGAAGAAGGCAAGGATCGTGAACACTATGAAAGCTTTGAACGAAGCGCAGTGGTTGAACCGCACTGCCAAGTATGAGGAAATGGTTGTTGCTTACCATAAGGTGTGTGAAGCGTTGGACAGAAGTGTAGATCGCCATTACGCCCAGTGGAGGGAATCGCTCGGAGAGGAAAAGTTTAAATTACGCCTGGATCGTACTCTCATGCGTCACTCGGCATCACGGCCCGGATTTTTGGAAGCAAACTTTGACAAGGTTTTGCTAAATCTCTGCCGTGAAGCTCGTTATTGGGAATTGATGAAATTCGAAGTTCCGTTTCCCGTGATGGAGGTGTATCAGTTATGGAAGGACTTGAGATTCATTTATGAGAGTGTCTTGACAGTTGTCATGGATTACAATAGAATCATATCGGCTCTTTCGGACGCAGAACGTTCGTTGTTTAAAGAATTGATCCGGAAATGTGAAAAGAAAATCAACCCTGGAATATATAAACTCAAATGGAATTCTGAAGTGGGAGATATATACATTTCAGATTGTTGCAAAACGACTTCAGAACTACAAGATTTTCTTGATGATTTCAAGAATTCGAATGTTGCAATTGTGAATATATGTCGTAAAATTTGTGATACTCCCATGATTAACCACGAACTTGACGGACCGATGAAGCTAAGTTCGTTGTTGGATTCTATCGACAGATTTCGACGCAAGGTAATGGGCCAGTTCATAGAACAATATCAACAAATCATTCAATTTCTCCTTATAATATATGAGGGGTTTGAAGCTCACATCTTTGATATGGAGGAACATTGGACCATTTACATCTTGAGAATGGACACAGTCCTGGAAGAGTCAATCCGTTTGAGCGTCAGATCTTCGTTGAACATATTGCTCTCGTTGTTGCGGGGAGACGAGACGTCGGGACCGCGAACTCTGCTTCACGTCTCTGCCAACCTGAGGGACAACGCCATCAGTTTCGAGCCAACACTGCAAGATATTGCCGACTGGGTGACCAACGTGTTGAAGACCATACTCAATAGTATCAAAGTGCTTCCTCGCATCTTTGAGAAATTTAAACTCAAGTCGGAATCCACGATGCCCTACTGGAAGGTGGTGGACGAGTGTCCCGAATGCAATAAGCTACAGCAGTCACTGAACCAGGAGATGGCGTCTTGTGTAGCTCTCATACAAGGCTACTTGAATTCGTGGGACCCTTTCCGCGACATGTGGGAAGTGAGCAAAGACCTGTTCGTGCTTCGATACGAGCGGCTGAAGCCCGACGTGGCAACCTTCGACGGAGACATCGGCCGATACTCGGAGGTGGCCAACCTCGTCTTGATGAGAGACTCGGCCAGTAACGTCCAGTTCCTGTTGGTGTCGTCGGTGATGCTGAAACGCGGCATCGTGGATCACTGCAACCAGTGGCAGCTGAAGCTGTCGGCCCTGCTGGCCAAGATCACACGCAACAGGATCCTGGATGCGTACGAGTACATGGAGAAGAACGGCGAGATGATCATGAGAGAGCCGACCACGCTTGTTGAGCTGGCCAAGGCCATAGAGCTGCACGCTCAGCTGCTGGCCGAGGTGCCCGCGCAGGAGATAGAGTTCCCCATCATGAGAGACCAGTACGAGGTCTTGCAGAAGTACGACGTCCGTCTGGAGCAAGAGGTCGTTCACAAGCTGAACAACATCGACGAAAGCTGGAAGGAATACGTGAAACTGCTTCAGAGAGCCGACGATATGTTGGCGTTGAATAAAGACAAGTTCCGTAACAACCTCTTGGATACCGCCGAGAAGTTCAAGAAGGAGGCGACCAGCGTGCTAGAGAACTTCCTGGCCAACGGGCCGTTCTCTTCGGACTGGGAGGCAAAGGATGCGCTACACTACCTGAAGGACCTACGCGAACAGGTGGAAGAGATGCGTCGTCGAGAGTTGCAGCTTCAGGCCGACCTGGGGATATTCGGCATCTCGCTGCCGTTCTCGCACGAGCTCGAGATCCTAGAGAAGGACATCGCGACGCTGCAGGTTGTCTGGGAGCTGACGGACGAGTGGAACACGGCCTGGGAGTCGTACAAGTCGGGCGAGTTCTGGACGATACAGACGGAGGACATGGAGGAGACGGCGCAGACCCTCTTCCGCAAGCTGACGCGCCTCTCTCGCGAGCTGGCCGACCGCAACTGGGAGATCGTGGAACACACCCGCGCTCGCGTGGACGCGTTCCGACGCACGCTGCCCCTGCTCGGAGACCTCAAAAACACGGCCATGCGGCCCCGCCACTGGGACAGGGTCAAGGCCGTCATGGGAATCTACTTTGACCAGGATTCACCCGACTTCACCCTGGACGCCATCATGGAGATGAACTTCCAGAAGTACGCCGAGCAGATCAACGAGATCTCCATCGCCGCGACCATGGAGCTGTTGATCGAACAGGGTCTCAAGGTCATCAGCGACACTTGGAAGCTTATCAAGGTTGAAATGGCACCCTTCAAGGACAGGGGCATTTTCAGATTGAAAACAGTCGACGAAATATTCCAAACGCTGGAAGAAAATCAAATGTCGTTGTCGGGCATGAAATCGACAAAGTTTGTAGAACCCTTCATGAAAGAAGTGGATTACTGGGAGCGATCGTTGTCCGTTATCGGGGAAGTTCTAGAGCTGTTTCTAATCGTTCAGCGGCAGTGGGTTTATCTGGAAAACATCTTTACCGGCGAAGACATACGTAAGCAGATGCCAGAAGAATCCGCTCACTTTGACAGGATAACAGACGAGTGGACAGATATCACCGCGACTATGAATCAGGATCCGATTGCGTTGAAAGCTACGCATAGACCAAACTTATGGAAAAATCTCAATAGATTAAATGACGATCTGGAGCGTATCCAACGAGCACTTGAAAAATACCTGGAAACGAAGCGTTACATATTCCCGCGGTTCTATTTCATTTCAAATGACGACTTACTTGAAATTTTAGCTCAATCTAAAAAACCTGAGCTAGTGATGCCTCATCTTAAGAAATTGTTTGACAATATTATCAAACTACGAGTTGTGAAAATTGTAATCGGTTACAGAACCGAGGCCGCGAGCATAATTTCTGGTGACGGAGAAGTAATCGACTTGGCAAAGCCCGTTGCTATGGAAGGTCCAGTCGAGTTATGGCTGTGCGAACTTGAAAGCGAGATGAGGAACACGTTACACGGTCAATTGAAGGCCACACGAATGGCCTTGAAGAAGCAGCTGTCCAAGCGAGACAAGTGGATCAAGGATTGGCCGGGCCAGATGTGCATCACCTCCAGCCAGATGCAGTGGACGACCGACTGCACTCGCAGTCTCGCTCACTGCAAACTCCTCGAGTCGAAGAAACCGATGAAGAAACTACGGAAGAAAATGAACCAAGTGCTCGCCAAGTTTTCGGAAGCCATTCGCGGCGTCCTGACGAAAGTGCAGCGGTTGAAGGTGGTCTCGTTGGTCACGATAGAGATCCACGCACGAGACGTGATCGATAAGATGTACAGGATGGGGTGCATGGGCCACTTTAGTTTCGAGTGGCTTTCGCAACTACGCTTTTATTGGGACCGTGACTTGGACGACTGTCTGGTGAAGCAGACAAACACGTGTTTCAAGTACAACTACGAGTATCTGGGTAACTCTGGGCGTCTGGTGATCACGCCGCTGACAGATCGGTGCTACATAACGCTGACGACGGCGTTGCATCTGCATCGCGGGGGGAGTCCCAAGGGACCAGCGGGGACCGGCAAGACGGAGACCGTCAAGGACCTGGGCAAGGGTCTCGCCATGTACGTGATCGTGGTGAACTGCTCCGAGGGGCTGGACTACAAGAGCATGGGCCGCATGTTCTCGGGCCTCGCGCAGACCGGAGCCTGGGGCTGCTTCGACGAGTTCAACCGCATCAACATCGAGGTGTTGTCCGTGGTGGCCCAACAGATTCTATCGATACTGTCGGCGCTCGCCGCGGGTCTCAAGAGGTTCAGCTTCGAGGGCACCGAGATCAATCTCGTCTCCACCTGCGGCATATTCATCACCATGAATCCCGGATACGCCGGTCGTACGGAATTGCCGGACAATCTCAAGTCCATGTTTCGTCCCATCTCCATGATAGTACCGGACAGTGCCATGATTGCAGAGATAACGCTGTTCGGCGAGGGTTTCAGGGACACGCGGATGCTTGCCAAGAAAGTTTTCACCCTCTTCCAGCTGGCCATGCAACAGCTGAGCAAACAGGATCACTACGACTTCGGCCTCCGAGGGATGGTGGCGTTGTTGCGATACGCCGGCCGCAAGAGGAGAGCCTTCCCCAAGCTGCCCGACGAGGAAGTGGTCTTGCTCGCCATGAAGGACATGAACGTGGCCAAACTCACCGCGGACGACCTGCCGCTGTTTAACGGCATAACGTCCGACCTTTTCCCCGGCGTGGAGGTGCCCGTCATCGACTACAAAGAACTAGCCGAGGCCGTTACGTTGCAGTTTCACCAGTCTGGCCTGCAAGCGATCCCGGCCTCCGTCACCAAGGTGATACAGCTCTACGAGACTAAGAACTCGAGACATTCGGTAATGATCGTCGGGAAGACCGGCTCCGGGAAAACGGCCACGTGGAAAACTCTGAGAGACTCTCTGTCTTATCTTAGAAAGGAAAACAAACCCGGTTATAATTACGTGAAGGAATATCCCATCAACCCGAAGGCTCTCTCGTTGGGCGAGCTGTATGGAGAGTTCAACCTCGCCACCAACGAGTGGCTGGACGGCGTTCTCTCCGCGATCATGCGGAAGACTTGCGCTGACGAGCTGCCCGACGAGAAGTGGATCCTATTCGACGGGCCGGTGGACGCGGTCTGGATAGAAAACATGAACAGCGTCATGGACGACAACAAGATCCTCACTCTTATCAACAGTGAGAGAATCACCATGCCCGAACAGGTGTCCTTGTTATTCGAAGTGGGAGACCTTGCCGTAGCTTCGCCGGCCACGGTTTCGCGCTGCGGTATGGTGTACAACGATTACAAGGATCTGGGCTGGAAACCGTACGTCAATTCTTGGCTTCATCGCTTGAAACCCAAGGAATTGGTTGAAGAAGTGCGAGGTAATTTCAACCGCTTTCTTCAAAAGGTATTGAATTACAAACGTCTCAGCTGCAAGGAACCCGTTCCCGTCGACGAATTAAACTCTGTGATGTCTCTGTGTAGACTATTTGAATGCCTGGCGCAAGAGGAGTGCGGTTTATTCGACCAGTCCGATCCCGATATCCTTGCCAATATCGTCAAAATGTGGTACTTGTTTTGTCTCGTGTGGTCTGTTTGTGCGTCTGTGGACGAAGACGGCCGTAGGAAGCTCGACGCTTTCATAAGAGAAATGGACGGTTGTTTCCCGCTAAAAGATACAATATACGAATATTACATCGATACCAAAAGTCGCTCGTTTATTTTGTGGGAAGAGACGTTGACCGAAAACTGGAGGTACGAGAAAGACGCTCCGTTCTACAAGATTATTGTCCCGACTGTCGATACAGTCAGATACCAATACCTGGTAAGCATGCTGCTGCGACATGGGTACCCCAGCCTTCTGATGGGGCCGGTGGGTACCGGGAAGACGTCTACGGCCTCGACCGTGCTCGAGTCTCTGGATCCGTTGAAGTTCTGTGTTCTCATGATCAACATGTCGGCCCAGACGACGTCCAACAACGTTCAAGACATCATCGAGAGCCGCGTGGAGAAGCGGACCAAGGGAGTGTTCGTACCTCCGGGCAGCAAGACCATGATCACCTTCATGGACGATCTGAACATGCCGGCCAAAGAGACGTACGGCTCTCAGCCACCTCTCGAGCTGATCAGGCAGTGGATAGACTACGGGTTCTGGTACGACCGACAGAAACAGGAGATTAAATCTGTCAAGGAGATGTTGTTAATGGCCGCCATGGGCCCTCCCGGTGGGGGTAGGAATATGATCACCACTCGTCTGTTGAGCCGGTTTAACGTAGTTAACATGACATTTCCAAGTGACGCTCAGATCATCAGGATCTTTGGTACAATGCTGGACCAACAACTCCTGGAATTCGAGGAAGAAATGCGAGTGCTGGCCCCGAGTCTGACGGAGGCAACGCTCGACTTGTACACTAACGTGGTCGCTAAGATGTTACCCACGCCTGCCAAGATGCATTATCTCTTCAATTTAAGAGATATTTCCAAGATTTTTCAAGGACTGCTAAGATGTACCAAGGAATCGCAGAGCACCAAACCCGCGTTGTTGCGTCTCTGGATTCACGAGTCTTTCAGAGTTTTCAGCGACAGACTTATCGACGATAAGGACCTCGATTGGTTTGTCGAACAAATCAACGCCCAACTGGGTAAATATTTCGATCTCACGTTTCATAGTTTGTGTCCGGATAAAGAAGCGCCTATTTTCGGTGATTTTGTAAATCCGTGGGGTATTTACGAAGACTTGGCGGACTTCCCGGCGTTGCGTAAATACATCGAGGCACAACTAGAGGAGTACAACGTCTCCCCGGGTGTGATACGCATGGACCTCGTTCTCTTCAGGGACGCCATTGGTCACATATGTCGCGTTGTGCGAGTGATATCTCAGCCACGTGGCAACATGCTGCTGGTGGGTATAGGGGGCAGCGGACGACAGTCCATGGCACGAATAGCGGCGTACATATGCGAGTTAAATATATTCCAAATCGAAGTCACCAAACACTATCGAATGCAGGAGTTCCGAGAAGACTTGAAGGGTTTGTACAAAATGAGCGGTGTAGATAACAAGCCTACTTGTTTCTTGTTCAATGACACTCAGGTTGCAGACGAGAGTTTCTTGGAAATCATCAACAATGTACTTAGCAGCGGTGAAGTTCCGAATCTCTATAAGGCTGAAGAATTTGAAGAGATAAAAAACGCATTATCTACTGCTGCAGCAAAGGCAAAAATACAGACGACGTCGGAAGCGATCTTTAGCTTTCTGATCGAACGAGTCCGTACAAACTTGCACATTGTCCTCTGTATGAGCCCGATTGGTGACGACTTTAGAAACCGCTTGCGCCAATACCCGTCGCTGATCAACTGTACCACGATCGACTGGTTCCACGACTGGCCGCAAGAAGCTCTCCTGGAAGTAGCTAACAAGTATCTAGCCGATGTGGACTTCATGGAGACCATCTTCGTCGTCGCCGATAAAGACAAGCCTAGAGAGTACGACGTTCAAGTCTCTCAGGAACGGTTGCGAGCGGCCGTTGCGGGTATCTTCGCCACAATCCACGACTCTGTGTCCAAGTGTTCCCGCCGGATGATGCTCGAGATAAAGAGGCCCAATTACGTGACGCCCACCAACTATCTGGAGCTCGTTGCCGGATACAAGATTAATCTGACGGATAAACGTATATCGATAAAGGCCTCGGCCATGAAACTCAGCAACGGCTTGTTCAAAATAGATGACACGCGAGAAAAGGTCGAGATCATGTCCATCGAGCTGGAAGAGGCGAAGCTGAAAGTGGCCGAGTTTCAGCAACAGTGCGACGAGTACTTGGTAGTAATCATCGTTCAGAAGAGAGAAGCCGACGAACAGCAGATCCTCGTGGCTGCTCGAAGCCACAAGATTGCAGAGGAGGAGCTCGTCTGTCAGAAGCTGGCGGACGTGGCCCAGGCCGATCTCAACGAAGCAATGCCGGCGCTCGAAGAGGCCATGAGAGCGCTCGATGCGCTCAATAAGAAGGACTTGACGGAGATCCGTTCTTACGGACGTCCGCCTGCCAAGGTGGAGATGGTGATGGAGGCTGTCATGATCTTGAAGCAAGTAGAGCCCACTTGGGCAGAAGCAAAGAGACAACTTGGAGATCAGAACTTCCTCAACAACCTTCGCGACTTTGATAAGAACAACATCTCGGAACGTACAATGAAGAAGATTGCCGTGTACACTAACAACGAAGAGTTCGAGCCGGATAAGGTCGGAGTCGTTTCTTTTGCTGCCAAATCGCTATGCATGTGGGTTCGAGCAATAGAAAAATATGGCATAATTTGGAGGATTGTAGGTCCAAAGAAAGCGAAGCTAGAAGAAGCGCTTTCTACTTTAAAAGCGAAGCAACAAGCTCTTGCAGATGCTCAAGCAAAACTACTGGAGCTCAGTATTATGCTGCAAAAACTTCAAATGGAATACGAAGAGAAGCTTGAACAGAAGGAGGCTTTGAGACAGAAGGCTGAGTTATTGATGGCAAAGCTGGAACGTGCTGCACAGTTGGTGGATGGGCTGTCTGGTGAGAGGATACGTTGGGAGGAAACAGTACAGCGACTTGAATTGGAGTTTGGCTACTTGCCGGGAGATTGCCTCATCGCTACCGGCTTTGTTTCGTACCTGGGGCCCTTCGTGTCCCAGTATCGAGAGAAACTAGTGAAACTCTGGAGGCAGAGCGTGACCGAAGAAGAAGTCCCCATGAATACCGAGTTTAGCGTAGCCACCTTCTTGTCCGACGCCACGACCATTCGCGAGTGGAACATTCAGGGCCTACCGTCGGACGACTTCTCCACCGAGAACGGGATAATCGTGACGAGAGCCATGCGCTGGCCACTGCTCATTGACCCTCAGACACAGGGTATGAAATGGATCAAGAACATGGAAGGAGCCAAGGGCTTGAAAGTGATCGACTTTGGCCAGCCAGACTTCATGAAGACCATGGAAGGTGCCGTCCAATTTGGTCACTCCGTCTTGCTTCAGAACGTTACCGAAGTGCTGGATCCGTCGCTCGGCCCTATCCTTAACAAAGCTGTAATCAAACAAGGTGGACAACTGTTAATGAAAATCAATGATAAAATGGTGTCATATAATGATGCATTCAGGTTTTTTATAACCACCAAACTTAGCAATCCTCACTACGCACCCGAAATATCGACGAAAACTACACTCGTCAACTTTGCGGTCAAAGAACAGGGTTTGGAAGCCCAACTACTTGGAATTGTGGTACGCAAAGAGCGTCCTCAACTGGAAGAACAGAAAGACACGCTAGTGATAAACATCGCTACGGGCAAGAGAACGCTCATTGACCTCGAAGACGAACTGCTACGACTGCTCAACGAAACCAAGGGCTCCCTTCTAGACGATCTACAACTATTGATCACGCTACAAACGTCCAAAGCCACTTCCATCTCCGTTGCGGAACAGCTGCGTACTTCTGAAGTGACGGAGGTTGAAATAGACGCCGCGAGGGAGGGCTACCGGGCGTGTGCACAAAGAGCTTCCATCTTGTTCTTCGTGTTGAACGACATGTGTCGCATAGACCCCATGTATCAGTTCTCTCTGGACGCTTATCTCTTACTATTCACAATCTCCATCGAAAAGAGTAAAAAGAGCGAAAATTTGGAGGAACGTATTAGTTTCCTGAACGATTACCACACGTACTCGGTGTACCGGAACACTTGTCGCGGACTGTTTGAAATGCACAAGCTGTTGTTCTCGTTCCACATGTGCATCAAGACCCTGGAGGCTCAGGGCAAGATCATACCTGCCGAATACAACTTCCTACTGAAGGGGGGCGTGGTGTTGGATCGAGAGGACCAGAGGGAGAATCCTTGCCCCAGTTGGCTGATCGACACCAGCTGGGACAACATCACCGAGCTGGACAAGGTCGGAGGCTTCCACGGCGTCATCAACACGTTCGAACAGGACCCAGACGAGTGGCACGTCTGGTACACCAGCAAGGAGCCGGAAGGGGAACCCCTCATCGGCGACTGGGATAACATCTGCAACGAGTTCCAGCGGATGTTGTTCGTGCGTTCTCTGCGGCCGGATCGCATCTCGTTCTGCGTGACGACCTTCATCTGTAACACGTTGGGTCCCAAGTACGTGGAGCCTCCCGTCCTTGACATCAAGGCCACGTTCGAAGACTCCACCAATCATACGCCGTTGATATTCGTCTTGTCTCCCGGAGTGGACCCCACTAATGCTCTCATCCAACTCGCTGAGGCTGTGGGCATGGGCAAGTCTTTCCAGAGTCTTTCATTAGGGCAGGGACAAGCTCCTATTGCTACTCAAATGATTAAGTTAGGTGCTAAAGAAGGGCAGTGGGTGTTTTTAGCCAACTGTCACTTGTCTCTTAGTTGGATGCCCAAGCTGGACAAGATCGTGGAGAAGCTGTCGAGCTCTAGGATTCATAACAAGTTCCGTCTCTGGCTGTCGTCCAGTCCTCACCCCGACTTCCCCATCTCCATCTTGCAAGCCGGCATCAAGATGACGACCGAGCCTCCCAAGGGACTCAGGGCCAACTTGAAACGGCTTTACCAAGTTGTCACAGAGCAACAGTTTTCTGTTTGTAAAAACCAGACCAAGTACAAAAAGTTGTTGTTCTCTCTGTGTTTCTTTCACTCGGTTTTACTAGAACGTAAGAAATTCCAGCAGCTCGGCTGGAACGTCATCTACAGTTTCAACGATTCCGACTTCGAGGTCTCGGAAAATCTTCTGGCAATTTACTTGGACGAGTACACGGAGACCCCTTGGGATGCACTGAAGTATCTGATAGCCGGGGTCAACTACGGTGGTCACGTGACAGACGACTGGGATCGGCGACTGCTCACCACGTACATTAACCAGCTGTTCACGGAAGAAGTGATATCTACCAACTTCTATCGACTGTCCTCCTTGCAGACCTACTATATCCCCCGTGACGGATCGTTGCAGTCCTACCGCGACTACATAGGCCTGCTGCCCACAATAGATCAACCCGAAGTATTTGGTCAACATTCCAATGCCGACATCACGTCGCTCATCACCGAAACGCGATCGCTCTTTGAAACGCTGATGTCGCTGCAAGTTCAAGTGACCAAGACGGAAGGTGAAAGCAAAGAAGATAAAGTCTTTCAACTATCTTCGGATATTTTGACTAAAATTCCCCTAACTATCGACTACGAGCATGCAGACAAATTGATCGGCTACGACAAAACTCCACTACAAGTGGTTTTGCTTCAAGAAATAGTCCGCTACAACAGTCTTTTGGTATCGATTCGAAGCTCCGTTCAAGAACTCCAGCGCGGCATTCAAGGTTTCGTGGTGATGTCGTCCGAACTAGAAGACATCTTCGTGTGCATCTTCGAAGGTCGCGTCCCTCAGAAGTGGCTCAAGGCTTATCCCTCGCTGAAGCTGTTGGGCTCCTGGACGCGAGACCTGGTCCTGCGTGTGGACCACTTCACCAAGTGGGCGGACACAACACACGCTCCCATGTTCTTCTGGCTGGCGGCCTACACGTTCCCCACAGGCTTCTTGACGGCGGTGCTGCAGACGGCCGCTCGCAAGCTCAAGACCTCCATCGACGGTCTCTCCTGGGAGTTCATTCCGTTCGTACACGACCAGACGGTCTTGCTGGAACGGCCCAAGAGCGGAGTGTTTGTTCGGGGCCTCTTCCTGGAGGGGGCCGGCTGGGACATGGAGTCGCAAAGCCTGGTCGAGCCGAAGCCCATGCAGCTCGTGTGTTCGATGCCGCTGATTCACTTCAGGCCGGTGGAGAATCTTAAGAAGAAGACCAAGGGCATGTATGTTTGCCCGGCCTATTATTACCCCATGCGTTGCGGGGCGACGGGCCGGGCCGCGTTCGTTGTGGCCGTAGACTTGAAGAGTAAAGTAGAATCTGCCGACCACTGGATCAAACGAGGAACTGCGCTTCTGCTGTCGCTGGCAAACTAAACGGTTCCGGATGTATTTCTTTGGCAATCATATTGTGTTTGTGAATTGTACTTGCTGTGTTATGTATGTTTTTATTAAATTATATCTAAACAAATTTGTGTATTGTGGTTTTTGCAATCGTGCTCTCAAGAAACGGTTGAATATCTTGAATTGTGACGTTTTATGCATGACTTATCTTACTAAACCTCTCTCCTAAAAGCCGTCTGCTATGAATGCTGTTGAAAAATAAATGCATGATATTTTGTGGTCTTCCTGTGCTGATGTCTATAGTCTATAGTTATGCAGCAAATATAGAAGATAATAATACAACCAGAAATCATATTTTAGCAATTATTGTGTTGTACTGTATAGTCAAAGATCACATGTATATGCTGAAATTGCTACGAATAAACTGTTAATTTACTACAGTGTAACTGTGTAAGTCCTACTGTGTTTTTTACTACAGTGTAGGTGTTGTATTTTAGCTATGAATGCACTAAATAATTTGGCCATGTCATCACCACATCACTTGTCAGCTACAGTTCTTATATTTCTTGAAACTAATATCAATCTCTAGGTATTAGTATTATAGATAAGTAGTGAATAGTGATTGAGATTGCGTATATATTTATAATACATACTAGGGATGACATCTCGGCATCAAGTAATCTGTCATTGTTGTGTAAAGTGCAATAATGAATGAATACTTCAGAGTAATTGTTGACTTCAGCTTGTAAATGATTATAAATTAAAAACTACAGCTGCTAGAAACAAAACTGGTTTTTATTTTATTTAGAAATAATTTCCTATGCTGCATTGATCGATTTCGAATGATTGAAATCAATGTCATTTCTAGCCTATAAAGTCTAAAAAATTGCTTCATTCGCAGTACAGATTTAATGTTTAATGTAATCAGTAAATGCCAGTAGTTATTTTGTTTTTTAAATCCAATATCCATATAATTCCAATTACTAGTAATAAATAACATTCAGAATATGAATTATAGGCTTACTGATTACTTAAGCAAACAGTTGAAATAACATCTATAAAATTTGTTTACACTAGGAAAACGCTTTGTGTGACGCGTTGATAAGCGAGCACCTGTCAGATATAATTAAAATAAAACGTCTTAAAAAGGTATCGTATAGTTTAAACTTGTGGAATCTCTCCACAAAAGGGAAAATGGAAGTTAACAATATTAAAACTAGACTATATAATCTGGATGTAATTTTGAAAGAACTGAAGACTTTATTAAATGAGATCCAACATAGCAAGTTAATCAAAGCACCTACATTCTTCTTTTTCGTTTTCTCAATACAATACTATTTTCTGTGAACCGTTGGAATTTTGTTTGCTTAGGCGCAGTGGACCTGCAGGAGAGCTACATTTTCGCTTGGAAGACTGCTACGAACAGTTTAAGAATCTGGAGAAGGAACGAAAGAAGACCGAAGCAGAACTGGCTCGTCAAAATCCGGGCAAGAAAGTTTCGTCGGCCAATAGCATCCCCGGCCCACGACTGCCTCTCAATCCTAGTCGAGTGGACAGACTTATTGTTGATCAAATGCGAGAATACTCGAGGGTAAGCGTAAGCAATGAACCTTTATAATAAGTTTTTCAGAGCATTTCTAATTTCAAACTTTTTAAATGTATAAAATATATGTATTAACAAACTTAATCAAAACAATAGTATTTTCAAACTTATTGGACAATGGATTCTGCTGTAGTATAAGCATGTGTTTATTACCTATTGGATTGGTTATGGTTCATGTTACGCCTTCAACGAAGATCCTTGTCTGTATCCCAGGTGTCAACACTTCATGCTAAGATGGAGCAGTTACATGGCAAGGATATGCACCCGAACATTAAGAAAACCATGCATATGTGGCTCGACTCGGTGAAGAAAGTTCAACATTGCCGAGCCCAGGAGATCGCAAACATAACAAAACGTCATTATTTCACCAGCTTGTCTGGAGTTCAAAGTTCTACCCCAAAGGAGGAAGGAGGTAAGAACTTTGATTGGTCTTTTTGGATACTAAGTCTACTTTAGCAGAATTTATGTGATCATTTCAGATCACAGCATAGCTTTATAGAAATGTATTCACCCTCTTAGAAGTCCATGATTTTATTATTTTATGATCTTCCCTTGAATTCACCGATCATTGAGTTTGCAATGTTCCTCTCCACGCTTCTTTTTGACTGTATGGTGTGGATATCTTGAGGCTTAAGACACTCATGGCAATGTGCAACTGTAAACTGCCAGCCACCCAACAAACAGAACTCTAATCTAATTGCTTTTCATGTAGATCTGTTGGCGTTGGCGGAGAGTATCCACGAGCTGGGAATGGCTTCTCGCAAGGTACGCTCGGCTCTGTGGTGCGCGCTGACGATAACCACGCTTGCCAACCAAGAAACGTCTGATGTCACCGACACGCCGGTTGAAGCTGTCGACCAACTCGCGCTGCGAGATGCTGACATGGGTCTGTCTTTCGTTCAAGGAATCAAGGGTTAAATGTTCGTATGTCCTTGATATATTTATAGTTACTAATTGTACTATTTATTTATGTGTTTATTTATTTATACTACTATTATATGTTCATGGGTCTGTACACAAAAATGATGACTAGACAATAACCCATGCTTTGCAATGGCAAATAACTTATGTGACGGTACGCCTACGACTTTTCATATTTTATACATTGGTAACATTACATAGTACTAGACTTATATACGTACTTAGGTTCATATCATAATCAAATATGATCTACATAGTTGTATCCTATTCTATGCATCTCTACTAAGGGCAGGGTAACTTATTCAATGCTAAGCTGATTTTGCCATACTTTATTCTAATATGTATTACTATTAGTTAATAAGTTTCAGAGTAATTCACCTATAGCTAGGTATATATGTAAATACTTAGTTAATTTATTTGATAATATATAGGCTACACGTGCGTAGGTACATTCAGTATGCTCATAAGCTGGTCAATTTAGGAATGTGGTCGGTGTAAAAACAGGACAACCCATCCAACTGTCTGCTTATACAAATAAAACATGACAATGACGATTAGTGAATAATATATGTATTTCAATGCGAATAGTACCGCGGACAAAGTAGGCCTAATGATATCAATTCGACATAATACGTTTGTCACTTAGATAAATGTATTACATAGGCCCATTCTTCCTTATTTAGTTAAAATCACTTGATCTGAACCGCGAGAACCCAAGTTTGCATGACAAAATTTGGATTTTCCACCTAGTATTATCAAAATTAGACTCACACTACAAACGAAACCATTGTTAGTAAATAACACACGATCACCAAACTGCATAGTCCTACATTTTCGGCAGCATCAACTGCCTTCCTCGGATGTAATGCAACAAAAGAGACTGAAAAGTTGTGCAGTGTGGTGATGTTGTGTGGTGGCAATGTTGGTCCAATGATAGGAGGAATTTAGGATATGTAAATTGAATATGACAATCATAAGATATAAAAAAATATGTATATATGTTACCAAAAATATTAATCTTGTTAAGAGTCAGCCAAATATAATCTGAAAACTAATGTGAAAAAGGTACTGCATAGTATACATTACATAGCATTGTCCCAGCTATAGATGTGTTAATAATATAGTATTTGTCATTTTAGAGCTTGTAGTATGCCAACTAGACCGAGGTGATGTATGCATATCTATATTCCTAGCTATAGGGTAGCATGAAACTCAGAGCTTCTTCAATAAGTGCTATGAAGGAAAGGTGCTGTATTTTTTAAATGTGAACTTCAATCAATTAATATTTGATATGAATCTACGGAGCTTGTTGAAGTATACTTGAGACCTAATGGCGTTTTGTAGACTAACTAATGGGTTGGCTATGTATTCACGACCAAGGGGCTATCTATGCATTCAGGGTACATATGTGTAAGCCCAACTATAGCTTACAATGAAACAGAGCTTGTTGCATAATGTGAATAAGAATGGAAATGATTTATTCTAGAGCCAAAGAGTGTATGATCATATTCGTGTCAAGAGTTAAGGAATCAAATATCAATTTTTAAACAAGACAATGTGATTTATCAATAAGCTTAACAAACCAGGATTACACGTGATTGTGACGGTATTTATTTATACATACGTACTAGGTGGGGGCTGCATGAAAATCATACCTGCCAACTCGCGTTGTTTACGGGTTGGAGTTATCCAATTAGGCTATCCTTCATCGCGTATCTAGGAGTTATAATATTCAATACTGTAGTGTCAGGGAAGGTAAAATCTCGCAGCGAATTAATTGTAGATGCCAGCATTATCAAGTTGGCTGTGAGTGCAGTATAGATATGAGCATGAGTTATAGATTGTTTTTCTTCATATTTCAATTTTCACAACTTCACTTTGCTCAAAATTATTAAAAAATCTTTTTTGATCATATGAGAAACCCAATTTTATCTGGGTCTATGTTCACTCTTGTGTTGAGGAACAAGGATGTGTGTTCCGTTCCATCACTCAAGTTGCAGCACCAATTAAATGAACATGTATTTCCCAGAAAGTGCTTTTGAACATTTAAATATTTTTAAATTATTTTAATATTTTTAATATTTTAAATTTCTGTCGACGATTGAATTACAAAATTATCTTTATAGTTTATAGGCCTTCTGTGCTTCAGGCTGCAGACCAAAGTAAAATACAGCGAATGTCCATTTTTTCTTTTACTAACTTTTGCGCCCTCTGTTTTCTGCTGTCATTCTACGCACACCCCTAGATTTCCTTGTAATTTGATTCCAAATTTTTCAGAGAGGTTTGTCCTAAGAAGTTGGCAGGTACATATAAACAACAATCTTAATGCTTTCATTTTAATTTTTTCTGACTTCTGAGATAACTAGAACAATAATATTATATTATTAATTATAAAATAAATAATTATACACTACAGGGAAACTTTGATATAGGCCTATTCTAATGAATGTAGCCTTTATCTAGATTGTAGTATTAGAGGTAAATGTGAGTACGGCGGCCTCACAGAACCTATAGACACCGGCTTTGTTCAATAAGTTACAGGATCAATAAGAAATGAGTGGTTGTATTTGTGGAGACTGAAAACTAGTACTATATTTTGTTGTAATAATCCCAATGACAGCTCCACGTTACCAGTACGGAGGTTTTAAACAAAAAAATAACATTTCCCTATTGGTTGCCTACTTCCGTTTTTAATATTGATGCAGAATTACAGCAAATGTTTCTTCGGTAGATCTATGTTAAAATGTGTCATGTAAAACGTCTTGAACGTAGTCATAGTGTCTTTATACATAGCCGGCCGGTGCCAATACGTTCTGTACAACCGCTTTAGTACGCGCTACATTCATACGCTTTAGCAGTAGTGTATGATGACTCAAGTGTAATTAGTACAGTTAGGCCTATCATATTTGTTTAACTGAAGTTGTAGTAGTACAGTAAAGTAATACACCATCTAATGTTGTGATAGAGGCCTATTAACTAGGTTGCTTAGTTCTTTCAGGGGAAATGAGAAAACTAAGGAGCCATCTTACCCTAACATAACATGCCATATCATAACAATTGTCTTTCAAGGGTTATACTCAAACTAATACGACTGATATCAATGTTAGACTGTAGTTAAGTAATACTGATAACACTATTTGTTTGGCAAAGCAAAGGTTGAACGTTGTTTGTGAAACGTGCAATACGTACTATGCCTGTACATACTACTAAGTGAAGATAATCAGGCAAAGGATTGAAAACGTTTAAGGCTTACCATTAACTATACATGTAGACTAGTGATATTAAGGCACAAACTAAGAACTGCGTTCTCTGTGCACTGGGTAAAATATGCAATCTTGACATATCTTAGTATAAAATACATAGTACACGGTAAATTACTTTATGCACGTAGTGAGCGGTTTAAACACTTCTCAGCTGTGCTTCTAGTACAGAGCAGTTTCTATTGGTTACCATTCTAAATACTAATAGCTTTACTTTTTAGTCACCCAATGACAACTTCAAATATTTTCATGTTCTTCTGGTGTATCTTCTCAATGAATAAATATAGCAACCTTCAGAATGCATTTTTAGAAACGACACACTTTCCATTAGTGATAACATCGATTAACCGAAAACTGGTTTCGAACCGGTTTTGATAAAAACCGGTTTCGATTTTTAGATTTGGTTCTGCTTTTTTGCGCGGCGTGTGCTTCACCCTTGCTAAGAGCCACGCCTCTGACGGGCGGGCGGGCGGGTTGTGGATTGCCTAACGACGTGTCCTGTAGCAGCAAGGAACCACCTGTCGACTACTCAGATTTCGTCTTCTTTCCTGGGATTTCCTTGTTTGTGTGGACTAATTAGCAGCTGTATTATACAGTAAAACCGCCTTTGTACGTTTCGCTTTTCTACGTGTCTTAGGTTAATGCGTTCCAAAAATCAGTCCGTCAGCGAAATTTCATCCAATAGTACGTTTTCTGTGTTCTCATAATCGTTTTTTCCGGCCAGTTAGTGAGCCGAATTCCAAGTTGTTATTGTTCAAGCGCGACCACGTTAGTCATTCATCCCAGTTCCGCAAAGTGCCCCCCACCCCCTTCCATCGCTCAACACAATGCAACCCAGCCGCCAGTGAGTGACTTGACCTTGACCAGCTGCATCTCGTTCCGCGTGGGAGGGGGATGGGGGGGGTCTCTGAAAAGGTCGTTTTATCTACGATCTCGGCTGCCGGCACTGAGGTTCTTTACCTCCCTCGCTGATACAACCTTACATAAATATGTTTATTTTTGGAAAGCGTTTTTTTTTGAAAACCAGTTTTAAACCGGTTTCGAATTCGGTTAACCGGTTAGTAATTTTACTAACCGATGTCATCACTACTTTCCATTAAATAGCAAGACACAGTTTGTAGTGATGCTTTAATTTCTTTTTTAGTTTAATGTCCAGTCCACTGTTCTCAAACTGTTAATGATATTTTGTATTTTATGAACTGTTTTCAATTCCCGTGCGTATTTTATATGTCAAGTTATTCCGGTTTTATGAATAGTTTTTATTTTTCTCTTAAAAAAAAATTATGAAGTTGTATGTATTTAAGTGTCATATTTCCTTTTGATATTTCTACAAATATAGATTTGTTTAAGAATTATCAGCCAATGTGTATTACTGTACTGTGTTTTCAATGTGTGTAAGTGTAACAAGGCATCTGTGAGTTGTACGTCACAAGATTTCTTGCTTTAATGCACTTGAGTGGGTGTGGTTGGCTGTGTCTGTGCTGAATTAACCATATTATAAATTTATAATACATATTATGTATTATATTACTACAGTCAGAGCAAAATAGAAGGGATTGTATGGAGTGTTAAAATCCTTCAATTGCTGCTATATGTGCAATAATATTGCTGTACAGTATGGTATTTATTTATTTATTTATTTATATTGGATTTATTTATTTTATTTATATTGGATTTATTTATTTAAGTACCGGTATTGGTTAACTATTTATGTATTTATTTATTTATAAGCCTTTCATATTACACTTGTAAGTTTGTTACTTGAACGTGATGTGTTGAAAGTTATTCCATGGTATTACTATTTTCCACTGGCACTTGCTTCTCTCTTGTGCTGTCACGTACATTGCACCAGTCACTGACATCGTGTGACTTCTCAGAGTAAGCCCGGTGCGTACCAGCAGAAAACGCTATAAATTATATTCACGAACAACAAGATCCATAGGTACTTAGCACATGGTATTCAAGTATTTAAAACACATGGTTTTCAAGTATTTAAAAAAAGTTATTGTTAGAGTCGAAGAACAAATTTAAGTCTGCCACGTATGCATCCATGTTTCTAGTGTAAGTGGCCTTCCTACCTACCTGAACTAGGCACTATTATTTAACTAGTGGTTAAACTATCATACGTGTGCTTTTGGTGTTCTTATGCGCTATGACTTGACTAAGCATAGTTGTGATTTATTTTATTGTATTTAATTTACTATTTATTATTCACAAACAATATTTATTTATTTATATTTTTAAATTCTGTATTTATCTTTTATACATGCTAACTGTCTATTATAGACATATTTTTATTTTTTGGCCTACCAGATTGACAAACTAAAATCATAAGTCAACTCAAACTGCTATTCATACTTCAAATTTGTATGGACTACAGCTGGTATTAATATGCAATCACAAATAATATTATGTATTCAAAATGTCCTTGAATATTCTATCTCCAATACTGCAGATAGAATATTTGCTTTGCACAATACTACATATTATAATATATGAACTAATTGTTGGGCTGTGGTAGTTTGTAATTCACACTACATATGATATTATAAAAAGGTGTTATTAATACTATAGAAGCAAAAATATGCTTGGATTGAAATTGGTTGCTTTAATGAAGGTGGTATGTGACAGTCTATTTGGACTCATTTTAAATCGTTTCATGTCGGGAGTCTTGGGTCTGATTAACTAACAGTAATAAGATTGTATTAATGATGGCTGTTCTACTACATAAGGCAGTTAGTTAAAATGATAATACACGCACTGATGTTAAGTGCACAGTTACATAATGAGAGTATGAGTTGTAATCATGTTGACAATGTCAATGACTCAATTTAATGGGACAATTGCCATCTTTGGGGCAAGAGCATCTGAGAATTAAAATGTGTGTTTCATTGGTGGAAGATATTGCTTTTATAAATTATTATTATCAATTGAGTAATTGTTTATGCACATTGCTATACTAGTATTAACAAGTTAGTCCAATGTGTATGTTGCATGCAAAGTGTACTGGAGAGGATACTGCAATTATGTACATACCTTGCCATGCATTGTATGTGTACTCTCACTACATATAATTAAGCAATCTTCAAATCATTAAATTTCAAAGCTAGTGCTAATAATCCTAATGAAAATGTTAGTGTATCATCCTGGCCTTCGTTAGGGTAAATGAAAAAAACATTTCATGGCACAACTTCGAGATTATTTAATCTCGCTAATCGATAATTATGCTTCCTCCCCACAAATTGAAAAAATTGTATCAGACTGCAAAATGCAAGCAATAAACAATAACGAAACTCTACTTCAATTAATTATGATTTGTTTTACATATTAATTATTTTACCTCGTGTTCCTCCCCTATATTATATAGATACTATAGTACCCCGAAATTCTTAGGTCTCATATAGTTTTCAATTACATAATACTGTGCAGTGAACTGCAATTGTTGTATTATGTTACCTGCTGATGTACTAATCCAAAACTTGCTATCCCAGCTCATTCATTGAACTTCTATTGGTCTAGCCCACATAAGGAACTCGCAGTGAGACAGGATAAAAGTACGTTCACAGTACCTCAGCATGTGAAGAATGATGGTCGCCAATCGACAATGCCAGAACTCTACTGTAATCCCTATTTATTTACCTTGTATCGTATGCGAAGCTGTTGAAATCGAAAAACACGAAACAAGATTACGAACAGCATGGAAGCCGATGTCTCAATTCCAAGTGGTATCCAGGCACACTGGGACACACCACCCACAATTAATAAAAATGCCACTGCATCCGAAGATTGACTTACTTGAGCAATTATTCAACCTTTCTAATTAGCATGTTCTTTCTTTCTAGACTCACGGGCAAATACAGCACTTGAATGGATACATTAGCTTTTAGGGACATTTCAATTCAATTTCACTAAATTTTTAAATATCCCTAGAGGACATATTTCTATGCTTAGAAAAGAGGACATGTCCGTGGATTTTCCGGACGTGTGGTAGGCCTCGAAAATTAAATGTGGGTTCTGAAACCTGTTGAAAGAACGACATATTCCAAAGCCAGCTAGAAATGCCCAAAGCTTCAAGGGCGCTCCAGTTACGACATACGCAATAACGACCGTCGGCGATGGGAATACCACTTTTTTCTCTATTGGGAATACCAAGTACAGCTTTTAAATTTGTGTGTGGACCCGCCACCGCCATGAATGCTCACGGGACTGCGCATGCGCCGTTCGACTGACAAGTGGGCCCTTGACCACCACCATGGCCTTGGGCCCGCCCCTTGAAGTGAGTATGAGCTGTGATAGAAACTGCGTGTCGTGCTTTCACATGGTCCTTGTTTATTCGCCTTTCTACTGTGTGTAGGCCTACGTCGTAGTTGTGTTTTTGTTTTGATTGCGTTATACATTTAATAGTTATGTAATAATTGATGGTGGCGAGACCTACGTTCATTGATCAATTTATCTGCAGTAATACCTAAGAAGGGCGTTAGTTTGTCCTATGTGAGGCGTAGACGTAAGACAAGAACCTACCCAGGCCTAATAGGCCCTAGACCTAGCTTAGCCTAGGCTACCTAGCCATACCACAATGCCACCTAAGCAAAGAAAAATAGCAATCATGGGCTACAGATCTGTTGGTAAGTTCTAGATCATTATTCCGTTCAAATTGTTATCAATTAGTTTTGGGCTTACCTCAACTAAACCCTCAAACCTAGGCCTAGGCTACCTCTATGGGCTAGGGCCTAGGCCCCTAGGCCTAGGTTCAGTCTGTTGGCATTGCACCTGTCTAAGCGTAGGCCTAGGCCTACCTAGGCTAGTGTGTTTATATAGCCAAGGATGTAGGGCCTAGGCCTAGCCTATTTGCTAGGCCCACACTCGTATTGAGGTGCCACCTTTCCAACACGATGTAGGCCTAGGCCTAGCCTTTGTCTAGGTTTCCTCGACACAGAGCCTTTACTAGAGGTGCTTGTCCTGTACTAGGCCTAGAGCCTAATTCCAGAATTTATAAACACTCGATGCAATTTCATATTCATTATAATATGTTATTAGTGGTTACTCAATGAGCCTATTGTGCGAAAAATCAACGATGACTCTTGGTGTACCTTCAACAGTCACCATTCATTTCTGGCACACAAATCGGGTTGATTAATCACTGACTACATTTATCAAGCGAGCCGAGCTCGTACTACTCAGATCGAACTCAATCTATGGTCTCGGTACGGTAAAGCCCGATTCACACAAAGTTATAAGAATGTCATAAGGTATAGGTATAGTCACAAGCCGTGTTGGGCTATAGGGATTACGTACAAGGGTTCACACAAATGTGTCTTTGCAATAGCAATAGCAATTGGTAGGCCGATAAGACTGGTATAAGAGAGTTCAGATATTTCAACTTTCTTATGACGGACCAATCATGCGTTGAAACCTCACTTATAACACGCCAATGGGATGCTAGCAACTTGAATCAATGTAACAGATGCTTTCATTGTAAATTATTAGTCAAAACAAAAACTCACCGTATAATTCGGTTCACATCAAATAGACCTTGCATCCGGTGACTACGTGCAAAATATCTTCTCCCATCGGCGTCATTAATGATTTAACAACACAACAATAATGAATCATAATAATTATTGTTTTTCTTATTATTTTTAACTATTGTTTTTACTTATTGTCAATAGATTCGATGCCGGTTTAAAACGTAAATAACAGCTGCGGGAAGTCAGCTGATTGACAGCCAGCTGTAGTTACTTAAACTGCCGCCAGAGCAAGTCAAAAAAGTCTACACAAAAATGTAATATCTTTTCAGGAAAGTCTTTGGTGTCCTAAGCTTATACCTTATACCACTTTCTTATACCCTATTCTTATTGCTATTGCAATACCTTATAACTTTGTGTGAATCGGACTTTAATGTTTATCACGCAATTTCAGACCGCACCCCCCAGTTCAGGCTCAGCTCGGTTGAACGGAGGCGTGGCAGGTAACAGCTGACGCATCAGCAATGAAGTGAACATAACATCATCCGTTACGTCTAGGCCTACGAAATGGAGCATGCTAAAGTTGAACGAAAATAAATAACATGGCGCCAAAATTTTCTTAGAAAACTGATGGCTGTGAAACAGTTAGAAGAAGCAGAGATCGCAATTCTTTGTCAACACCTACTTGGTGGACGCCATATCTGCCGCGCAACAGCTTAAGAAACGTATACTTTTCATGGCGGTGAGTTCGATCACGTGATGCAATTCGGCCCGCATACGTTTACCACGCAAATCTGATATCGCATGAAGCGTGCTGGCACGGCTTCTTACCCGCGCCGAGTTGGGTTCGAACTCAGGTGTTTATCACGCAAATTCGGCACGCACTATATCCGGTTCGAACTGGCGAGTACGAGCTCGGCTCGCTTGATAAACGTAGTCACTGACTACATGTAGGCCCTATCAGCATCATTCATTCATGAAGCTCCTTGGTTCCAATCGATTGCAGAGTGTGGTATACCGTACACGTTGAGTTTACCACAGGACGGATCCGATCCAATGGGCCTGCACTTGGGTAGGGGCCAAAGCAAGTTGGATTTTGGAAGATATACTACGTTTACATGCAGGTTTGAAAAAGTTTTGACTCAAGTCAAACCAAAACCGTCGATCGTTTACATGCCATCGATCTGAATACGTTCTCAAACCATTTTTTAGTTCGTACATTTCCCGGTATACAGCGCCACTTACAATAAGACATTTCACTGCTTTCTAAAGAGACATTGGAACAACAGAGAGGGCAGTGCGGGTAATCTATACAACAACAACAACAAAACAACAAAGCTGTCACATTTAGCTGTCACAACATGTAATCCTCACACATTTGTTATATTTTAAGACTTGCGACTTCAAAATATAATATATTACCATCTAGAAGATAAAAGCGCGGTAGAAAAGTGAGAACCTAACCTCACTTTGCACTGCCACCGCCGGTTTAGTTTGCTAATGAGCCCGCCAAGTCGAAACGTATTGGCGGCAGTGGGGTGTTTACATGGCAGTTTCCAAAACTAGTTTTCAAGTCACCCCTGCGAGCAAACAGGCGTGACTCGAACCGATCCAAACCCACTTTCGAAGTGTTTATATGCTGTTTTGAAAACTCAAAACGTTCTCAAATCGATTTCAAACCTGCATGTAAACGTAGTAATAGAATTAACTTTAATTTACGTGATATACATGTCAATGAGGCTTCGAGATGCGTACGCAGCGGCCCGTGATACGAAAATATGTCAGTAATGTGAATTCATAGTGGGCTGTGGATTGTTGTATTTGTCATAGATCTTCGTAGTATTTTCTTTGAAAGCACTTGTGTCAATTTAAATTTATGTTTAAGAAAAGCATTAGCCCTTTTATTTTAATTATATACATTCCGAACCCGGCTTGGATGAAAGCACTTCAGATTGACGTGATATACGGAGCGGATCCCAAATGACGGCGACTGCAGCCAAAGCTCCTTTGCGTACATGATCTACGTAGGCCTAGTCATATATAAGTATTGAAATTAATTTGAAAGTGCATCGAGTGTGTGTTGAATTCTAGAATTCGACTTTGGTTGTGTGCGTTGTGAATACAGAGAATTAGCTACGTGAAGATTAAAATATTAGCTAATAAATCTAGGGTATGTGACTGCCTCAAAACAAGATTATACTAGCTTTGTTCGTTTGTCCTGTGATTATTACTCCAGGAGTATGGTATTACAAAAACACCCTTTTTCTGTCCTGGAGTCCTAAGTGTGATGGGAGTAGCTGCAACAAGTTCTTTTGTCCAGTGGTAACTTACTACAACTGTGATGGGAGTAAGGTTTTTACACCTCCTTCCCGAGTAGGAGTAGGAGGAACAACTGAAACGATCTCAACTGTGACAACTCTGTTTTTTGTCCATGTGGGAGTAACTGTGATTTCTACTCCCATTTTCGTTACAATGACGTATTTCCGGATTACTCCTGGCGTAAAATACTCCTGTTGAGGCACGACAAACGAACAAACCTACTGGTTATATGCTAAAACTGATACAGCCTACCTGTGTTTCAGGAAAGTCATCATTGAGCATCCAATTTGTGGATGGGCAATTCGTTGACTCTTATGATCCAACTATTGAAAATAGTAAGTATGATTTTATAATGATGTTGAAATTATTTATTTGTCACTAGACAAATAATATTCAAAATCAAGTACCTAGCCTAGGCCTATTCATGGCTGTGTCGTACAATCGTGCACAAACCATGATTTCTATTTGACCTACTTAAAATTGCTCTGTGTTGCTTTAAAAGTAAAATTGTTGGCAGAAAGCGAAAAAGAAAGTAGGTAACTCATCTTGGTTGCAAAGCACGTCATATCTGTAACCATTCGATTTCGTGGGGATGGGTCTTTGATTCAGCTTGATCGGACGTCGGGTGGCTAAGTAAATCCAGTTTTAAATATCACTGCGCAGGAACCAGTGCGCCTGTGTAACCATTAGGCTACAGTGACATTGACATCACTGTATGGGCAAATCTTGCATCAAACTGTTTTTGAAGAAAGTGCTGGTCTATGGAAGATAATTCTGTCATACCACTCAATGAGGAACCAACACTACCAAAATGAAATAAAAATAAACAAAACGTCTGGAAACCCAACCCACCCAATAACATATTCAATCTATGGCAGTGGGGCTGATTAAGCCCCCCCCCCCCCCCCCTCCAGTGATACATTAGTTCTAATGATAACAATTTTGAAATATTTCAGCTTTTACAAAGTCAACCCGTGTAAATAGTCAAGAATATGAAGTGAAGCTTGTTGATACTGCTGGCCAGGATGAGTATTCAATCTTTCCAGCCCAATATTCGATGGACATCCATGGCTACGTACTGGTGTACTCGATTACTTCATCGAAATCGTTTGAAGTTGTACAGATAATCTATGACAAGCTGCTCGATATGACAGGAAAAGTTCAGTAAGTGAAAATATCAATATACATGGTTGGTTAACAAGCTAGTGTTAAAGTCATCGTAAAACAACTTCGGTAATGCTTTCGTCATCAATCAATGACGTGTTTACGATCTCGGCCAACCCGAGCAGGTATTTGAACTAACCATGGCTGCTGGTTGGCTGCCGCTCACCCACCTGTGACGCAAGTGTTACCGAAGTTATTGTACGACAACTATAACCTACTGTCTTACAGTAGTCCCTCGATAATTTAAAACTGAAGATGTATGAAAAAGACGTTTTATGTTGCAACCTTTGTCAAAATGTGTGTGCTAATTAACAAGTTACCACCCTGTCAAATTTGTATGCCCGCTTAGTGACCTGTTTTACTCGATTCACTTCTCCTTTTCATTCCGAACATGTCGGGATCGTTCCACCGTTCTGATTTCTGAACAGAATAAATGAATACCAGACAAACACATGTTTTTTCAGATGCACAATATTTCATTGTCCTGTTTGACCTGTTCTAGACTGTCCAAACGAATTAACCTCGAGTCTCTCCGTATTATTTGGCTGAACTTATTAAGTTATTTGAGCATGTCTGTTCATTTTGGAAATTAGACAACTTTCAAATTTGATGTTGAATATTTTATGTTCTCAGTGTACCAATTGTGCTTGTCGGCAACAAGACTGATCTTCATATGGATCGTATGATCAGCAGTGAAGAAGGAAAGAGACTGGCTGACTCCTGGAAAGCAGCTTTTCTTGAAACATCCGCTAAGCAAAACGAGGTACTATGTTAATTCAACTTAGTTTTTACTTAAATATTTTTAAGTTTAACCATTTTAAGTACAACCATTTTTAGAATTAGACACGAGCTCCACGAATTAAATGCATAAAAAAATGTGTTTTATCTGTAAATTATTTTCTTGTGACACGTAGACCTGTGTTACTTGTGATGATGATTCCTGTCGCTTAACCGCTCTATTATCGCAATCATGCTAGTTCAGTGAGGGGTGATGATGGATGAAGATCAAAGATTAATTACAAAACACCCATCTTTGTTCTCACATTATGATAAGTTAATTAATAATAATGTGATATGTGTTTCTTTGTTCTAGTCTGTAGCCGACATCTTTCACACAGCTTTACTGGAGATAGAGAAAGCAAATGGGAATGTTCAAGAGAAAAATAATTGTGTGGTTTCTTGAAATGGTCCTATACATAGGAAAACACATAGTAGGCTATAATATTTTTTATCGTTTAATAATTTCCGTTTTATATATTGTCTGTTGGTATTTTACGAAGGTCAAAAAGTTCTCACAGCCAATATGGCTAATACTTTCCACATACGTAGTAAGTAATTGTACACTGTTTACCAAGATCCACATCTAAGAGTTCATATTGATTTGATTTACAATGAACAATGTAAAATGTGGGTAGAAAAACCCTGGGCCAAATGCAGTAAAACCTCTTTAATTCAAATTGCAAGGAACTCGACAAATCCCGGTTTGAATTAAAAGAACTTTAACAATAGTATAAATAAATACACAGACCTGCAGGAACCTCTATAATAGTTTAAATTAGTGTGGTTAGAATTAAAATGGTTTTACTGATTGTGTGGTATAATTCATGTAAAGCATAACTGGTATCAAGTTTAAGTAAATATTTTTTTTAGTCCATAAAAAGATGTGATACAAAGTTACATGAAACATCGTTATATATCACCTAGAACCTGTGTTCCCATCGTCGTGACATTGGCCAACGCCTCTGTTCGCAAATATTTGCATTTATGTTTGTTTTTTTTACGTGCAGGGACTTATGTTCGTGTACGTTGTTTTCTCCACGTGTTTAAATTAAGCGAGCCAACGCTCAAACTAAAGTTATGGCAATATTAGTTGATTGCATCCCTTGCCAAATACTAATTCTTCTATGTTATTAACAAATTAGGCAAATATGTCTGAAACAATGCTTTAAAGAAGATAAGATAGTTAATCCATAGACCATAGATTAAATTCAGTTTCTATTGCCATCAATAATTACTGGTTAAAGGTCTCTATCGATCGTCGTTATAGTAATCTTAATAGGCTTACTAACTGACAGTAATTGTTTGTCAACAATTCAAAACGGGAACATTTGCTATGATATAACATTGCGCAGTAACAGGGATGTGAAGCTATTGTGTATCGTCTTAAATATACCTATCTGATATATCTGAAATATGTATTTGGTATCCAAAATAAAGTTTTGTTAACAATTGATTTCTGTAAACAATGGCTCAATAAGGAGATATGATAAAACACTGCACCAAGCATAATTACAATCAGGCTGGAATTTATAGTTCTATTTTATAGTTGTAGGGCATGCGACCCTGGTTTGTAAGAGATAGAAATAGAATGCATAAGTAATCAACCATGTGGCCTTTCTCGAAGGTTACGGGTTGACAATGAGTTTGGACAGTCTTGTACTTGAGAAGATAATATGTAATATCATAAAGCTTGTCCATTGATTGTAAGTAATTTTACCTCAATCTCTAGTGCATTTTGTCCAATGGGGACTTAGCAGGCTGATACCGTTTGGAAACTGCAAATCAAACACTTAATGTCCAGAATTGAACATATGTACATACAGTTTTAATCTAGGTTATCTATCAATCACTAGTTGGTGAACCTAGTAGTTTGCTCTAGCCTGCCCAAGCAGCTAATTATTTGTTGGGTTTTGGTTTATACTAGTAGGTATCTATAAATCTATAACCTCGGGCGTTTTACTGGTAGTGATACTTAATTTTGGGTCGGGTAATTCAAACTCCTACAGGTTCAGGTCAGGCAATCAACAACACTTATTTTAACAGGGGGCAAGAAGATCTGCTAAAACAGTGTTTCATAGCAGAAGCAGTTGGTAATTAATTAATAATTATATGAGGGATAATTCTTCAAAAGTGAAATGTTGATTGTGCTCAGTACTGCACTCCCGGTATTAGTTCCCGGTTCCACTTGCTGATAACGTATTCTTATGGCCATTTATAATTGCCTCTCTGCACTTCCAAGTATGTGATTACCGGTACACTCTCTGGTGATAACCAGCCTCTTGTCTTGCTATTTCTCTCGCATGCAGGCAGACCAGCTTGTTCCTCGTTCATGTTTCGTGATGGTGCGGAACGTGTACAGAGACCACAAACATCTGCCCTTAGTTCAATTGGTTATTTGCTTTTAATGAGAAAATGAGGTAAAAGCTTATCCTGATATTTTAGTGGCCATAGTCAATTAGGTATGGATTAGTAAACCATAGTTCCGGCATTCCAGGTTCGAATCCTTGCTTCGGCATGGATGACATGCATGCCTGGAGATTTTTTATCTTTCTATATCACACTTTATTTCTCGTTCAGTATCGATTTAAAAATCCAAGTTTCACTCGCGCATTTGGCAAGTTTACATAATGTTCCGATTCTTTTACCTGTTCCATGTTATTTTAGCGCACCTCATGGCCCGACTCAACCTCGACTAAACCTACTGATATTACCTTCTTTTCAAGTACCTGCACAGGTCTAATATTTTAGGCCTAACCTATTCTATATCACAAATATCGTATTTACCTGAATAAAAGATGACCTCAAATTTAAGACGACCCCCGATTTTTTAACCATACAAAATGGAAATAATTATAGTCTTAGATTCAGGTAAATATTGTATGTATGTACCAGTGATGTATGCTTTATATGCACTATACCCGCTACCACAAGATGAATTTGACTCTGGTAGCCATAATTCATTTAGTTTTAGTTGTCACTCGGAGCAGCTCGATATTGGCTAAATAATTCAGTAGACCCCTAAGGGATAGAACTATTTGTCGCTGTCAGAGCTTGTGAAGCAAAGTAAAGTGTGAATACGTTAGGAATATGATTCACCACCCATCCAATGTGTCCAGTGATTTATTTGTGATTTGTGTTACAATACTACTATTGTGGCAGAGTCCTTGTATCCGATTACACGTAGGTTCAGTATTTACTACTGTGCTGTGGATGTTCCGTTTTGTGTGTAAAAAGGGAATGCCGAGAAAGAAAACAATTATACCATGTTAATAGCTTCACTAAACTAAATGCACTTGAATATGTGTTCTCCATTTATCAGAAACCCTTAAGGAGATACATGAGTCAAGTTCACATAATTATTTTCAATTTGTTAAAAGTGACTGGTATATTTTTTGCTTATGAAATATCAAAATGGCTTTGTTACATACAATACAGGAAGAGCTTTTTGTGTAATGACACAACAAATGCCTAACTCAGTGATTGTACTTGATTTGGTGTATCGTTACATTGATATCATTGGTAATTGCTCCGACTAGTGACTGAAAAGGTATTCATTTATGCTCAAAGTAGATTCTTAAATGATGTATGTAGATAAAGTACCAAATAAATATTTCGTGTCTCTTTCTGTTACGTCCAATAGTACTAACAATTCAATATATGGACCATAGTAAGTTGCATTTCTCTGTCACAAACTTGGATACATATTTTTATAGAACCAATCAACTGGGTGTTCCGAACCATCAACCTACTATGACTGCAAATTAATGAATGAATTAATTAGCAAATTAATGCTTTGTTTGTGAAATATTGAACTTTCTGAAAATAGGACATGCATGGGTGTGTGTTATGGTGATTTATATATAATTAATGTGATTAGTAAATTTAAATGATGCTAGAATACCAGTGTCAAATATTGCTTAAATTATTTTAATGTCTTTTTTTTTTTACATCCAGACCTAATGAAGATTGAAGAGTAGATAATATTGTAGTGTGATGTAGGCAACTAAGAAAAAAACTATCTTACACAATCAAGAATGGAATGAGTCATTTCCTTATAATCCTTGCCTGTCATAATGCACAGTATATAATAATAATGCAGTATGTAATCTCCCCTTGAAAGCTGGTTGGCTGGCTGGAGCTTTGTTTGTAGCAAGTTTAAATTCATGCTAGTTTGGATTTTTTGCAAGACTCGCCAAAAAATGCTCCAGCGGGCTACTCGAGCTGCCAGTGGAAACCTCACGTTTTTGAGGAGTAAACCAGTTACGTATACACTATACACGTATTTAACTAATCTGTAATAATTATAATGCAATCCATTAAGGAAATATTGGGTCTAGAGCAAAATAATGCTTTTAAAATATGGAGTAAGTTAGTAAATATTCCCCAATAAAATTCCATTGCAGTTATTAGTTAAGATATATTATTAGATTATAAGTAGTTTCATAATTGAATATGATTTACATTAAATAACTAAATAAATGAAAAGGGCTGTGCAAGTATCGGAGTTTCATGAAGTAAAGCAGATGTTTCCTCTCGACACTCACGTCGTTTGAACCTCCTTGACGTTTATAAGTTATACGTGTAGTTATTTAAATCTGGGAGTGTATTTTGTATATGCATCGCTTGGGGCAGTATTTATTTATTAAATGACTACACTGGTGATGGTTTAATTTTTAATGTGAATCTAACAAAATATTTATTTGGTGACATTGTTTTGACATTCCATGGCATTCATGTTAAATTTGCACGATTATCCGTTTGTTTGCAAGGAGACCACAGAAGCAACCTCTAAACTGTGCCGTCTCCTGATACTTGGGACATTGATATCGTTCCACCAAATAATCACTCACAGCATTCAACAGTAAGGTCCTAATTCACCAACTTTGTTGAACTCCGATTCAGTAAGCTCGGTTTGATAACCATAGTTTCAACAAACACTACACCCAAAATGCATTAGTTTGTAGCGCATCCCCCCTTACCGTCTAATCGGAGTTCAGAAAGTTGGTGAAACCGACCCTTAGAGCCAGAATGTAGTTTGAGCTTAACATGGAATTGCATAGGTAGGGAACAAGACAACCATTTTAGAGTTAAAGCAGGGTCTCTAACTTAATCTTTGAATAAATATAGGAGCCAGAGGAGTAGGGCAATAGGAACAAGAATAACTGCAGGAAGAATCCTTAACATTATTTCAATAGTTTGACCATTGCTAAGAGAAATCGATTAAACAGGAGATTGAAAAATATTGTATCCATAATATAGCTAACTAGTAGCTACAGTAAAAAAGAGCATGATCATCTAGACCTTCTGTATCGACTCTGGTAGTGCAGACTCATTACGGAACTTGCAGACATTGAACAAGTTAAAACTGCACGTGTAAGCATTTCACAGACAACAGTTTAGCCACGATTGCTTAGCCGGTTCCCTTACAAACACTTAAGTTAAGCAACATCGGGCTAGGTCAGGAAGAGGATGTGATTGCTCTCCTTCGAAAAACTAGTCATCGTTGGTTAGAACAGGTTAGGGGTTCGAAAGCTTGTTTAACAGCTTCGTTCTTCTTATCAACTGCTCGGCAGTCCAGGTTAGTGGAGAAACCTATATGACTGGTTAAAGTTACACCGTCCTTTCAGATGGGATGTAAAGTCGATGGTCCCCTTGGTACTTTTCGACAGGAGTAGGCTACGTGCCGGTACTAGGCATCCCCTCCCTTCCTCATCATCATTTATCAATCGTCATTCATCATATTATATAGCATATACAGTAGTATACAATGATCCCCCTTTAATTCAAATTTCAAGGGACCCTAAAAACTCCAATTTAATTACAAAATTTTGAATTAAAAGAACTTTACACTAAGCACCATACCTAAATCTTCTGCTGAGACTCCATCAATAGTTTGAATAATTATACATAATTTTGAATTAAATGAGATTGAATTAATGAGGGACTACTGTATTAAATTTGCATTCGTGGGACCAAGCACAGTCCTGTTGCAGATATAGAACACATAAATAACAATGCAACATCTAGGTTGAACACCCAGTGCCGACCATCAGTCAACCTATGTCATCTCTACAGTAATGAACTGCACATGTGGATATTAATAATTTTATTTTTATTTATTTATCTGCTTTTAACTTATAAGTTAATAAATAAACAAAAACTTAACAGTTCTGAGCTAGAATAGGGTTAATTTCGGCAATGTACAAAGTTGGACTGTCATATTTTTGATAAGACCTGGTGTAGGGGGCCTACATTATTTTGTGAATTAACGGTTGAAAGTTGCTACTCTGGTACGAAAGCTAACTCAGGTATGGTCACCAGAATTAGATTTTGTACCAACGTAGCAACTTTCAAGCATTAACACACAGAAATTACCCACGTAATTTCACCTACCCGCGTAATATGTCAGTTATGTAAACCAGTGTAAGACTATCTAAGCTGAGTAAGACGTAGTTAAAAAAAAAAAAGAGGGAGGTATGCGAAATTCTCGTTCTAATACTGTCCAGCCCACTTTTTATGAGCTAAATGAGTTGCAAAGTACTTAATGTTAATTATTCACATATTTTCTATGTTTCACATGTAAAATTATTAGCCTATGTTTTTTGTAAAGACTAAAAAAAATCTCCTGTTAGGTATGTTTCCACTTTCCACCTATTTCCTACATTTTCCACAATTAATAGCTTTTTCAGAATATTTGAGATTTTAAAAGTAACCTGAATATCATATGGGGAAAATTACCATATTTACCCGAATAGAAGACGACCCCCCATTTTCAACAATTTTAAACTGGAGAAAATCATATTCATAATCTTAATACGCCAATTTAAGAGGACCCTCGACATTTTAACTATACAAAATGGAAATAATTATAGTCTTAGATTCAGGTAAATATGGTAGTTGTGTTTGGAGAAAGGCGAACAACAGCTCGCGTGAAATGTGGTAGGCGGCCGTATGACAAGTAGAACACATCACATGATATCTACAAATGTCGAAATGTCGATAATAAAAATCGAAACTAGATTTGATCGAAACTGGTTTTTGGTTTATGGATATTATCCCTAACCCTAATAGTAACAGACAATCTCTTTCCTTACTTCTGAGGTCTTGTGATTGATCCCATTGTCAACACTTGCCAAAATCTTTTCTTGGTATTATTATTATGACTTGGTAATACATTAACAAATTGATTTGGTCTGCAATCTGCATTGATGCAAGAGATTGATGACAGTGCAATAAAAATAAATATATACAATTATACATAATGCCTATATATCATCTTCTGTACATTTCAATATCAATCCTAAAAAGTAAAAACTAAAAAGTGAACTGGACTGTGGTTTTATACCTGCATAAAGTACAGTACAGACACAACTGTTCTAAACAGCACAGCTGTTGCATGTCGTAGTTTAAAAAATCTAAGGATTGTGAAATTATTATCTCACTCCATCTAAATATATATAGTTTAGTACGTAGTAAGAAGTTCCATTAATTTCTAGAATTTGTATAATACAAGTAATTCCACTGTTAGGCATACCTATTTTTTCTCCTCTTGAACTCTTAGTTTTTTTTTTATCCCAGACATTACTTTTATCAAAGTAGGGTATGTGAACTCTTAATTTCTATGAAGCCTTCTGGGCAAAACCGTCAGAAGGGTAACTCGAAAATAACCAACAGACCTAGGCACTTACATTTTATGTCACACGAAATATCACAATTTTCAGCTTCTATCAGAGCCTTTATAATTTATTAGATGAATAGAACAGAATATACGCTGCTGCTGTTTTTACATTTGACGGTGAAATTTCATTCACTTCATGATCATCAAATTTGTACCAATTGCCGTAGGTGTTATTTTTGCAATAAGACGTGTAGTGGCCACCTTCCATAGTCCCATAATGATTCGATACACCGTACAAGTCGTAAGTTCTGTAACGTTGGTTTGGAAAGAGTGTCCAGTCCCGCATGTCTAGCTCTTGGAGAGGGAAATCGACGAATGTTTGCTTCTTCCGTGACCAGCCGTCATGATAGAACCTAAAACACAAACCAAAGTTTATCTTACAAATTTCTGTCTCTGTTGGATGCAGCAAAATTGTAACTTGTTAATGCAGAGTTTTTCATTAATAATAATTTCTCATGTTTTTTTTTTCTTTTTTTTTGTAATATCCTACCACTAGCAACATTATAAAACTAAAATGATATCAATTATATAATTTTACAATATAGGCCTAGTAGTCAGCCACTCAGTCACATGTATGTACTATTAAGTTTTTTCTCCCGATATTATTGATAATTAGTAATTACGGATAATTGACATTCCATGAAGGGACTGAACAACTCGAACTCTTAACTTGTCTTGAATTGAGAATCTCGGTTTGCACAGCTCTCAATTGCAATACTGTACAATCATTCTAGTACAAACTACAATCATTTAATTTTAAATATGGCTATGTATGGTAAATTTACTTCATAAATCATGAGGCATTACGAGTTACAACTAAGCAATAGTATCAATGAACTAATATACTACATATAGCTTAGACATTTGAAATGCACCCACATTTTACCCTCCTAGGCCTAACAGTAAGAGAGTAAAATTTGGCACAAGTAAAACTGTAAAAGTGTAAACCAATTTTCTTACCTTTTGAGGTGAATGACTAGCACAGGGGGAAGTTTACAAATGTCAAATTTTTTGGTTGCATCACGAGCTGCTTTACATGACGGGCAGTTCCATCCAGATATTCTGTCTCCACTTAAATATAATTGCAAACAATCCTGCAACAATAATAAGTGTCAGTGAAATACCTTTTTAAGTATGCCCCATCCCCACATTTTAAAGACAGCAAATTTAAAATTGTATGAAAAATTCAATCCAAGACACATTGAAGGCAAGTGATGCATTCAATAGTTCTTCGATTGTTTTGGAAAACAATCATGTTGATCAATAGGTATTTATATATTGATTATTTAACGGCAACTCTAACATTGCCACACAATATCGGCAAAATGGCGCCGTTATCGACATTGAGAAAAATGAATATCATTGAAAATCAGTAGGCCTACTAATTGTTGATTTGTTTCATATATACAATATCCAATGGTAAACATTTAACAATATGAAGAGAAATCACGCTACAAGTAATATGTGTCTGGTCTTACATTCAGTGAGCATCTGGTACTGGTGTTGGGCAACGGCAGCGACAAGTGATTGAAAGGCTCGTACGTTGACGACTCCTTGTAACAAGTGAGACAACGAACCGTAGACTTTTGTTGTCCGTACAACAATGTAAGAATCAGTGATTCATTTGTTTGCTTGAACTCTGACCATTGCTTGTCTGCTTCTGGAATGTTTTCCCTAGTATCTTTAATTATTTTTCTGGAACCTTTCTATAAAAAAAAACAACATGTAAATCCATTACAAAATGGTTGAAGAGGCCAACTCTGCACAGGTCAAAAAAAAAAAAAAATCCTTTCAATATCAGACTGTGGCTCCCAAGCAATGAAGGTCTAAAGTTTGGTACTTAGTACTAATAAGTAGGGATGTGCGGGTAGTGATTTTTGAACTCTGGTCGGGTAGTGTAAAATATGTACCCGTTTTTCGGGTACCCGCACCTCTCTACTAATACAAAGACGAATACGTAGAGCATATTACAGTATAGACACTGATTCGTAGCGAGTGCTATAATAAAGACGTTCTGGTCACCGCAAGGAAGGAAAAGTAAGGTTATGTAGCCTATGTAGGCCTACCTTATTGAGATCATCATGGAGCCAGTTGATAAGAAAGAAGAGGAACTCGTGCGAGTCTTGCTGTTGATTGCCTCGAAACTCTTCTTTGTGAAGACCCACTATATTCTACAACAAATTGAAAATATGTCAACAAAAATCAAATATATATTATTACTATTAGAGCTGTGTAAATTTTTGTTTTGTTTTGCGCAATAGATGGTTAATGAACAAATATCGCTTATTGAAAGTGCACAAAAGTGTGAAGTGAACTCCGTTAATACGAACTTCGAAGGTTCGAAATTGGCAGTTTGTAATACAAAAATTTGCATCATTAGAAAAATGTCAAATTTCAATACATTTCACCAAGCCAAAAAACCAGATGTTTTTGCCATGGATAGAAAGAAGCAAGCTCGCCATTATCATGTTTAACATGAATTGTGCTGTTTCTATTCGTACGTTAATTTGTGATGATTCTGTCTAGTTGTAGTGTACTCTCCACTCGACAGACAGGTATGTGAAGGGGTTGGTATTTTACCTACATTGCAAATAACTTAGAAGGTTAGTGAAAATTCAAACCAAACTGTTGAAACGAGGACTGTTTGACTAATTATAAACCCAAACCAGTTTGGACAATTATCAAAAATAATGAGAGGCCAATAATGTGTCATGAAACGGATGACGGAAGAGAGGATGATGCCCCAGCCCAGGAGAATATATGAACGAAGGATCGAAGGAAGAAGAAGACAGGGAAGACCAAGGAAGAGATGGAAGGAAAAGATTGCTGAAGACCTACAGAAGCGAGGAGAGAACTAGGAGCAAGTAGAGGAAGTACGATTGTGGGAAGATAGGAAGAGGTGGAAAAATTTGGTTGTAAAACCCAAGCTGACCCTGCCAGAAGCAGGAAACGGCGATGGATAATGATGATGATGAATGAGAGGGACAGCCATCGAAGGAAGACTGACCTTTAAGTCGCCACAGGAAATGAACTTGTACTGGCCGTTCCAGAGAGCTCTGATGACAGCGGCCACTTCCTCGACCACCTCTCCGTGCGTCTTATTGGCGTGGTTCACGTCCTCGCGGTACTTGCCCTCGCAGAAGTACGTAACAATGGGCAGCGTGTTGCTGATGCACTGCACTATGGAGTTCATGTAGCAAGTGTTGCCGAGGTTCTTCAAGCCCGTCAGTCCACGACCCTGAACACAAACACGGATATTATGTTTGGTCCACCACGTAGAGTAAGTCTACACTGTTACGAAGAAAGTGCTATCAAGACGTTACGTAGGTACTAGATTTACTTAAGTGCTGGGGTGTGAAAAAGCATGTTTTTGCTTTTGGATCTGCATGTAAAAACTTAGAAAAAACATCTTAAATTACTTTTTTTTTTTGTAAATACCATAAAAGACAACTTCTCTTTACTCACCACCCTTCCGAGAACACCATTGAAGTTTCTCTGTCTAGCCGCATTAAGCTCGTACGGCAGTGGTTTTTGCAGAGGTTTAATAGTTCGATCAAATTGAGGGGCTTTGTGTTTCTCTTCTAATTTTATGTCATCCATCATCTGCGCTATGTTTGGAGACGAATGAGAGCGCTTCATTATGCTTGAAGACGAACCCTCCGCTTTCAACTGCGTCGTGTACGTTCCTGGAAGATAAATATCACACTTTTGTTTTAAGCCCAAATAATTAGAATTATAATAAACCATAGAAAGGCAATGAAACTGCTTTCAGATCTCCTCGCTGATATAACAAGAACTACAAATCGTCACAACAAAAATTACCGGAAATTACACAGCAATTCAAAGATCTACTTGGTGTGAAGATAGAATCCACTTGGTTTTCCTCATTTTCTATGATATTTTGTTGAAAGTAGAAAAGTGCATACATCCAGTAAGCTGTGGTTCAGTTCAGTTCAGTTTTGGCCAGTCAGTGGTTAGAAGGCCGTAAAAGCATATTTGTCGCAAGCCATTGTTTCATCCCAACAGAAATGAGCAACATTCTAGTTATGTTGTTTGTTTTTGTTCTAGCTGCTTAATAATATTGTAGTATTCAATAATAATTTAATGTAAACATGTTTCTTTTTATCTTTAAGTACTTGTAACAATGCCAGTCCCATGCAGTGCAATACATTGTAGTACAAACAAAAGGAAATGAAGAAATACTAAAACGTTTTTCAAGTAAGTAAAATGCTAGGCTTATAGGACTGATGTAACGTACAGAAATGCATTTAAAAAAAATTAACGGTACGAATGATGCATCAGAATATGTGAACAACATTATTTAATTTAAAAAATACAAAACGTGATCAACTGATTTCGACCGGAAAGTTGTTACGCCAAGTAGGCCTAAGCGTAGTCGTATTGCTGTGTTGTTGTTAATGTACATAATAAATAGAAGAAATAGAAATACACAACGCCAAACAAACACTCGTAACTAATGTTACAATAATGTTTTTAAGATTATGATGATACTTGGGTTTAAAAGATCGAGAACTATGATAAAAAAGGCTTGAAACAAAATAAATAGTCTGAATGTAATACAGTGTGGTGAACGGAAGCAGAAGATACCATAGGCTTCGCCGTGTCCCTTGCGACATACGTTGGGACCTGCGCCACATTAACAAGAGCCACCGCAGGAGTCCCGCAGGAAAATCATAGGCTAACAATAATATAAGTCTATATTTACTGACAAATAAATGTCAGTACGTCAACTTTTTTACAAACATTAGGATATAAAACTCAATAACACGCATTAATTATTTGCATAAATTCTATTGTTTATATTATGCTGTGCATAACTGAATGGTTGGCAAAACTGTTTGGTGATTTTTCGTTCACCACTTTTCATACGGTAAATACAACAACATAAGGACAAATTACTGGGCATTTTCCATCCCTATCAATAGTTCTTGGGCTTACTGTAATTACATTTGCTAAAAATAGAAATAAGTATTGCATATTACGTCAAACTAGACCCTTGAAATTATTTTTATTTTTAATATGTGTACATAAATGAGAACAGAGTCTACAGAAGATGTAGGCCTAGCTGTTATTTGGTTTTTATTTTCTCTGCCTGTATGTTACAAGCCAACACCTGCGTGAACGCACTGACACAGATGGATCAGATCACAAACAATCCCAGCAACAATAACTCGCATTACAGTAGTTGCAACTACGTATAGGCCTAAGTAAGTATGTATTGGAAATTATGTCAAAGTCAATCATGAACAAAAGCAACTGCATAAACGACAATCAACATTACAGGCACTCTGAACACAAACGTACGTGTCGAGTCAATAGACAGACACTGATGCTCTGCCTACGCTGGGGCCGAACTAAGCATTGTTGAGCAGTGGGAATTTTTCAGTTGGCTTATGCAAAAGCTTCAGCGTCTAATGACTCGACATGAGTGTTTGGGTTTGAAGGGCTTTTAAAGAAATCATACCTGTATCCTTCTCTAGTTTACTTTGTTCCAATTGTTCTAGCCGTAGTCTTTCCTTTCTATCGGCCTCAAATTTTCTTTTTCTTCGATCCTCTTCTACCTGTCTGTTGAATCAAAACGTAAAAAAGTTTAGAATTTTTCTTAAAAATGTGTACTCGATATTGTAAATACTGGCAAGTAGATAAGTAATCCTGAATCCATCTTAGATTGTACTAATGATTCATAAAAGCAGCAACAGATTGTGTGAACACCCCTAGCTTTGTCCATGCTATGCAGAGATGCAGTGAGGTTTATGCACATTATCGTGTTTGTAAGTATAATATTGTGGGCCAAACTAAGCATTTTTAATTGAATTGCAAAATTGGGAAAAAAAATTGCAAAAGCTTCAGCGTTTAATGACTCGACATGTATGTTTGATTGTTTGGATTTAAATATTATGTTATATTGAAATGTATAGGCAAATAATATGTAAAAACTCGAACCAGGTCTCTTGCCGAGCGGGTACTCGGAACACTGAGCTACAGAGACAGTACATTGCAATCTGTCTTATTTGATATTTGTAGAGTCAACTGTTTGTAGTATTCTCTGTCGTATGTACACATGTCCTATAGGAGTACATACAGCGGAGTACATATAGCGCTATAAGTGGTCAAATGTAGCAACTTCTTGGTGAAAAATTTCATTCCGCGGTTGAAAATAATGCTGGATGTTATTGTGAAATATCTTGTATTTTGTTTGTTTGTTTTTTGTTGTTGTTGTGTTTCTATTTCGTTTTGTTGTTCGGTTTTGTGTTTGATTTTGTTTGTTTTTTACTGTCTTGTTTTGTTTGTTTGTGTTTGTTGTGTTATTTGTTGTTTGTAAGTCTAAAACGTGTCCTGATTTAAATGGCGCCTTGCCTTTTGTTTACATTAGTGCGATCTTTGGTAAGCCTAGCGCAAGCTGCAAGACAACATGACAAATGTCATAACAAGTTCACAACCTCAATGTATCGGTAAAAGAAGACTAATCAAGCCGTTTACAAATAAAATTTCGCTATATATGGCAGAGACAAATTGCAGCTCTTCTTTACCTCGAAATGAAAAGAAAGAAACATGTACAGTAGGCATGTAGGTTAGATTCCGTCGTCGATCAAAACCCAGGAAATAAACAATGTATGAGGTTCGGTTTGCGTGCACCGCGGCTGAAGCGGCAAACTTGCAATCTGATTGGTCGAACGCACCTGAAGCGTCTAACGCGTAGTCCCAAACGCTCTACAGTAAAGGACACTTAATGAATATTCACATATTATGAGGTTGCCATGAATTGTTTGACGAGGCCTAAATAGGTATATTAGTTCTGTACTAAAGAAAGGATACAGTGTGGGTTACAAACCTCATTCTCTCCTTGGCTATCTCTTCTCGTTCTTTGGCAATAATCTTGATCTCTTCTTCTTTCTTGTCTATCCTTTCCTTTATTTCGACTTCTCTGTCCTTCCGATGCTTATCTGCCACTTTCACCGACTCTTCTGCATCTCTTTTCTTGTACTCGTCTAGTTGGAGTCTCAGCGACTGGTTCTCGGCTTCCTGTTTACAATTTTGAAAAACTGTAAGCGTACAAATTAAAATTTCTAGTGTGGAAATTAATTTCAGTGAATACAAGAAGCACAGTGAAGTTTTGGATGTATAGGCCTAAAGATTAAATAATGAGCATGTGCATGTATATTTTAGAAAATTGGTTCTTGGGAAATAATTTCACACATTTACCTTCCTTTAAATATTTCATAATCTGTCTCGATTGCATTGTAAACATTGGCATAAATAATCCCACCTCATTATGTGTTCGCAAGAGTCAAGTGATCCTTGAAAACTAGACTACCAAAACAATCCTCTTCAAATTATAACTCAGTAATCAATGTACATATATACAATCAATGTTATGCATTTAGTTTTAGTCATATGCAAGAATTGAGCTTAAAGTACTAGGTACTAGGTAGGTTAAAAATAGTATGTGTACAACTTGTTTAAATAAACAAATAAATACATAAATAAATAAATACAAAATAAATTAATAAATGTATATTATTAAAATTTACAATTTAAGTTTAATGCAATTTGTTAGGTTATGATGGCTAAAATACAAAAATAAAAACAGTTGTTTACATCTTAAAAATTTATGGTTTTCACTTTTAACCCATATTTGCAGATAGCCTACTTCACCTTTCTTACACAGATTTAGAAGATATTTTCGGCGGAAAAACTGCAATAATACCGGTAGGCCTACATTATGCGATATTTTTTAAATATCCTGTCAGCATACGACTAAAGTTACATGAGGCAATGCGATAAGTAACCAACCAACAGCCATATATATATATATTGAATGTTGTCGAAGGGTCATCCTCATCATCAGTGCTGATTACTACGTTCATACTTCACACAACTAGAAACTTACGAACTAGGATTATCCCAGAGACAGAGTTGATAAAGAAGGTTTCTGTACCCTTGACATAGATATGACGGAGTGAAACGGTACATAGAACTACACTAGGTACTGTAATTGTTGAGATGGCATATCAGGATACCGGTTTTATAGAAGCTATGGTTTGTGTCAACTCGATTATATATAAAAACAAACAAAGGTATGAGATGTCTAAGTTCGAAATAGATTCGTTACCACCTGGCATGAACTATGAGGAGAATGACTCCTGTCTCTACTGGAAATACGTACAAAAAATGGCATAATAAGCCAAAAATGTGGGTTTATGAAAAGAAGAACTACAATACTGTAGTCTACTTACTTGGTTCCGTTGGCTATCCTCAAGCTTAGATATATTCCTAAGAAGCACTTCTTCTCGCTCTTGTAGTTGTTGTTTCATTCCCTCTTCAGCTTCCTTCTCTTTCTGCAACCTTAGCACCTCCCATTCCTTCTCCGCACTGAGTCTGTCTTTTTCTATCTCAAGGGAAGAGTCGGCCACCGTCTCCCTAGCTTTGAGTAGCTGGTTGATTGCCCGACTTCTCTCCTCGTAAGTCTGCACGGCCGCGGCCTTCGAGCCGCGATCCACGCCCGGTTTAACGTAGTTTTCTGACCGGCTGCTCGGCTTGGGCGTTTCCTTTAAATGACTAATTGGAAGACCGTCTGCAGATTGGCTGATGGGCTCGGCTGTCGGGACCCTTGCTGGCATCAGGGGTGCACGATCGTAGGGTGGCTTCTCGGCAGGAGACTCATTCCAACTGGGGTACTCGATGTTATCTGGAAATATCTTGGAAGTTAGAATATCAAAAAAAAAAAAAGAGAGAGAATTACTATTTTTGACATTGACACAAAACGTGTTAGACTCGAATACGTTTGTTTAGTGGGTGGCGCTAATCAAGATGATAACAAACAGGTTCGTCTGTCTTTTCAACTCAAATACTGATGAAAAATAAACAGAGATGAAAACTTGAACTGGAAAACGATCTGTTGTGCGCTCTTCAAACACACCACCTAACATTCAAAATTAGTGAAAACCAAACAGAGCTAACTATGTCACTAGTTTCAAGTATTTGTGTGTACATTACAACAAAATTGAGTGGTTATTATATGCACATATTATATGTTGTATAGCATAATACAAAAGTAGCCTAAGTAGCAAATAAGACATTTTACTCTTTTAAAAATTATTACCTATATAGGGCCTACTGTACTTATACAGACAAAATTGTTAAGGGTGTGTGGGATTTTTATGAAAAAGCTTGGGAAGCACCGAGTTTCTTTACTGGTTCTTGTAATAATGAAAGCATTTTGTTTGAAATAACGAATGGTTTGTACTGTAGATAAAGCTAACAAAGAACAGCTTACAAACATCCATGACAAATTTCTAACTATATACAGAATGAACAATTGTTTTATACTGAGTGATTTGTAACATAAGAACCAACCAAAACAATACATTCTTCTTCCTTTACCTGGCAATAAATTAAATACGTACATATATTCTGTTGGGGGGAAAACTTCTATTATCTCAATGAGCTACTACGAACAAGGGCCTACTGGTATACACCCCTACACAAGTTTGGTACATTCTTACCTCTTAACCCATTACGGTACTTTTGATTTCAGCAGGCTTCTTTTCCTCGAGTGCGCTACGACTGAATCCGACTTCAATAAAGGAATTTTTCTCCACGTTGTAATTGTAATTCAACAGGGCCTACAGGATGTTTTAATTTCTAATTTCTAAGTCAACCCGGAGGGACCAAGTTCACTTTCAAGAACTAATTGTCGAGTGTGGGGTAGTAACTTAAAGAAAGTAACGCGTTACTACATAGGAACTAGTTATTTTTGGAACTTTGCAGGTAACTAGTTCCTTTTATGTGGTAACTGCACGTTACTTCTCAAGTTTTTTTTAAAGAAAATATTGAATACAAAGACATAATTTTGAAGATCACTATTCATTATATTTGACCTATTCTATTTTTGCTTTCATATCTCCTCCTGATATATGGAAGCACATTCCATGATATTACTATTACACAGACCTATATTCGTATAGTTTGATGTCGCTGACCTGACTCCATTCAAACCAAACCAAACCATCAAATCTTCACTTTCAAAAGTAACTACGTAGTAACTACTGTACTCATTGTCGTTTTACTATTATATTACTATTACACAGACCTATATTCGTATAGTTTGATGTCGCTGACCTGACTCCATTCAAACCAAACCAAACCATCAAATCTTCACTTTCAAAAGTAACTAGGTAGTAACTACTGTACTCATTGTCGTTTTCGAGCAAATAACTTATCACTATCAGATAACTTGTATAGTTCCTTTTAAAATCTAATACCTTACCTTGTAACTAGTTAATTTTTTTTTAAGTGACTTACCCAACACTGAAATTGTTAAAATTAAGATAATATATCAGAATGGCACAATTCACTGATTTAGCTTTGGTAAGGATTTAAAAGAAAAAAATATTTTAATGAAGTTTACCAACCATTCAGAATACAACCAACACATTAAAGTAAATTACCCAAATATGTAGGCTAGTGTGAATCAATATTAAAAATTCACAAACAAAATAACATGACTAGATACCACAACGTAGGCTATGCCTATCTACATCCAATATCGGGGATAAGTAATTTGATTGATGATGTTATTGATGTACAGTGTGATATTCAGGGCACATTCTCAGTGTTTTGCCAGGAACAGACACTAATATTCTCTTACAATATTTTTGCTACCATACATTGAGACTTGGAATGTGCAAGTAGGCCGGCCTACAGTCAAACTTCGTTACGATCTTTTTGAGGGGGCCAAGAAAAAGTGAACATCATAAACATGAAATTGTGAACAAAAAACAGAAAAAAACCTTGTAGTAGGTATTAGCTCTTTATTATAGGTCTATTTTAGAAAGGAAGTGCTTTTGATCAGATTGCATTAACCCAACAGAAACACCTAGATAAAATGCGTAACCTGAATCCGATCACATTTATCATGTTATATTCCACTTCATTATCTGAAACGTAAGTAGGCCCAAGCGTTAAAATGAAATTATTTAAAACTGTATTTTGTCTTTAATTTCACAAGTTGCCAGACGTAAATCGATACAAGATGCCATCGGTGGCCATTGCCGAAATGCATTCTGGGTAGTTTCCGAGCAACTACACCACGAAAAGACGTCGCTACCGATCGGCCGAGCTTGTTAAGACTTACGATATGCACATCATGTAATTTGCACCTTTACTTCACCACGGTTCGGAAATATATCGGCGGGAATCTCGAGCCAAGCGGGAAGCCTTGTGAAAACTTGCTCGCATCGATTCGAGCACCAATAACTCGAACATCTCTAGTCGAGACTAAGGAACATGTAACGATACAATGACGGCAAATGTCTTCTTCCTACATACCGAGCAAGTCGTCTAGATCATTGTCGACTGACGGTGCTTGGGCCTTCGGGTTGGTTGTGCACATAGGATAGGTCATCAGCCAATCTTCATAGCCACCTTCCAATATCAATGGTTGAGTAGTATAAATTATGCGAGGATCCCACTAGAACACACAAAGCCGCCATTATGAGGACCACTTTATGCCCAACTGGATTATAGACGGTTGACACACAAAGGATAGCTACGTTTTTGGTAAAGGGGCAGCCAGGAAGGGGAGAATTTGCACTGACAAACTGGAGCAACGTATTTGTATTTTATTTGCCGCTGGTTTATTACCTAATATCAGATGGTGCAATAAGTGTAACCATCATAACATTAGTATTGTCAAGTAATTATATAAAAAACATACATGGAGTTCCTTGCAAACTAGGTATGAACTACGAGCTGGGAGAAAATGTTTAATTTTGTAAACGTTTATTTTTCTAAATTTTCTACGTTTAAACATTACACCCCTCACGTTCACAAAATGCTAACAAAAAAATTAGTTGTAGGCCTAAATGACCGCGAAAAAAAATTATCAACGAAATAACGAGCGTGATTTATTATATTCATTGTTGATTATACCTTTGCCTTTTTGTGTCCAACTGTCCACAGTAATTTTGACTCCACACACTAAGCTATGCCTCGTCGATTTGTCGCCCGGTCCCTGAACTCGCCCCCTCCCCCTCAACCCCGTAACCCAACATCATTGCTGGTCTGTTAGAGCTGTGACATTGGACAAATCTGCGAGTTTGGGTTTTGAAAGGTGGCGGGGGAGGGGGGGATTGGTCAGGTGAGGTACAGGACACGGTTAAACGTGCATTAATAACTGTACACATGTATTTTCGCCCGGGCATTTACAGGTTTAAACGACTCGGCCCTATACTAGACTAGTACAGATATGTGTAAAATACACTTCATAGTAGGGATGTCATAGGGTACCCGGGTTACCCGGATCCAGAAATTACCCGAATCCATTTTTAGGATCCGGATCCTTATCGGGTACGTAGTATTATTTGTATAAAAAAAAAAAAAAAATACGCGACGATATTTTTGCGGCTACTTTCCTTGAAACTACAGTGAATTCCTGCTTGTGGGCGTGGCCAGCTGGTCGCTGGTTAGTACGCGCTGTCATTACTGCGGGCGAGTTCTGTGATGCCATAAACACTCCCCTCCCCCGCCCCCCTCGCCCTTCCCGCGCGCAGCGGCCGCACAGAGCCCAACCCACACAGCGGCCGGCAGCTGACACGGACAGAGAACGACCTTCAACCGCGTGGTTTCGGGGGGGGGGGGGGGGGGGGGGGGGGGTGTAACCAAGATAAGATGACATAATTTAGGCGGTCAGGATTCGGGTAACCCGGTTCTTGGAAGGTCTGTAACCGGATCCGAATTTTCCTACCCTATGACATCCCTACTTCATAGTTGTGCTACCGACACCGTAAGAATATCTAACGACCTGAAATGCTCTTTAAAGATGATTGTGTTAAATTTAGAAAATATTACTTACTTTGAGAAGAATGGTTTTGATAGTGTATAAAATGGAACCAGGAGTCAGAGATTTTTCAGTTGAAGTCCAATCCAGTAAAACAATGAGGTCCACTAGTCGACGTTGCCCAAATAGCTCTTTAGATTCCATTGGCAGAAGTTTTTCCAATGCTGCTGCACTCATTCTGAAAAAATTCACAATTGAAGAGTAAAGATTATAGAGAGTAAAGAGTACAACAGAAACCGTAAAGCTGTGGTAGGCTAATAAATAATAATACATTCATATACCTTTTATGGACGATATTATATAGTAATAGCAATTATTGGCAACAACTTTTGCCCTGACGAGGAATTGAAATTGGGTCATCTGGCAAAAATATTGTAAGACAAAATGTAAACCCCAAAAACCCAGCAGGGAATCATGATCCCAGATCTCCCACTTGCCGGGCAGGCTACGGTGGGTAAAATACAAGCTGTCGTATTGTTGGTTCATTGATAGGCCTATATGAAGTGTGAAGAATGAAGAGCATCCTAAACTATATCTAATCTCACTTAGCCAAATACATGTAGGCCTACCCATGTTAGATTAGGGGCATACTCACCCTGCTTGGACTACTTCGTTAGGTATATTTATGCAGTTGTCAAAAGTCATATGGGAATCCGCATAGGAAGCAGCAGGTCGGGAATCTATGATCAGAATCTTCATCTTCTTCTCGTTAACTAGTTGAAAGAGGCGTCTACTGGACAAACTTGTTGACGATACATCTACAGAAGAACAGAACATTTACAATCTGAAACCTCCCATGTTAGTTAGCGTACTTCAATGTAAGTCTACTCCAAATCTACTATGTACTAGATGCAGTTTAGTGAACCTCACAGTGAGGTAATGCATTGCATTGGGTCCACAGTTAGGATTTTGGGACAGTCTACAAAAATTGTTAGAGATGTTAGACGGGAAAATTTCAATCAGTTCAATGTAACTGTCCTTAATGTTTTGCAAGCCATTAAGAGCGTTCGGCAGGGAAGGGCGCTGTCAATTTCTGCGGTGACTATTGGAAGTAGCCACCCTAAGGGTCGGTAAAGTAATAGTACTTCTTTACTGACCTTGAGCCAACGCACTCCTCACATCTGCCCCCTACAACCCCTAGCCTACACGTACGATCAGGACAAAACCTGTCCAGTCTACCTGGCATGGCGACAGTCATCGCGCTCCACTGACCTAACATCCCAATTATCATTTCTAAAGACGGACCAGAACAACATTTTCGTATTTCATAAATCCTTTCCTCCTTCATCGCCAGGAAAACAAATCATAATAAATAAGATATTTGTAAAGCGGTAAGTACTGTTCCACGCGTGCTTGTAAAATTTCTACTTTATTCTTTAGCAGTTGTCGATGGTATTATTATTAATGTTGTTTTTATTATTATTATTATTATTATTATTATTATTATTATTATTATTATTATTATTATAATTATTATTATTATTATTATTATTATTAATATAATAATTATTATTATTATTATTTGTTATTACAATTATTTGTATTTATTGCCAATATATCGGAAAACTTGTCAATACACATTTGTAGACTAGCATACTTATTATTTTAACTAATATAGCAGGCTTACGCTTTTCACACGGTACTCTTCACGTGGTCACCGCTTCGATACCTGCGCCCAGCAATCTTGACTAGAGGGTAATTACAAGCGTTTTCTGATAGCCAAAGAAATGGCGAATACTGGGATTGAGTCGTATACAGATAGAGAATTTGGATATTGCCTCCCCACTATTATCAAACCTTATATCTCATTTAGTCACCTGAATACAGTAAGTTCTCCTATGGCAAGTTTCCCACATACAATTAAATTCTATATCTAGCTCGAGTAGACCTATAAAAAAAAAGTATCATATAATACATATAAAATTCATACAAAACAGTCTGTATCATATAATACATATCAGCATAAGCAGGACTTATTTTGTGAGCTTACGAAATGCAATTCAGCAATCAAGAAATTAGTTACTGGACTCAAGCGATGATAATCCTGTAGCACAAGCGTCTAACAGTACGTTACCACGAACACTGTACCACAATATACACGCCTGAACTGTCACTAGGCCAATATGTACACAGTACACACAGTAACCGAAGCCGAGGGTGGCCGAATAGTACGTCACCACGAACACTGTACCACAATATACACGCCTGAACTGTCACTAGGCCAATATGTACACAGTACACACAGTAACCGAAGCCGAGGGTGGCCGAATAGTACGTCACCACGAACACTGTACCACAATATACACGCCTGAACTGTCACTAGGCCAATATGTACACAGTACACACAGTAACCGAAGCCGAGGGTGGCTGAACAGTACGTCACCACGAACACTGTACCACAATATACACGCCTGAACTGTCACTAGGCCAATATGTACGCAGTACACACAGTAACCGAAGCCGAGGGTGGCCGAACAGTACGTCACCACGAACACTGTACAACAATATACACGCCTGAACTGTCACTCTAGGCACACAACAATTTTAGATTTTCCACAACAATTTTACGTTTCTACTATTGAAACACCCCCTCCACCCCTCATTTATTGGGTTTCCTAATCTCGCATACTGATACACCGATGTAATTACTTTGCCCTCTTCCAGAGCTATTTTTCTCTTATCTGTCTACATAGCAGACACGATCTGTATATTTCTAGGAATGCGTTCTTTTGACACGGTCCAATTTAAAAGCACTGGAAGTCAATTTCACAAAACAAGTTATTACGATGATACATACTTATCTAGACAGTAGAAATTCGTAAATGTAATGCGATTCCTTATTTTTATTTCTTATAATTTTTTTTTATTGAAATATGAACTCGTTCAATACAGACCATCTAAAAATATTACATTAGTTTTTAAAATCCAAAATACCAAAATACATACGCCGATGTTGGAAGTAAAACACCGTGTGTGAGAGTCATAGGCGTGCGCGGGGCAGGGGTGGGGGGGGGGGGGGCTTTTTCTTTCTTCTTTTTATCACAATGAGGCTAGAGGGGGCATCTATTATTTTGACCATAAGTAGCCTTTCACCACTAACAAAATGAACACAATTCCCAATTATTTGTTGACAAAAATAATTCAATCATGAACAATTTTAAAGATATCAAAAACGTGATAATAACATCAAAAGTTCATTTATTTCAAGGTGACCATATACGTCTCGGATTCTCCGCGACAGTCCGTTTTCTTAGATTCTATCCCGGCGTCCGAAAGACTTTTTGAAAAGCACTCAAATGACCCGCCAAATGATACACGTATTTGTGGATAGTGTTGCCATTAGACATTGTGATAAGCCCCATTTGAAGGCGGGTTTCAGCTAACCAGCCTAACCTCGCCTGTTCCCTACCGCCCAGATTTTGACTTTGCGACTAACCACTTCTTTCCGAGTATATCAATGATTTTATTGCAATAGTATACATTCATAATAACAGTTGGTTTAATTTTGCTTCCAATGCAGAATATCCAGAGTTCGATTCCTGGTTCGGGATGGGTTTTTTTACGTTCGGAACTTGACTTTAAATACTCGTGTTCATGTAAAAGGTGGCTTAGTAGCCGTCAAGGCAACAAAGCACATAATAAATAGTATTTAGTATTTACTGATTACACTGAAAATCAGTACTTAATTGTAACTAAGCGGGTAGACTAAAAATACATTGTTTTTTAAGTATCCACAAAGAATTCTGTGAAACTATCCCAATCAAGAGAAAAATCTTACTACTAAAATTTACACTTACTCACGTTTTTATATTGCATGTTGTGCTATTATGTGGGGGGCATTCTCTCCCCCCCCCCCCCCCCATTGATGCCTTCTTCAAGTGTCCAGAAAATAATTGTGCCCCCCCCCCCATTTATAAACCTCTGTGACTATGTAAGAATAATAGTAAAAACCAGAACATAAAAAACAAACCCCGCTAATAATCGAACACAATATATCAGGCGAATGTAGGTAGAGGTGGCTTGGGTGTAGTGTCACGAAAGAACATCGCACAAACACTCACCCACTTGATTTTGAGCTACAACAAAATTTCAAAAAGTTTTGTTACCGTCTCGACGAGATATTGAGATCAGTATTAGTTTCATTTTCAAAATCGAAAATAAATTAATCATGTTACGACACCCAATTAATATTCATCCTTTTTCATGGAGTCCCACTGTGTCTCGCAACCCTTGAGATGCAGGTAGCCACCGCAAATTAGTAACGGTCTGTTGGGAGGGGGGACCTTCATCTTTTGTTTGGTGAGAACGAACTACCGTGGAGCTATCTGTGGCAAAGTCTTGAACTCGGTGGAGAAAAACCTCGCGTAAACTGTCATATTTGAGGAAGTGCAGACATGTGGGAGTAAACCGATATAACACTTTATTTTTTACATCATGTGTGCAAGAATTTATTTCACTATTACCAACAATATTTTCTAGGCAACACAAAATCGATTTTTATTCTAGCTCACGTCAAACACCCACAAGCTGTAATCAAAGTTACAAAGAAAAGTCAACAATTTTGACAAAAGCAACATTTTCAATATTTTTTATTAAATTTGTGGTTTCAATTTTCATGAATATTCGTTTAACGTTGCCTAGATCTAATATTTCTCTATAAGTAGGTGTAAATTTATGAACATCCCATTATTAGTTTTCGAGTAATCAGTTTACTGCCAAACATCTGTTTACGGCAGAGAAAACAGGTAAAACCACTCCTTCCGAACGCTCTTAAGAAATCTTGAGGATTATACTTGGGGAGAAATAATATATATAATAATAGGCCTAATCATAATATTAAATAACAATCAGACTAAAAATAATGATAATAAGTGACATGAAATTTGATTATTGCTGGTAGAATATTACTTGGGTTATGTCCTCACATTGGATTGCAATAAATTAAAAATTACACAGGAGGAAACATCATAGGGATAGATAGGAAATAGAATATTACTTTGGCTTGCAAACATTTTAACACGGCTTAAAAACCTTGGTAATTTAAATGTATATAATTTAAAGTACGTAGTGATAAGCAGAGGTATTAATAAATGGATGATTCGTTAAATATCGCAACACTTGGTGATAATTTTTAACTGTGTATTGGAATTCTTAAAGCCTCAAAAACAGTGGGTTGACTATTGAGGCTAGTGTACTCTACAAAGTGGAAGATTGTATTTATGAATGTATGAGGGAATGCCAGGATTAAGAATAATATATGTTGATTTTTGTTGACACAGCGTGCATGACACGCACGGTTAGAAAAGAATGTAATGTCAGTACGAGAATTTAGATAAGAGTGAGGAAACTTTAAAAACAGGTTAGAGTAGTAATATATGCAACTAGGTCCGTATAAATACTGAAGTATCATTAAAATTTACCTGCAACATTCTCTGGAATACTTTGTGGATGTTTATCTTCTGTTGCTTTTAACACCTTCTGCTTTGCTTCTTCAGCTTCTTTCTTTTCTTGCTCCAAGTTAGAAGCATCGACTTCAGCCATCAACTTATACCTAACAACAACAACATTATTGGTACATAGTTATTTCTTAAAATAAATCTATAGGGAGGCCAACATACCTGGTGAGGTTGAAGTTATATTCCAGAATATACAATTTATAGGGCTAACTTATTGCAAACTTATCACCCAACTGGTTTTAATTGGACTTTTTAAAATAAAGGATCAATAAAGGATGATATAGGGATGTAGGCCTATCACACATTTGGTAATTCAATGTTAAACAAGATTATGGTTGATAAAGTATGACAAGAACGATCCACACGACATTCATAGCTAAACCACAATTAGGCCTACATGATAATCACAAATATAGTAATTGGTATTTTATTAAATTCAATTAAGTATTAACCAATCTAGAAAGTTCACACTGTCATTTTATCTTTCTTCAACTCTGCAGTCGAGTTAGGGAGTCGACCCCACCCTTGGGTGTGTAGGCTCTACATGTACGACCTATGGTCCTGTCCTGGTTGACTCTGGCGTAGTAGGCAAAGAACATACCATTTGCCAGGTCACCTGAATAGCGCTAACTGTTACGTCTACATTATATTATACTCTCCCATGCAACAGCATGCTGTAGGTCTATTCCCTTTCAGCTTTACCTATGGATGTGGTTCTCAAGCTAAAACTTGTTTGTATAGACCTGCCATTTAGTTACCTTTTTTCCAAACTGTCGGACAGCTTTTCGGCATTAAGTAATGCCTTCGAAAGCTTTTGAGGACCACCAAGCATAGCATTAAAGTAGTTTGGATCCTTCTTGAATTCACCTGATGACTGGATCCAGTAAACAACAGAAAGAAATTTCATGAAGTCAATGTAGCTTAATTCTTCGTCACCCTGTTCCATTTCCGTGTTTGCTTTCAAAAATAATTTTTCAGCAGTAGCGCACAATCTGAAACACAAAAAGAGTGACACCAAATACAGCAGAATTAAGGGCAATCTGTCATTTACACATTAGCCTACACACTCGGCCACTTACAAGAAGGCAGAGACTATTATATTCGTAGATGGCGTAGTAGGCTCAAGAGAGATTGCCAAGTGTACCCACCCACATATAAAGATGATGACTACAGCCATCACATACATTGCACAAGAGCGATAACAGTAGTCATTTGCGCAGAGGAAACCGTCTGTAGTTGTCACCTCCACTTAACTTGTTAAAGAACTTGACCTCTAACTTAGCCCTTTAATTATAAATGGCAAGAGAATTTAATAGCCGTAATCACAATTTTCAATACGTGGTATTTTGGGACTACCTAGAAGCAAGTCGAGCGAGCATTGAGAGGAAACCTCTGATTGAACTTTTCGAAAAATGTAGTCTTGCACACTACACAACCCTACACCCAAATGTACGTCATAGGCCCTACTAGCCTAAAAAAAGTATTAATTTATAAATAAGGTGGTGGTACATAGTAGTAGATATTATGAAGAGGGTGGTGATGATGATGACGATGATGAACGGAAATGATGCGGCAAAGTTGATGTTAAATATTGGCTTATTTAGTTAGGATTATATAGCCTACAAGTTGTAGGACTACATCATGTGCAGGGTTTATTGGGATATGAGATACATAGTAACTTACAGCTTTAGCTTCTTCCCTTTGAAATTAACTTCATATTGTGGCTTCAAATCCGCAAGCGTTTTTCCTAAATATAGTGGCTTTAATCTTGAAGGCGGCATGATGATGATTCGAAGTATTATCTTACCACCCTGAAAGCAAAATTGAGTTAAACATGCAAGTTTACCATCTGACAGTTAACACAAAATACTCATCACTGTATCAAGTTGTTATTTACTAATAGGCCCTATATTACAATAACAACTAGGATACTAACTAGTTCAAAAACTGGTATTTTTCTCCCAGTAGCCTACCTGTGTAACAAAATCTCAACACTCTTAAAGCCTGGTATTCAGATTCACACACAAAAATACAAACAAAATCCCTGCCGTGAGAGTGTCATAGGCGTGCGCACTGCGCAGGGCCCAGGCCGGACCTAATGTTCAGCTTGGCGGTCGGGCCGCGCTGGACTCCAATTCCTTTAGACCCGGCATTTAACTTTATAAACTTAACTTTAAATTAGTCGCACTGTCAGTAGCGGGTTTTTACGCAAAAGCACACTTCACTCGGGGCTGCGCAAATAATTTCTTATTTATCTTTTAAATGAAACGAAACATTCTAGCCTATAAGGGCCACAAGATCCTATGGCAACGGAAAGAGACGCGTCTTAAATCGCGTTTTAGGCCATAAAGTAAATGCATCAACTGAAAAATTTTCGCCTACGGCAAAATTGCCTCCAGCGGACCCCAGCTGTACCACGCCACCATTGGGTTTGAAATATAGCTTCAAACCCAATGACGCCACCTTGTGCCAGGTCTAATGTTAGACGCTGTGCACGCCTATGGAGAATGTAAAACATTTATGGGGAGCCGACCAACCTTATGGGTTCAAACAATGAGTCCCGCATCAGCGAGACAGCATGCAGCCGTCTCTATGGTCAGTTGTGGTTTGTTTACGATTCCAATTTCACTTACATTTTCAAGACATGATGTAAACATGATTGTAAAATAGCAGAATGCTATACAGTACTACTACTACTACAAATGTGTGTAGGGCCTGCACATATCTTAAAGACTGGTGTACTATGCACACATTTGCTAAGCATAACAAATAGGCCTATTGACTTTGATGCTAACGACTAGCCATTTCGGTTTGCAATTAAAGAAACTAGTTCAACGAATGCGACCAACAGTAGGTAGCTGTTATGGGATTGGTTCTCGCAAAGAGACATCTAATTTCTGATTGGCTGGACTAGAATCTATAAGGTTAAGAATAGAAGTTAAAAATTAGTTATCATTCCTTAACCGTAGCACTAGTCGATAGGCTTGTCACTATCAGAAGTTTCATGTGAATGCCTAGGCTTAGCACCTATCTCCATAAGCCCATTTTCAGCCATGTAATTCTTTGCAAAGGTCTAAAGCCGTCTTTATATGTTTTGTTAGCCATATCGCTATGGTCTAGGCGCCTAGTCGTAGCCTTGACACTTCACCTAGGCCTATGCAGTTTTGTATGGACGCTAGGCCTAGGCCTAGGTTCGGGCTAGGTTAGGGCTAGGGCCTAGGCCTTAGCCTAGGCCTACACATTTCCATAAGTTCAGCTTTTACCATAGGCCCTATGTAGGCCTATGAAATTTTGTATGGGCGCGCGCTAGGCCTAGGGCCTATGGGCCCTAGTAGGCTAGCCTAGGGCCTAGGCCTAGCCTACATATTTCCATAAGTTCAGCTTTCAGACGGAATTAATCGTGGCAAAATCTAAGGCCCTACCACGGGTTAGGTCACACACCCAGTGTGATTACTAATTAGTTCTTCAGGTGCTTCTATGGGTTTACCAACCTCATTTCTACGCGCGGTTGTAACCCAATAAAGGCCTTATGATCCTCAAACAGTGTTAAAATGTAGGCCTAGGCCTATCAGGCATGTCACTTACTTGTCTCCATAATTTGCAGATAGCTGCAATCGGAGCACGCCTAGGTAGGCCTACTGCTAGGCCTAGTCAAATATTATTATTATTATTATTATAAGTAAAAACAAATCAAATCGCGCAACGAGCTGAGGTTGTCTTCCACATGACATACGGGCTAAACTGTACTTGGACAACAAAATGTTAAATGCAGTTTACACCTTACTTCGATATCTTTATGTTGTTGTTGTTTTCCCCCGCTGTTGATCACTGTGGACCGGTGGCAGGTTTCCATTCCTCTTCATCCTTCCATTCCTCTTTTCTTCCTTCTCTCCTTCCACTTCCTTAGCTCCGTCCCCTTCCTCTTCCTATTTCTCCTCGGAATCCTGTGCCTGCGGGCTACCAACCAAAAAGTGTTTTTATGTATTTTATTTTTCTAATGTCTCTAAAGCTAAACTATAATTATTAAAATAACGGACGGACGGAGTAACGGAATTTCCAATTTATATTCAACTAGAATAATTTTTTGAAGATAACATGTATCTGACATTCGATCAGCTAGTAGGCAACTTAATTTACTCGACTGATATATCCGCATAGATGGCACCAATGAACTGCCATTGGTTTTCGGTTTTGACGTTTTCAGTGAACGACTGACGGGTGGGCGGGGCGGTTGTTTACTTTTGTTGTTGTTGAAGGTTTCGCCTTGGCCTGTGCTCTGTCATATTTCTTTTACGGGCGAATGATTTTGGCCTCGCAAGTGTAATATGGATGATTTTATTTTATTAGAGAGAAATAAGTTATGGAATGACAAAAATAGATTAAGGGTAAGCCTCGGCCTCGATGCCAGGCCTACCTTCGATAATGCGGTAAGTTGGGCCCGTAGGGCCTAGGCCTAGGCCTAGGCTAGTCACTCTTTTATAGATGGTCTTCTTGTTCTATGCATGCGTTCGTTTCTACATAAGAACATAAGTCAATAAATCGACGTTGACAAAGTGTTACAGACCTAGGCCAAGTCTCTAAAGCACCTCTTACAGGTGATCAAAGAACGACATAACCTCACATATATTTCAATAATTTTCCTTCTTGCTTATTTTTATACTAGGCCTAGGCCTACTACTAGTAAAGTGGCACATCCGATAACAGACATAAAATCAAGAATATGTCTGATAGGCTAGGCCTAGGTGTATGTCATTACATGCTGAAATTGTAGTAAGCACAGTTAGCCAATTATGTAGTATAGCAGTTCACTTCAGTTAATTACTATGTCATTACATGCTGAAATTGAAGTGAGCACAGTTAGCCAATTATGTAGTATAGCAGTTCACTTCAGTTAATTACTATGTATACCACACGCTTTAAACCGTTTTACCATGTCGATTTAACTTCAAGTTGGTTTGAGAAGTGTGAAGGAGAACTACAGGTGGTAAGAAGTGATCTGTATGAGAGAACGGTCAGGTTGTTGAGTGTGAATCAGTAAGAGAATTTAGAAATAGATTGAAAGATAGGAAGTGATGAGGGAGGGTGGGGGGGGAGGTTTAGACAGGTTGCCACCGGGCAGTAATGCCCCATTTTCAGCCTTGAAGTGTTTAATGTAATCTAATCTATCTTTGGAGTTTAATGAAATGTTGGGTCCTTCATCAGTCTAGGGTACCATGGAATCAGCACCGGCCTGCCAAGCTCGGCAACTCATCTTCTTTCTTTCTTCATCGCCATTCTTCTTCAATGGAGAAAGAGAGGTGGTAGGAGGATAGGAAAAAGTGGAGAGCTTGTGTCGTGGGTAGAGGCGTATGCCTCTAACCACGACACGACACGACAGCTCTCCACTTTTTCCTATCCTCCCACCACCTCTCTTTCTCCTCAACCACTGCCCACATCCCTGCTCTCTCCTTCACATCTGCCTGCACCTGGTCTTCCCATCTGTCTCAAGGTCTGTCTATTAGTATTCGGTCTATTATATTTGGTCGAGGTGGTATATTCTGTTACCGTACCAGTCATTCTTCTAAAGAGTTTGTTTATTGCAAAAATAGAGTAGCAGCAATTTGTCGCTACAAATACTCATATAGTAGCTTGCTACTCGCTACTTTACCACATTTTCAAATGAAGCGTGCTACCAGTCTCGCTACCAAAAAAAAAAGTAACATGCTACAAGTAGTGGGCTGCTTAACAACACTGGAAGGGTACAGAGAGAGGGGGGATCATAAATGGAAGTTTCAGTGACAGGTGGTAAGAAGTGATCTGGGTAGGTTTGGATTTGTTGAGAGAATGGAATGAGTTAGCCGAGGAGGTTGTTGAGTGCGAATCGGTTAAGGGAATTTAAAAATAGAATGAGGGATAGAAAGTGATGAGGGTGGGTGGGGGGGGGGGGGGGAGGTTTAGATAGGTTGCCACCGGGGAGTTTAGGGCCCATTTGCAGTCTTGAAGTGTTTAATCTAATCTAATCGATCTTAAATTTTAGTCTCTCCATTTGCACTTTCTTCCTAATCACACTACTTGTCACTGCAACGTGTAAGCATTTCATCCGTGCTGCCTCCATAGCACTTTCTTCCTACCATCCCATTGGCCACATTACTGCCCCATATGTCAGTATAGCCTTATAGGCCTAATATCAATTGCTTGTACAGAATAATTTTCCATTTTTGAGAGTAGTGTTCATTCCATGACAAATTTTATATATAAAATAAATTTAAAAAAAATGTACTTTACAAAAAACTACCTACTTATGATCGTATTCACTCTGACAACGAAGCAATCGATTGACCGAAATTTTGGCGTTGAGCTTAGATTATGTGGTTTGGAAATCGCTACTTGGAGGCATTATCGGGGCGACTTGTTCGCTCTACATTCCATTCAGTCATTTCCTGGAATTTCGTAATAGGCTACACAAACAACCGTAAAAGTAAAATCTCAAATTAAAATTCATGTTTCAGTTAAATTAACGTTTTGGAAACCAGTGGCGAAGCGTCTTATGAGACAAAGAGACGTTGTCTACCCTGTATACAAATTTAATTAATACCATTAATACACTTCTGCACAAGTTTATGCTTTCTTTGACTACATTTTCTTGTCTTCCGTGGCTCCCGCGAACGTTTGAATTTAGTTGACGGCGAAGGACTCGGCAACACTCTCGCGCCATCTACCGTTGTCCCTTGAAGTTGAATGATTTAAACGTGTGGAGACAAACAGGCTTTTGGTCTCTTTCTAAGGTGACCATACGTCCCGGATTTCCCGGGACAGTCCCGTTTTTTCACACTCTGTCCCGGCGTCCCGAAGACTTTTTGAAAAGCACTTAAATGTCCCGGAATTGTGATACACGTTTCTAATGTCCCGGAAATTATCGATGCGGCAAGTATTAGAACAAAATGCGTGATATATTGAGTTACTTGTGATGGCAGCTAAACGTAGCTTACCGGTACCATATCAGCTGACCGGCCTACCTTACCCCTACCCCCTACCGTCGTCACCCTACCACCTAGGCTTTGACTCGCCGCCTCCCACAGGTTCTGACTTGTTGTATTTGGCGTGTCATTAGTCGCCGTTGAACTTTGATACTGTGTGTGTGTTTGTTTGTTCTGCGACAATGTCGCCACCAAAAAAGAAGTGTAAATTTAACAGTGAGTTACAGTAGTTAATCTGAAGCCCAGAACTCATTCTAAAACGCTTAAAACCACATAAAAAACACACTTTTCAAAAAAAAATTCCTGCGGCGCTGTTGTGGGAGGCATCCCCCCCACACCCCCCATTGTAGTCGCTGAAAGTTGTGTTTGTCCCGGAATTTCGATTTGCAAATATGGTCACCTTATCTCTTTCGCGCATGATCAGAACTGTATTTTCGTCAGTTTTTCAAAAATATTTTAGACTTTTTTCGCACAACAACTCTGAGCTGTGAACGGGTGGCACATGCCAGACACTCGTTTCATAACACAATGGGACTAGGAAATTTGAGGGAACGGCCGTAACAGCATTCAGTAATAAACCTTCACGGTCTTCTTTTGTAAAATCTGATGACCCATACCCAACCCCATGTGTCTTGTCTTCACATTTTTATGTTGAGGGTAAAACGATGGATACTTCAGTAACCAGTTCAAGGCAATCCTTTGACAATGCAAGGTGTGTGCGTCGTGGATTGTGTACAACACAGTACAGTAGTGCAGAGCAAAAGTGTACAATGTCCAAATAGTGTGTGATTTCTACCCTTATTTTTTAATATTATATTGTAGACTGTTAGTGACTAACGATGTGCTCCGCCGAAAGTGATATTGTTGATTCTCGCCCTCGATTCGCGAATGTACGTTTTGCGTCACCCCCCCCCCCCTCTCATCACCAACTGTTTTTTTTTCTAAATTGCAAAATATTACAATTACAAAATTATCTATGTCCATCCTAATTTCAAGGCCACGCTTTGCCACTGTGGGAAACTTATTCTCTGTATAAATCAGATCACTATGGTTTTGATACTTTGCTTCTTTTAGCTTTAATAATTAGTTGAGCACGAGTTATAAGTTTTTTTAATAATGAATGATGTGTCTAATTTAATCTATATCTTAGTTTGGGCAATTACGTTAATCGGGACAGTGAGGGTGATTTATGAAATAACCTGCACAGGACGTTACAATGCCGAAGCGTGGGGAACGGGTAAAGTTGACTTAACTTTTTACTTTTCCAATTTATGTGGTTTAAAGACACATTGAACCAAATAAATGTCATATTGTAAATGCAATTTAGGCACATCCACCTTTCTCAATATACTTATCAAGTAGAACTGTATTTGTTATTCTTATTACATATGTAGTTTGTATCTCTCCTTTATGCAATTGCACTTCCACGTTTTCCATACACTTAACTTCGTAAGTCAATAAATCAAGTAAAGGTGAATAAATAAATAAATAAATAAATAAATAAATATGCATTTCATATTTTCCTCTTGTGGGTACTATTGTATGCAATATATATATAAACATTATCAACCTTACAATTTCCCCACACTAGTCAAGTAGGCTAGGTGCACATTTAATATTTTCTTCTTGTACGGTGTGCAGTAATTTACGCAATCACATTAGTTGCTTTCCTCACTCTTATCAAGTAAAGGTGAATTTATGAACTTGTAATTTTGTGCTCATGATACGCACTTAGATTTCTGCACACTTGTCTAAGTAGATCAAGTAGATAATACTATTCATGCAGATCCACCTTGATTTCCATACATTTGTCTACATTATAGATGTTCATTATTATTTTGTACATGGTGCTCGGTATACATCAAGTGTCTCATATTAATACCTATATATCAAAGCTTTGGGGACACCACATCCACTTGACAAGTAGATCTGCATATTTTAGTTTTTCCTCATGGTTTATGCAATAGGGTGTGTATAAGAAAATCAATATGTTTGCCCTTCCCTCTATTTATATACGTATTGATTTTATGTTGCTATGTTAATAGTTTGCATTCATTATACTGTAATTATGCCTAACCCAGTAGAGTCAAGGACTTGACTATGTAGTTTGTAGTAGCCCCTACATTTATAAACTGTGGTGATATTTAAACTGACTTTGAACATGCTTATTATCAGAATTACCAATGTTTCAGAACTCAAATGAAGCTCATCCAGTAGCAGTAAATCAACTGGATTCAAACAGTAACCAAATATCTCGTGTTCAAGAACCTGGTTTTTTAGAAAGTCATCAGAGAAAAGACAATCTTAAAAATAATTCACCTTCAACACCTACTTCTGAAGTAAGTACCATATTTTGGATTTCGTTAATAAAGGTAGTTATATTAGCATCAATTGCTCAAATTTGTGATCGGATCTTGAAAAAGTAAAAACATCTTTAACACACTGTTGATAAACATGATAATTGAATGAGATAGTGCCCAATAATAACATACATCTCTAAAGGCCAGTTACACACTTATTTAAGATGTAAGTAGGGTTAACAAAATTGAATCAAGCCAAAAGCATTATGGCGTTCCATTCACACAGCTTCCTAAGATTTAAGGGTTAACCCAAAAGTTAGTTAAACCTTGGAATCTTAAATTTTAGATTTTAAATAAGTGTGTAAAGTGACCTTAAATAGGAAAGGAATCAAATTTGATGAGGTAAACTGTTATAAAGTACAGTATTTCCTCGAATATATTATGGTGTTGTGTAATCTGGTGATAGGCTATTCCCACATCCAGGAGTCGAGCTGACACATTGTCGAACAAAAAATCTGTTGTGAATCACAGCGTTTTGCTACAAATTTTCAATTTTGATTTTTGAAGAATTTATGACTGTCATAAATACAAAACCATTCATTGAGCAATGAGAAGAGAATTTTTTATGTTGACATTGGATTTTCGATTTTGTCAAAACATATTTAAGATCCAACAGCTTACCTTCGTGTAGTAAGATGACGGATTTGCGAGTTTGAAGTACACATAAAAGACATAATACAAAATAACGATACGTATACGAAACGTCTCGTTATATTTTGTATTATGTCTTTTATGACTTATGTGTACTTCAAACTCGCAAATCCGTCATCTTACTACACGAAGGTAAGCTGTTGGATCCTTTCCTCACTTAATATACCATTCCAGCCGATTGGCACCTACTTTCATAACCCATATTTAAGACATTGTTTACCTAAATCTTTATGTTGTGCTATAACCATTAATCAAATCATCAGTATTAATAATAATGTAAATCAAAACGGGTAGGGTCAAGATATTACAATATAAATCACCCTTGGACACAGGTTCCCCAAAAAGGTACCTAAATTCAAATTAGGCCTATGTATTTATATACACATCTTGACCCCGTTTCCAACATTAAATCAAGTATTTAAAAGTAGAACTAATGACCGAATCACTTCCAACTATGTCAGGTTCCTTAGCTTAAGTCCTCTATAATGATTCAATCATAATGCGTTATTTTTTCTCTTAATATCTAGACTAGAATGAGGACGATGGTTCGTCACGGGGAATATTCACCACTAAATCCAAACCTTTTGTCTCCTGGAAAGTTTATGCTCGGCCTTGGTGAATACGAAGAAAGAAGACGTCTACTCATGATACAAAAGAAACACGAATATAAAGAATATTTGTCTCAGGTATTTTACATTCACGTTTTAGAAGGGCTTTATCAGCTTCTGTCATATCAATATCAATATCAGTCTTCATTCCTTATGGATTCTAAAATACTATGGGTGGCTTAGAACTAGGCTACAACACAGTATAAGAATCCGTACAGTACCGAATCCCAAACTATTTCCTTGCTGCAAACACATGTGCACGCAGGTCCTATACCTATGGGCTGTGGGTGTCGATGAGAGTACTTCAAAGAGTCGATCAAGTAGTACTACTATAACTTGTGGTAGTTTTTAAAATGGTAAAGAATGTATGTCAACCCAATCCACGCTACTGTCGCCGTGCGTAAGTTGTTCAATAGAGCTGCTATGGGAGTTTAAGCTACTGTATGGAATAGTATACTGTGGCTACAATATCAATGTAAATTTTTGCTTAACAATATCGCAATATGATAACAGTACAATTGTGCCGATATCGATATTGAGAAAAATATTATTAAACAACACTAAACTATTCACTATACTTGTCAATATGGATTAATCTCAGTAGGCTTAGTGAGTAATAAAATATATTCTGCCCATAGTGGTAATCACATATATATGGTATGTGAAAACGTAATTAAACAAAACTATGTAGGACCTACATTATTTAAAAAAAGTTACAAGCTTTTATTTTCCTTTTGGACACTTACTTTTTTTTTCAGGTAAGGTTGTTAGTTAACAGCAGAAATGGTACCCCCTCATCTGCTCAGTTGGGTCATAATGAAACCAAACAAAAACCTGTTTATGAAGACAAATACTTGGCAGCGTCAAACAACAACAAAAGTGTTCAAGTGTCTGACGATACCTCGTACATCAGGGAACATCAAAATATACCCGTTGCTGCCTCCGCTACCGCTACCATAACCGCACAACATAAACCAATTCAGTCTCCAATAAGGGAACCGTTGTTTCGAGAACGTGTTGAAAATATTAGTAATGATGCAGAGAACCAAGTTGAATTAAATCGTGGTACCGGTACTCCAGATGTCAGCAGTACCGGTACTCAACATCATTTAACTCAAGTAGAAAACTTGAGCCCCAGAGAAAGAAAACTGGCTGATTTACAAGTTAGTGCACAGCTGAGCAAGATGTTTTTCGAGACTAGCCCAGAGACAAATCCAGCTCATATGTCATCAACAGATATCCAGGTTTGTGTCTGTCATTTTGATTTCATCAAATAAGCTAATTGTTTGTGGAATAGAAATAAAAATAGTGATTCAAGGTGGATTTTGAATAATCATTTCACCGTTGCTAAATACATAATAGTTAGCATACCTACGTAGCCTATGTACAGTACTCAAAGTAGGGCAGCCATAGCTTCCTGTCACTCGTCAGCCAGATCTGTTACTATCCTACTTATTATGTACTGTATTTAGGCCTACTTCGATTGCAACCAGAATTATTAAAATTGAAATATAACACCCCAATAAAGATACTTTCCGAGAACCTTTTATTTATGAGGCATGCAATCTTTTAAATAATTACCACTTTTGACATGTACAGTAGTTCATTCATATTTTAATTCCAGGCCCGGAGGCAAAGCCACAGTGCAATTTACAAGGAAGAACTTCGTCAACAGATTGAAGAAAAACGAAAGCTTGACAGTGAGTTGAGGGAAAAGGAAAAAAGAGAAGAAGAAGCAATTAATCGGAGAGTAGAAGAACAACAGGAGAAAATAAGACTCGAGTTCTTGAAAGAGGAGAAAAAGAAATTGGAGATGCAAAAACAGGTAGGCTGATCAATGATCATAATCATAGTGAGAATGGATTGATAATATGTATGTATGTTAATTTGTTTCTTGCACCTCGTAATATTTAGATCTGTTTTCATATTAATGTTCCCTCTTTAAATTGTCTTTCTTCTTCTTCTTTCAAACATCCAGAGTTGAAAGTTATGCCATTCTTTGCCTAGCTGCAAAATAAAGGTTTGTCACATATTTCCCCTTATCTGTTGAATGAATGTAATGTTGTTTAAATTGAAGTGGTATTGTAATGATATTCTCAGATTATCTTTATTGCAACATTTGTATGTTTTTTGTTTGGAGGTTTCATGATCATTTCTTTGTGTATTGTCGAGCGATATTGTTCTGCTTTGTTTAAACCAGTTTTATAAATGAATAGAACGTAAGTAAATTAGGCATAAATAAATTGAAACGAAATACATGGAAGAATACCAAAGTGCCCTCTTGAGTTTTTGCCAGACACTCACTTGCGATGGTTTAATTTTAGCAGACCTGGGTAGTAACGTCACGTAAGTAACACGTTACTGTACAACGAAACTACTTTTTCAGTAACGTGCTAGTGATCTCATTACAAAATTCTCAATGTAACGGAATAGAATTTCACTACTTTTGCGTTGTAATTTGGCATTAGAAACGCTTTGCCGTCGTCTGTGTCCGATGCCTTTCATTCCGTCAGCCTAGCCTGTATTAGGATAGCCTAATCATTAGTTTTAAAAACACCAGCAATGATATTATTACAGTACATTCATAAATGTCTAAAACTGCACATAAAAGGAGCTTCAGTTATACCTCACTCAATGTGGCTGTTCAAGTTCCTTATGTATTTTTCCACCTCTTTTCTCTGATAATGTCATAAGGAGACAATTTTTAATTTTAAAACTAATTTGTGTATTGTGATACAAATGAAAATGTGTTGAGCTACAGTATGTTTTGCAACACTATGTAAGATATTTTCAACACAATCATGTCTCATCTGAAATAATCTTATATTCTGTTAATTCTTTGCTTTCTGCTTTTCAGAGATTAAGCGATTTCGAAGAATTTCCCGATCAGCGAAGAAAGTCTGTGAGGGACATCAGGACTACTCATGAAGTTGAAACGTCGAGACGATTAAGTAATTTCGAAGAACCGTTTCCTGAAAACTTACATTCAGAGCATCCAATATTATTACCTGAAAGTGAAACCAATACTGCGCATAGCATTTCGACCGCTGTGCAAACTATTCAACCTGAACTATTGAATGATGGTTTAAGACAATCTATTAATACTAGTAGTGCAAATCGTACAAAGAAGAACCATATCGAACAGGAACTGAAAGTACCTCCCACCACTCTACCTTTTAGATCGAAATCATTCACCATTATAGATTCTACCATTCCAAACGATGGTACTACTTCCTTAAGATCACCTGATGGAGGTAGCAATAGATTGTGGAAACCTACAGACAGGAATACCCAAGTTAGAAGCTATAAAACTTGCAATTTAGAAGATTCTCTTCCAATTCCTTTGTTTCGATCTACATCTCCAGTAAACGTACCATTAGAAATGCCGGCAACTCGTACCAATAGGCAGAAAAAGGCAACTAATAATAGGACACCAGAAACTAGTCAAGCTATGAAGAAGTTGGAAGCAAAATGGCAGGTAAGATATGACTCGATGTTCTTTGTATTTAGGTGGTTGATTGATTGATTGGGGACTTTTTTTTGGGCGGGATGCGGGATCCATCCGCCAATGAAAATCAGTTCTTATAGTTGACAATAAATACTAATGGATTTGTTGGAACTCTTTTAAAGTTAGTTTACACATAGTTGTTGTAGATTACGGATGTATACTATATGTTGATTTACATTATATATAGCTTTTCAATTGTTTGCACTCTAACTTACAAATAAATACATGTTAATAGTAATAACTGAATGTAACATTCACAGGTTCCAGCAGTTGAAAAGAACAACATAACTCGTACTACTCATCAAGTTCCAGGAGGGAGTCGGCAGAAGAACGTCCTCACTCAGCTCGGAGCTTTCCGGCGACAACTTCAGCTCGAACAAATGCAAACGTCAGAAGGCCTTGCAAGGGTGAAGCCGCAAAGAATTTCGAAATAAAACTAGGTCTGTCGATTTTTTACTGTAAAATACTACGTGTACATGGTAATGTATGTTTTCAGTACACTTCTCCCAGTCGACTTGTCTCCAAAGTATGACGTTCAAGTCAAATGATGGTAAGATATGTTGCACTGTGTACCCCTGACCCAGCACTCCCATGAACCAATCCTATCTTTGTTAATACTCTAAAAACAGTATACTCAGCACTCAAACACAGATTGACAAACCTGAAACCAGTAGCTACATTTAATTATTAATTTAAGTTCCACAACCATGACTGATTACTGATTAGTGATTACACATTTCAGGTAGAAATATTCAAATAGTATAAAATTGTACTTTGAGCATGTGTTAATTTAATGTGACGTTATTTTTATATTTTGTATATTCTATGTTCATGTTCAACCCTCGAATTCATCAGCTAAAGCTGATGGATCATATCCTTACATTCTATAATAATGTGACTTTCAACTAAATGATGTTGGAATAAAGTGTAGAGATATATAAAGAATAACGAAGATACATTCCCATATATAAGAACCTGCTGGGACCTCTAAAACAGAGTTATATAGATTATTTTTAAATAACAAAAATAACAAAAGAATGGCCGAAAACTCCATCTTGCCATAAGAGATAAAAACAAAAACGAGCACACGAACAATAACTGCGGTCATAAATAAAAAAACGCCCAAAACAGTGCATACATTTTTTTAGCTTTGCTTCCACTCCACTGTGCAATTTGCGCACTGGGGTGAGTATTTATGATCGTGTTATGCTAATGTGCCGTTTTCATTTGAATATTCCCCCGATCTAAGAGTAGGCCTATTGGTTTCATGATTGAACACTTTTTTATTAAGTTGTTATAAAGAAGTTTCACTGTATACACGATGTATGAATGAATAATAAATAAATGGACTTAAATAAACTCGGCTTAAAATGATCGAAAATGCTGTATATTCTCATAAACTACGAGCACTATATTTTTTGATACTATAGCACATTATAGTATGTAATTAAATATCCTGACACAACCAATTCACTATTTTTGCATTTTCCCTACAGCAAGTTATTATATATAAGGCACTCAAGTTCAAAAGCTATTTCCATCTTCAATACTTTGTGTAAACCTGCATTTATATTTTTATCAGTAAGTATGGCCTTTATACTGTATTCTGTATTATATGTAGACATAGTGTAACTATGTTTCTATTTTAATGTTATATTTATAATTAAATAAGCTTGTCTCCATTATTTCCTTTCTTTAATAGTATAACCTTCCATACATTACGTTGAAAAAACCAGTGTTGTTAAAGCTACTTGATCTTTGAAAGTTACTTAGCTACTTTTCAGCTACGTACTGTATTTTGTCAAGTAGCTCGCTACTGGTACAGCTACTCAAAAAAAGTAGTGACGCTACTTTACAGCTGCTTTCATTTTTTATAAAGGACCAAGAGTACGTACTATTTATTGAAATGGTGGTACGGTCCAGAAGTGAGTCATACTCATATCACAGCTCACGGGGTGAAACAGGAAACTCAGTGCTGGGGAGGCGGTGTTGGGACTATAGAGCAAGAAAGCCAACGTCAGTCGTCATTCCGAACCTGTGACGGGGGGAATTGTGGCGGGCGAAACAAACGTGTGTTTGTTTATTGCAAAAATAGATTAGCGGCGACTTTTCGCTACAAATACTCGCATATAGTAGCTTGCTACTCGCTACTTTACCGCATTTTCAAATGTAGCGCGCTACCAGTCTCGCTACCAAAAAAAGTAACATGCTACTTGTAGCGGGTTACTTAACACTGGAAAAAACAGGCCCGGTATTATGACAGGCTGCTAAATCCGGGACTAACCTGTTGTCTTCATGTAATCCACACTTTGGATTGCTGGTTGCCATGGAGAAAGAAAAACCCAGAAAAGAAAAATAAATTGTGGTCTAAATATTAATATCAGGCCATCATAATACCAGGGCTTGGTAATTTTTGTTATCCTCCTTATCCTAGAGTTTTCCAAGCTCAAGGTAAATAAGATTAAGTCCTCTCTCTCTCTCAATGCCATGTCATTACTATTATTAAAGGCCCACTAAACCCTCACTTTTCATTTAAAACGTGTAATTGTAAACCTAATCTTTAACGGCTGGTGCATGTGTCAAGTTGCCTAGTGTAACCCAGCACTTGAAATCCAAGAAAAACTGTTTCGCCCCAGGCGTTGTGACGTCTACAAAACCCCACGCTACTCGCTGCATATGGATCATCTTCTGTGTTTCGACGCCCGCGCAAATATATCTCGTCGTCCAGATCCATCTAATTCACTTGAGCACAAATTAAACATACCACTGAATTCGTCTTACTTCGGTGTACACGATGAATGTTTAAACAACCTTCTACCATTTATGCAACTTATTCTATAAAATGTTAAACATGAAGCAATTACCACATAATTTAGATGGAAACACAACCAATTTCAAGCTTGTGTAATGAGAAGGTAGCTTTAAAAATCAGAATTCCAACCAACCTATCATGTTAACTGATATGTTAAGATGTTATAAGCAGAAAACCAGCAAGAAATTGATGAAAATGTAGCCGATTATCGTATGTATATAAAAAAGCGTGTTGTCCGTTGACTGCCGCGGAGTACAACTCGGTGAGCGCGGGCAAAGCCGCATGGCCTGTCAAGCTTTTAATAGCTTGGCTGAAAACATTGACGCATTTGTACATTGTACAAAATAAAATGTTTCACTTATAAACTTATTAGTTGTAAGGCTCAATCTATTGCTATCGATACTTTAATAAAAAAAAGCACATACTGTATATAATAACTTAGAATAACTAACCACAAACTATATTTTGAATTTGAAATACAAAATAATACTACAGTTATTAAGAAGAAACAAAACAGTTTGAACCTGATATTATTAATATTAGTATTGCGGTTATCACGATTTGTAATTTTAGTTTCCGGCAATTTTTAGTTACAGAATTTCCATTGATGCCAATAATAAAATAAAGTCGATATATTAATAATAATATAATATAATATAATAATAATAAAAGTAATAATACCACCAATAATAACAATAATAATAATAATGATGATGATGCAAACACAAATAATATGTAAATCACGCACACGCACACAACCTACCCATGACACACACGACTTAATTGTAGTTTTGACGTGTTTTTTAGGCCCATGTAATATATTTGTATCAATTATTATTATTATTATTTCCAGGTCTGACTGGTAGAAATCCCACGTAGTTTCCCGATTCCTCGGGAAATTGGTTGAGTTTGAGAGCACTCATTGAGATACGACACACTGACTCCTCTATACATAATACAACGCAAGAGAAACCAATACAATGTTTTTATAGTCGATAGTAAAGACTAGTAGTTTGACTGATCTTGATCTACGCCGCTCACTGGATATATTCGCGGACGTATCAGGCAATAGGCCGCAACGCGCGTTGTTATATACACACGATAATCGGCTAAATTTCCATCAATTTCTTGCTGGTTTTCTGTTTGTAATATCTAAACATATCAGTTAGCATGATAGGCTGGTTGGAAATCTGATTTTTAAAGCTAGCTTCTCATTAAACAAGCTTGAAATTGGTTGTGTTTCCATCTAAATTTTGTGGTAATTGCTTCATGTTTAACATTATATAGAATAAGTTGCATAAATGGTAGAAGGTTGTTCAAGCATTCATCGTGTAGACCGAGGTAAGACGAATTCAGTGGTATGTTTGATTTGTGCTCAAGTGAATTAGATGGATCTGGACGACGAGATATATTTGTGCGGGCCTCGAAACACAGAAGATGCTCCATATGCAGCGAGCAGCGTGGGGTTTTGTAGACGTCACAACGCCTGGGGCGAAACACTTTTTCTTGGATTTCAAGAGCTTGGATTCACTAGGCAACTTGACACATGCACTAACCGTTACAGATTTAGCTTACAATTAGTACACATTTTAAACGAAATGTGAGGGTTTAGTGGGCCTTTAAAAAAGCTATTTTACTAAAGATAAACAGTGTTAATCAGCAGTAAGGTTTCAACTGGAATTTAGTGATTAACCAATGAGCTAGCTCTCATAAATTTAATTGTTTCATGTTTCACTTCTCCTGTACTACCATACTCTACTACAATACACTGTAAGTGTAAACTACTGTAGGTCCTGTTGAACTTTTGAGACGAATTGAAATCCTCATTTCCTTCATTAATATAAATATGTTTTTAATTTCACATCTTGGTGCTGTTATGTTGTGGCTCACATTTAAGTAATTGTATACAACTAAGAAATGCAGTATATGTATCACTGGTTAGGATTCACTGCTTAAGGGAGAAATGGAGTCCAGAGATACAGTATAATAAAAACAGTTTTATTTTATTTTAAATTACCAACGATATGAAGTTTACATTCAAATTAACTGGTTTGTGGTACCACAGTATACCAACAATCCATGCAGTAGCAAAACTCGAGCAATTTTCTTGCTGCAAACACACACACGTGCAGGTCCTATACCTATAGGCTAGGGTGCAGTTGAAGAGCCGATCAAGTAGTACTACTACAACTTGAGATAGTTTTTATAATGGTTAACAACGTATGTCAACCCAGTTACCTCTAAGCATGTGTCACCGTGCGTAAGTTGTTCAACGGAGCCGCTATGGGAGTTTTGGTTACTGTATGGATTAGTACACTGTGATGGTACTACACAAGCAATTGGTTCTATGTTTTAACTTTTTTCCTCCAATTAGAGTAAAAGTCTACTTGTACATCCCTATTTTCAGCGAGTACTTGACTCTCATAGTCGTTCAGTTCCTCAAAGTAAAACAATGCTTTGACAACTGGCTTTGTTGTCTTTTGCCCTTTTTTAGCAACAGGAATACTTGGAACAAATTTCCCCTCCATTGGATCGAATTCAGCATACAGTCCTTCAGCAGATCTGAAAATAAGAGTGGCAATTAACAGAAAGTTGTGCATAGATTGGACCTACTACCGTTTCCAATACCAAACGTCATGGTTATTTTAAAATTGTATTCTATTATAGCCTACATTTATAAAAATGTAGGCTATATAAAACTGATTTTTTTTAAATGTCAAAGACAGAAGATGTATTTTGAAATTTGTCCAGCAAGAATATACCTCATGCCATAGAAAATGCTTTTTGATTTATTTGAATTGCTTAAATTATTTAATTACTTAACTTTAACTTTAAGAATCCACAAAATAGTGCCTTAAGATTAAATCACTGTCTACGGTACTTACAATTTAGAGTATTCAGGAGGTATGCTTCCTTCGCCAGTCACTGGAAACCCACGAAGAATGTTGGTTGCAAACTTGCGAACAATCGGATGATAATGTCGCTGAAGAATGGTAAGTTCCCAAAGTGCCGAATTGCTTGCGTTGCAATATTCAGGCTCGTCCACTTCTGGGAAGTAAGTACCTTGACCTACTGTTGAGTCGCAATCCAATAATATGTCTATTGGCTTGTTCAGCTGCATAACTGCCTTGATAAGTGCCAGGCAGCTCAACGAGCCATTGTGCAGCACTTGCAGCGCTAAGATACTCAGACGCTTGGTGAATGCCAAGAGCCGTTGCTGTGAGATCTTTTTCCCGCGTCGAATCAGCACAACGTCCAAAGTACGTAAGATGATCAGCAAGTCGGAATGGTTTCGCCCTAGAAAATGAAATTCATTTAAGCAGTGCAAAACAATATGGATGCAAACAAACAATAGAAGGATGAAAAGGGTTTGGAAAATTATAATAGTGATGTGATGTGTACAGAGATCATCTACCAATGTTTCAAGGGATTAACGAGGTGTTAGTTAGATATAGTTATAATTAAATAATCCAATCAATGTGCCTGAACAAAGCGACACCTATGAAGACTGATATTTCAATCATTCAATGGATACCGGTCGGGTACAGTACTTATTTTTCTATTGCACATTAGTTTTTAAATGAAATCTATTGACTGGATCAATGGTATCTGGACTTTTACATCAAAGTGTGTATTTTTGTGTTTTTCTTTTTCATTTGGGGGATAGGATTGGTTTCATAACTTTAGTTACAACTTGCAACTATTTTAAAATCGAGAACAGGATGACCCTATTTTCTGTATTCTCCATTGGATCCCACTAAGTACAGTATTTTTTTTAAGTGCTACCTATGTGTGTAAGGCATGTGAGGGAAGCAACTGTAGCCCATTTTGCTTTTGATACAGGTCAAGAAATCCTGTATCAAAAATGTACCTAAATTACTACAGTAGTTTGTAAGCTGGTGAGTGGTGAACTTGCTATGCAAACTGGTTCAAACTTACAAGCCACCTAAAACTTGCACGGAGATTCGAGCTCAACACATTATTTGCAAACCTCCTACCATAGATATAAATGTTGTTACCAAGATATGTAACTGAATGGAGGTCCGAGGACCTATGCTCGTTCCTCGATGCCCACCATATTGTATGATTGCCTGTTTGTTTACATTTTAACATGTGTGTTTTTCAATGTGTTACATCGCCTGGCGTATAACATTGATATTGATGGCTATAAAAAAAAGTTTGCGAGTATCTGTATACCTATTGGACATAAAGTAGTCATTTCAGCATTGAAAATAATAATTTCTTAATATAAAATATGGCGAAGTTCCGAGAATAATCAGCAGTGAGTTACGTATCTTGGTTACAATATTTATATCTATACTCCTACTAAAGCCAAAATGATAATGACATCAAAATACAATGCCAAGTTCATAACAGGAACATCAAATTCATGTTTAAAAGTTAAAACATCAAGTGGAAAGTGGGGAAATCATTCAAATAATTGCTCAAACTGATCGCTAACGATACTATGTGGGGAATCGGTGACATCCATATCGGCCCACATAATACGCTAATGTGTGTGAAAATGATGTTGTTGAAAATGAGGAAATGTCCTAAAACAGCGTTACAGAATACATCATATTTAGTTCAGTTTCTATTTTAACGCTAACATTTCACTTTGTTACAGAAAAAGTGACCCCCTTAGCAACATAATCATGTATTTGCTTTTACAAAACTAAACTGACTTTTTTTTTTTTTTATATGTAGGCCTATTCCACTAGGGTGAAGTAACTCATTATTTGCTCACCTGCATTTATGTGAAGTATATTTCTATAGAGATGAGTGTAAAATCTTAACGGGTCAATAGTTAGCACATCTCCTTGCCCGGAGAGTATAGTGAACACAGTTTGGACACAATGCAACTGTTCTCGGTAACCCAATGTTGCTTCATCCATCAGTTTGTCCATAACATTTACCAAGTCATGATAGAAGTCTAGATTGATACAGTGAGAAAATCTGAAACAAATAAATCTTTAATGCTTTCCCTGGGAAGAAAGATATAGTCAATACAAATCATGAACTAGTTAAAACAGGAAATGAGGACAGAGCTATTGAAAAGTTATATGAAAATGCTAGAAAAGCCTCGCACGATAGGTTCCGAGACGTGAATATTCGTCCACATATGCGTAGAAATTTAAACGTAACACAAGTTAAAAATTTGACTTTCAAGTGAAATCGATATGTATATTGATTAATAATTACCACCCACTATTAAGTCGAGACGACCACTGCAGTTCGGTTTGAGGTTTGGTTTGGCAAAAATCAAGGTTTTAGTGCGAATCAATTACATTAAAGTACAAACTTACTTAGCCAAACCTTCAAGCGTAGCACTTAATAGTCTGGATGATGGGTCCTTCTTGAGGATGCGGAAGTAGATGGTAAAGACCACTTTAGTAATCTCAGTAAGATTCTGTTGCTTAGACTGCTTGTTTTCTTCAGCTTTGGTCTCCATCATTTCTTTTTCAAGCTGCTCAAGCTTTTTACTTCTCTGTAAAAGGTTGAATAGGTATTGAAGAGGAATTAACAATGCTAATTTAATAATTTAATTATTTATGAACACAAACAACACAAAGTGCAGGATTAAGAAACAGCATAAGGATATGCGAGTAGGTATACGACAAGGTTGGAGGCTGGGAAAACAGCAAAAGCAAAGCAGTAGACTAGACAGTACAACATAATCTTCCCATGAGCTTACTCAACTCTGTATTAAAATTACCCTGATCTGCAATTGCAATGTGTTTTTCATAGTACCTATTGACAATATCAGTAATACGTTTTTATTAGGGTTTAGATGCTAAATCGGTGAACATGCAGTTACTATTATGAGTCCATGATGAGACCAAGAATATATAATAATAATGTAACGATGAACAAACTAAAAAACGACAGGTCTACACACCTTCCGTTCATTCTTGGACATGTTCAACAACTTTTGCTTGTGATTCATGAATTTCTTCTGTTTCATCTCGTATTCCTTTTCCTTGTCCAAGTTGACGTCTTTAATACGTAAGGCTAACAGAACGCCGAGTACTTCACAGTGCACAGAACGGGATCTACACTTTACCAGATAGTTGATCCTTCGAACAATCTAAACAAAACAATACACAATTCAATTACATAATATCTTATTGCAAGTTTTTTGTACCATGGCCCAGTGTTGTCAGCGGTAAAATTTGCAATGATTTACAGGTGGTGCAAAGCAAACATAGATCACACAAATGGTTAAATTGCAATAAAATACAGAAGCCCCTTCTCCTGTCCTTTGCTTTTGCTTCTATGTATGTACAATTATTGAGAAACGCTCGACGTTCAAAATTGAAAACTTGTTTAAAATAAGTCTCGCCTACCTTAAGGCACGAGAACCCGGCCTCAGAAACTATTACAGTGACTTTGTCAAATCGTCCTATAATACTTATTACTACCTTAAGGGGAAGGATGAGTCTTACTTTTGCAGTGGTACAGTAAATGCGCTATAACTCGTAAACCAATAGCTCAATATTCATGAAACTTTTTTCTCGTACAGACAACTTCTGTACAATTTCTGCGTGGGTCTCGGCTTTTTTAAATTCTCGCCATCGTATCCGCAAATATTTTTTAAAGTTGACTTTTTAATAGAACTAGATAGAAAAAATCTAAAACCAACCCACAAAATGTACGCTTATAATTAAAATGTCCTAAGAATTTAAAAACGGCATCTTGACTAGGCAAGCTACAATTTGATGTTTAAATTGGACAGAATTTGAAGCGAATGTGCTGCCCTCCATAGAAATGTCTCCGAACCAGTACACTCCGACTGCAAGATTCTTGGAGGGGAAGTTTTGCGCGAGTGAGAAGCTCGTTTGAGAGAGAGATGCACAGCCATAGACGACCCTTCTTTCAACAACAAAAGCCAGCGGCCGGTCGGGCGGAATGCCGCCTGGCTGGCTGGTGGCTGGGTTGTAAATATCTGCTGTAAATACATTTGAAATGCATTTGAAAGGAGTACGGTCGGTCGACCACTAATGAATCACTTCTCGTGAGTAAGAAGATTTTGATTTGGAAAACTTGAACGATGTTCACGAGGTTCACAAATCTATTACTTCTATGTAAATAAATTTCACAACATTATTCTTTATACATTTTTTTTATAAATGTTAGAGTGATGATAAGAAATCCCCAAAATATTGTTTATAATTGTATGTAGTTAGCCTATATTACAAAAAATGAAGTCAAGTTTTACCCCTTACTCATGTCAATTTACAAACTCAGTATTGGTGCGAGAATATCCAAATTGTATATATACATTATATATATGGAGAGATCCAGAAATAAAAAGCAACCCCTACTGGGAATCGAACTCCAGGTCTCCCACTTGCCGGGTGGTCTCCATAACCTTTACACCACCGAGACTGGTAATTCGTCGGCTGGATTGTGTGCATTATGACATTATGGCGCTCACCCGGCAAATGCTCCGGATACCTGACTTCGATTCCCAGTCGGGGTTGGTTTTTTACTTTCCGTATTTTCACCACCACCATCACGAAAAGAGTGTTTCTTGAAATAATATCGATTTAATATATGTTATAAGGAAACATTTGTACAGATAAAACCAATCCTTATAATACATTCTGCAACCAACAAAATATAAAAAATCGTATATAATATATGAAATCTGGTTTTTACAGTAAGCCACTATGAGTTTTATATAAGTGAACTAAGACAGAAAGTAAAAAATCCTACCCCGCTGGGAATCGAATCCAGGACTCCCACGCCGGCAAGTGGTAGACCTGGGTTCGATTCCCAGCGGGGTCAGAATTTTTAGCTTTCTGTCTTAGTTCACACATATACATATATTTTATGGGACAAGACACAAAGTAAAACAACCGACCCTGCTGGGAATCGAACCCAGCGGGGCTATTCTATAAATATGAGCAGTGAGCACGTGATCGAGTTATGACGGTTTTTTACTACGCGATGCGTTATTATGAGTCATAACTTTTATCACTTTCTCAATACTACGCCGTTCCGCCTCAACGCGTATATAATTTATTTAGTACAAAATGTGTTCCAATTTGTTGGATAAATTTAATTTATACAGACACTTAGCAAGATAGCAAGAAGGTATTACAATCATTTCCCGTTCGAATTTATCGCGAAGTTTTAGGTTATATAAGACTCGTACCGTAAGTTATGAAATCATAGCTTATCGCATGGTACAAATATAACGTGATTTTTGAGGTGATAGGTAATATGACGTGCTCTCATTTCGAGAATAGCTGGGTCTCCCACTTGTCGGGCGGGCCACAGCTACAGAGGAACACATTTTTATGATATTCAGCCCTAACATATTTCAGTTTATGTGTTTATAACTATATTGACAAGTGAGCCGCGACACCCACCGACCCACTTTCTGAGGAACAGTAACAACAGTAACATGGCATTGATATCCACAACATGCGAAGCTACGCAACACTCTAGTTTTCATCAACCCTTTCAGCATATTGGCGGCTGCTGTCTTGTGCATAATGTCCTAGCTAATAGCTATAGTGTGGGTTTCCTTCGTTGTCTTCTACAAGATAAACGACAAGTCAAGTGCAGGTTGCATATTCTACAAGAACTGTGTGTACTCTCTTCGTCGGGTGCGAGGGTCGAGAGTACCACCGCATTTCCACGTCTATTGTGCGTTCTTCTTGAGATCGCCCCCTCAGTATAAACTAATTCATTCGTAAAGCATTCATTTATATGCAGTACAACTAGCGATACTCAACTTTATCCATGGTGTGCTCGAAAACATTTATTATTATCAAATTGTATATTCATTCCATTACATTGTATTTTATATTACGTTTAGATTTTCTTCTATTCTGTGGGTTTTATAGTTATCTCTGGTACAGGGTTGCAGGTGTGAAAAAGTAACGAACTTTCCAAGTGATCTGTCTCAAATCCCCATGTTGCTTGTCAGTAAACAAACATTTGGAGAGGCTTGTACCGAGGTGAGTATAACGAAGGCCTCGCTTGTACTGTCTACTCAGCGATCTCGGGTAGCAGTGACCCAATAACCGAGGCCTGCAGTTTGCAAGCTTGTCAGCTGGCTGGTTGGTGACGGAGCAATAAGTCTACAATTGTCTTGAAAAGTTATCCCATCATGTTCATGATTAACCAATTAAAATTTACAAATCAATCGATGGATATTGATTGAAAGGCTACCCTGCCCACATCACAAGTTATTATTTTGTCACACCTGCAATATCAAGGGTTCATTCTTACCTATTTCGGTGCTCTGATTAATTTGTATTAGATACTATAAAGCTACAAGTGAATGTTATCATCAGATTCCTATGCAAGTTTTAAGTATTGTATCTATATCTTATATCCATTTTACCCAATAAAGTATAGTATTTTACATGAGACAAAATGTTACAAGCAATTGTAATTTTTAGCTTCAATATAATATATTCATCTTATTTATTTGTATATATATATATATATATATATATATATATATATATATAAATATATTACTGATGTATTCCTATTGTGCATCAAATTGTTTTTACATTATTTTCTCTATGAAATCTACTGGGCGTAAAGAGGCAAGTAAACAACTTATACATTGTAATATGACAAGTAGAAACCCACGATTATATTTTTGTATTACAGCAGTGTGAAATAATAACCCATAATTATTGTTTAGCGTTAAATAATGCATTTCATTATATATTGAATGCTGTAATATAAATAAGTTGCGAGTGCGCATACACATATGATTTACGATTATTGTAAATGTAGCCAATAATAATAATAATGATAATACAAAATAAAAGTGATTATCTCATCAGCTCACATTGTGTCTTCAGGTTTTACTATCCAGATCCAAAATAAGTAAGTGTAGATGAACAAATCTAGTTTTGTATTAGTAAAGTTTCTAATAAGTTTTTTTCTAATTGTAATGACGCGGCAATGAACTTCGTTGTTTGACAACCATCTTTAGAAAGATTCCAGATTACAGTGCCGTTCTTGCACGAAGCTGTCGTGCCAGACAAGGGTCTTCCTCAACCACCCGGCCGAGGGGGGCGGAAGGACTGATCGCAAATTATACCTGTCAATAGGTGAGGTAATTACGCCTCTTGTGCTTCTTCGCTGAGTTCGTCCCCTCAGTAAAAACTATTTGTTTGAATAATTAACAAATTTTACAACTCTATCCATAGTTTGCTCACAAACATGTACTCTCGTTACCGGCACTTATCTTCACTACCCGCGATATTCCATCAACGAACAGAAACTCTAATTACATATTTTGTAACCATAGGCGTGCGCAGGGGGGGGGGGGGGGCAAGGGGGGGCCGCTGCCCCCCCCCCCCCCTTAGGATAGGTGAGCTTTTTTTTTTAAATAGAATTTGGCCCAGGGTATACCGTATACGCCTGCCGATCGTAAATGACGAGAAGAGGACCTATAGGCTATAGCACCTTCCTCATATTAAATATATTCCTCAAACTGTCACTGTTGCTCCAACTGCCTTGCCCGTTTGACCCGGGAAAGAATAGGTCCAGAATATAGTGCCTGTCGTAATGGGCGACAAAAATGCTGACTCCTGACATAATGGTTCTAATCTTACCTGAAGTCCTAGATTGGAATGACGTTGGAATCAGCTGACCGGCCTCAACATCAACTGTTGCCTTACCGCCAAGATTTTGGCTTTGGGACTGACTATTTCCTTCACTTTGTAACAATGATATCCACAAATAATTGTGTGAAATTAACCGATTAAACAGACAATCTGTCCTCCTCCAAATACGCTTAAAAACACGTTTAAAAATGCATGTCTTTAAAAAAAATCTCCTGCGGAGCTTCTTGTGGGGGGCATTCCCCCCACACCCCCCATTGGCGCCGCCGTGAAGTACTTTCATTGGGAATTTATTGTGCCCCCCCATTGATCAATCTCTGTGCACGCCTATGTTTGTAACTTTTATAAACCTCTGGTACAGGGTTGTATGTGTAACCAAATTACTAAACCAGCGATTGGAATATGGATGTTACCTCCAGTATTTGACACTCTGATACGCTCCGTACAACAGCAGATGATGTAAATGTAAGCTTGTTGCGTATACATCAATGGTTCATACTTCATGCTTACTTATAGTTTGATCTGATGGACATTTTATGAATGTTCGTAGGTTGTATACTATAAAAACACGACGTATTGTAATATATTTGTTAATTGTATACAATTGAATGTCGTTAAGTTTATGTCTACTTTTGTAAACTGCAATCGCCTATTCATAATCATTGATTTATTTGACGTAAAAGTACAAGATATTATTCTTATTATCATTTTATTGTTGCAATACATAGAAACTCGGTCAAAATTGGCATAAACATGTTGTACAGACATAAATGTCAAGTATTTCCATGTGCTTACCTTACTAAACTCTACTTAGAACGAATTAAATATATCATTTCACTGTCCATTTTATTTCTCCAAAACAACTGTGGATGCTATGTGCGGTCGTGGCCGATTTCTACTCATCCCAGCATTATAATATAATATGTGTATATATATATATAGTACCAAACCATTTTTACGGTGAAACCAATCCAACGTTTATTTTCATAAAATAATTGTCAACATTTCTACAACTGTAGAGTCATCGAGTGTTTCGCTGTAGCAGTGATTTTGATTTCGTATGCAAGTGTTTTTGGTTGTTGTGGTTTTTTATTTGTTTGTGTATGTCTTGAAAAGGAGAGTCGTCGAAACGTTGACAATTATTTTATGAAAATAAATATTGGATTAGTTTCAACGTAAAAATGTTTTCGTACTAACATTTCTCGTACATTTTTCAACCAACAAAATCTTAGAAATCATGTACATAATATATTATTTTACTATTGTTATTATAATTATTATTATTATTATCATTATCATTTTATTGTTGCAATACATACAAACTCGGTCAAAACCGGCATAAACATGGTGTACGGACACAAATGTCAAGTATTTCCATGTGTTTACCTTATTAAAATCTACTTAGAACTACTTAATATATCATTGTTATTATCATTATCATTATCATTATTATTATTATTATTATTATTATTATTATTATTATTATTATTATTATTATTATTATTATTATTATTATTATTATTATTATTATTATTATTATTATTATTATTATTATTTTTATATTATTATTAATTATTATAATTATAATAACTATTATTATTATTATTATTATTATTACTATTATGATTTTTTTTAGTGCCTTTGCAGTATTTGTGTATTTGGATATCATGGATGTCATGTGGTGGTTTTTCATCATCATCAGCATCATCATCATTAGCCATGTTTACATGCAGTATTGAGTATTGGAATTGTATTGTATTAAATCCGTTGTTTTCATCGTAGAGCAAAAACTCAAAAAGTCTCATGATCAACACTTAGCCACGAACAATATGCGGCAACGAAACTAATATGATTCACGAAAAACGTGTTGTAAATAAAGTACCTCACAAGACAAAAGAAAGGGTTTGAATTGTTCTGCGCCCGGCCGTGACTAGCCAGCGAGTAGTCGGGATAAGGACGGGCAGCAGTTCGAGACTGTGACAATAGGCACCTCCGCGGGGGCTATCCATTCATTCCTTGGGCCGACTTGGCCAAACGACTACGCGTCTGAACGGAACGGAACAGCAGCCGAGACCTTCCCTTGTCGACGTCTCGAGTAGAACTATCCCCACCACCACGCAGTAACATTTCCCCTCCGCTCAGAAGTGATTTTCAGAGGCATCTAGCGGGTGAAGGTAAATTATAGCTAGACTATACCTCCACGTTAAGTATTATAGGTCAATTTGACAAAATCACTGTAATAGTTTCTGAGGCTGGGTACTTATTACTACCAATTCAACCGTCTCGATTAGCCAAGTTGCAAAAATAAGAGACATTAAGCCCACATATCAATCAATCACTACCAATTCAAAATAAAGTAGAATGAGTTCCTTGCAATAAAGTAGATAAACAATACACAATGTCAATACCTTCTGCCAAAACATTGTTAATACAGTGGAACGTTATTTGTACGTTGCTCAGATGTACGTTTTTTTTTTGCATAGGCCTACCTATACAATTTTTGAAGTAAATTTGGTCATTGGCCAATGTTTCTTCCTGTTATTTATACATCATATACCGTTATTTCAGTTTAACGTTAGACTTTTGGAGAATTTGGTGCAGATAATCTCATTTACACGTTTTCTAATGTGCATATTGTGCTGGGCGCACAATAGAATAGAAATGCGTTGACTTTGAGTGTGCAACTGCACTGATCAGCTGATCAGCCTATCAGTCACTCAACAGCGCCTGGGATCGCCACATGAGTGCGGGCCAGGAGGCAATGGTCCCCCACTCCAAACAAAGTACTAAATGACATCTGAACAACTTTTCTGCACATGCTCTGATCGAATATCATTGCCAATGCAATACTTTTTTATTCTTTTCTACACTTTTTCATTTTAATGCGTTCTTTAAATCAACTACTATCAAAAACGTATAACCGACATTCCAGTGTAGCTACTCGAGACAATTAAAATTAGAAAACTTACATGAAGGGAGAGTTCATTTTTCTTGTCTTCTTTAAAAACCTTCTTTAAAGAATCTGCACACAGCTGACGTATAGACACTTGTCGGTTATCCAAAAACACAACCAATAGCTGTGCCAAGTTTTTTGAAAAGTTGAAATATGGATGCATAACGAGTAGCTCACACATACATCTCATTGCGATCTCTCCCAAATTCATTTCTTGCTGCAAATGGAATACAAAACAGTGTGTAATTATTTAACAAGGTATAGTTGCTTCACACAAACATGACTACTCAGTACTCACACAGCCCTAATGTCAACATTTCTTACCGGTGTTCTAACTCGGTTGTCACCTCTTTTCTTTTGAAGTACAGATGTCATTTTTTCCAACTTTTGAAGATATGTTTTATAGTTCTTCAGTAAAGACTTTTCATAGTTTTGTAAGATAAATGTGGCCTTCTTAACTGCAATTAATCAGAACATGGAAAATGAATACAGAATACACTTATAGCATGTTATACAACTACACTAGTACAAACTGGCAGATAGTGGGGGTGAAATACTTTAATACAGCAGTACATTGGAATGTTAAATACAAATAGAATAATGAATTTTGTATCCCTACTGGTTAAAATCTCCGTTCCAATGTAAATTGAATTTTGTGCAATGCTTCTTGTTCTAAAGATTTTCCCATTAGTATAACACTATTTCTCATCAAAACGTTTTTATGTGCTGATCTAATTTCTACATTGAATAGCAACAACTATTTTCTTAGCTCAACTGGGCTGTGTGTATGTATACCATTATACTGTATATATATATTAAAAAAAGTGATTGAATATAATTGAAGTTATCCTCTAGCTATCTGACCTAGTTAGCAACCCTCCCTAAGATGTCCGGTCCTGCCAGCACACATCCCACCTGCATCCATCGTCGGATCATTCAAACGAACGGAGAACAGACAATGTAGCGGACTAAACTAAAGCGTCATGTGTGTATGTGTAAAAAGCTAAAATTGCTTACACGTGTATTTGTTAAGTTAGTGTACTTTAAATTCTGGCATATAGAGGCTTGAGATTAATATTATACATGAATGCATTCTTATTATTTATGAGTGTTTAACGATAGCTTAAAAAGCTTTATATCGTTATACGTACTATTAATCAAAATTTAAGAAAAAAACATTTGTTTTATTTTTCTGGATTCAAAAAAATCCCTTGGCCACCCAGAAAAAAATTAATGGTCGCCAATAGCATATGATTGCGTATCTATGGACCGATGATTATTATACGTAGTACTTTAAAACATCCTTACACTTGACTCCTTCGTCTTCCATAGGTTTGATCTGATACGATGGCAACAGATCTTTGAATACTTCCAACAGTGACAATGCGCAGTACTTTTGAATAGTTACTCCAACTTCAGAATCTGATTCATCCAACATATCCAAAAGCCGTTTGAAATTCTTGATCTAAAAATCAACACACAGATCAAACATTATTCAATAATCACTAGGTCTATTATTGTATTTAGGCTATGGGTACCTACACATTATGTAGGCCTACATGGATATTTAAAAACTTGAAGAAAAACCTAGGTTCAGAAAGAAAGTAAGGTCCATTACCAGTACAGTAGGCTATAAATGTCAACGAGAATGATGACTGATGAAACATGTAGACGTATGTTTGTGAGATTGAACTTGATGACAAAGAACACATTATATACAAATTTCCCAGAAATTTGGGACTTCAATAACTTTTATTTTAAAACATCCTTTTATTAAAAAAAGTGCATTCTGTTTCTGAAAAAGTTCTACCAACTACTAGTTGTAGTATGATAATATTTAAAAGCGTTACTTTAGCCTTTGAGTGTAATGTAGAACGTGCAACTCAAGATATATATCTACCAACCTTTGTTTCAGGATTTTCCAGCAATCCACTGGCCAGCACACCAATACGAAACTTTTGTTTCTGCAACAACTTTTCTCGTATAGCCAGAATGTTTGCTGTACTGACAGGTTCGTTCAGATCAAGACCATTCAAAGTGCCATCGTCAACTAACAGTTCTTCGTCACTGTCATTAGAAGCGTTTTTAGTTTCTTGCGTTGTTTCTGTAGAAACTACGTAGTCTTCATCCATATCATTAGCTAAGAAATTAAGAGACAAAAAGTCAGGTTGTAGGCCTACGTACATACTGTATTCAGTGCTTAAAAGGGGCGAGGTGGTGTCAGGCTCCCACCACTTCTCAACAAGGCGTATTACCATCCCGCTACTTATTACGTACGATAACAACCGGAATGGTTAGAATCGGGAAGACACACCAAAAATAGATTCTCTCATCCTCAGAGATGACTTTAACGACGCGTGGGGAGGACGTTTGTGGAACACATAATTGTTAAAGTCTTCTGTCACCCGTCATTCCTTACTACCCAAAAAATGACCACTACTCATAGAACGGATCATACTCTTTCACATATAATAGCCTACACAGTCATACTGTTTCCACCCTCACTCCCCACCACAGTCTGGCCAATGAGTGGCGTGCACAAACAGTAGTTTTATATTTTAGCCTAGTTTGATATTAGGGACCTACATTCTCAAAGTAAAAATAGAACATGTTAATACAGTGCCTGTACTATCTATTAAACTTGACGATGATTACGGACCCCCCCCCCCGTTTTACGTGTGCAGGGATAATAGTTGTATGAACAGCTAGCTATAGCTCTTGTGTTCACCATCCCACCTACTTTTATTTCCACTTCGAGCACCGACTGTATTGCATGTGTCTTTACATAGGCTTTTGCCTACACATTGATTGGTATAATACAGATACAGATATGTAGCGACCAGTATTCTGCTCAGACCTGGACTGCCGGCAATACTTTGTTACCATTCAGCATAGATGACTTTAAAAAAAGAGTATTTTGTAGGATCAAGATTCTTGTTGATAAAGGGATGCCCCTCCAAATTTAAATATCTGAATATGTACCAACCCATAACTTATACTTGATATTCAATTTCTTAGCTCATTCATTTTGCTAAAGTAGTCGTACAGCAACTACGGGAATACTTTTGTCATCAATCAATGACATGTTATCGGTCTCGGCCAACCCGAGCAGGTATTTGAATTAGCCATGACTGCTGGTTGGCTGCCGCTCACCCACCCGTAACGGAAGCATTACCGAAGTTGTTGTACGACGACTATATATATACACTTTAATGTTAAATGTAAATTAAAAAGGTTGTAGGCCTACTTACATTCAATCAATCTCCGAACAAGTCCTTGCTTAGTTTTGATAGGCAACATAAGCTTAGTTTTTTTCGACTTATCATTAGTAGCATTTTTCTCATATGCCTCTTCATATGCCTCATCATCATCATCTTCCAGTGGTCTTTTAGGTCTGTTTTCTTTTGAATCGTTGCTAAAATTTAAATAAAGTTTAAAAGCCTAACTTAGCCTATACATTTTCAAGGTAGGGCCTACTTGGACCTACATTAAAAAAAATGTATTCAAGTAACTTAGTATGTAGGATGGGGAAGGATGGGAGAACTAAGGATGGGAAAAAAGTTATTAGATATTAGGTGGATAATTAGACATACCGCTTTATATTTTTAATTTTATTTACTTATTCATATAAATTTGTAGGGCCTATTTATTTTTTTAAAACCTACTTACTACCCAGGTAATCTGCGGGTATTGTAAACGGGTACCAGGGTTGTAAAATTCAGGTCTCGTCATTCCTACCATGGAGTTCCTCAATATTTTATAAGAACACTTCTTTTGTGGAAATGTCTCCTGCTGCATACTTACCCTTTGTAATGCATGTGCTTGAACATTGAGTAACTCTTGTTCGTAACGGCATCTTTCAAGAATGTGAGGTCATCACTCTCCATCATACCCAACATTCCTTCTCCATGATCACTTTCTTCTTCTTCTTCCTCATTTTCGTCACGCTGAGGGTGAAGTTGTTCACGCTGAGCTTTTTCAGGATGTTTCTTTTGCTGGCTTCTTTGCTTTACTTTACCACTTTTTAAAAGCTTGGTTTGTTTCTGGTTATTGCGTTTCACTTGGCTGACTCGTGACTTTTTCTTTTTCTGAACAAATAAAATGCATAATTTTAAATTTTGACAGCAAAGCTCCACTTCTTTTCACCACTCTAACGTTAAATTGTTCTCTATTACATATTGGTTTGTATATAGGCCTAACAGACCATTCACTTTCTACAGAGAGTGTTTCTTATCTGTTCTAGGTTTTCCTGGAGAAATAGGCTACTTAGCTAAACTAAACAAGCTGTTTCATTTGAGGAAGGACTTGGAACTGATAGATGCCAATCTAATCAGCTGTATAGTGAATATCCAGGCAAGAAAGTGGACACTGACTTGGGGAGAGGGAGATTGTATGGTTCTGTGGGGAAATTATATTAGGCCTCGAAATGAAAATGTTGAATGGCACCCCTAAAACCTTACGAGCAATGGTCGTCCCAGTAGCAAGCACCCTTTTTGACCCACATGATGCCAAGGCCCAAGGGTAGTGATGCTCTGGAAGGGGTACAAAAGAGAGCGGCGAGAAGGGTGCTAAGAAGGGCGAATAGATGGGTGGAGATAGAGATGGAGGATGGTAGGAAGAGGAGGGAGTATGAGAGCGTAACGGAACTGGTCAAGGAGGTTGGGAGACGCTTGCGGACAGAAGATGGAGGGACCGGCTGGGTAAAATGTACAGGATAGTAAGGAAACATGACGGGTGGGGGGAGTTAAGTAGGGCGGTTGACGGAGCCAGCTACATGGGAAGGGGGGATCATCAGTGGAAGATAGAAAGAAGGTTATGGAGGACGGATGTGGGTAAGTTCTCTTTCCTGGGAAGGACGACCGTTGAGTGGAACCAGTTAGATGGGGAGGTTGTGGGGGCTAGGGAAGGTAAAGGCTTTTGCCTACAGGCTGAGGCCTAAACCCGAACCCAGGTTGATAGAAAAGGCAAAAGGCGATGGTCTTGGGGAAGGAGGAAGGATGGAAGCAAGGGGGTGATGGATGAGAAGGAAGCAAGGGAAACCGAGAAGAATGGAAAGATAAAGCCTGATGGAGGAAGGGAGGATGATGCGAAGAATGGGAAAGGAGGAGTAATGAAGGAAGCGGAGAGTCTCTTGCCACCGGCGTACGGCCAACTGTGAAGCCTAGTTTATGATTGACGGAAACGGAATCGTGGTTGGAAGTGTGTTCTGAAGACGTGAAATAAGCCGGAACATGTTCGGGTCTATTCGGCTGAAGTCGACCATTCTCGGCTTGTTGTTGTTGCTGTTAGCTGCCTTTTTGGTTGGTTGGTTTGGTGTCCGTCCACGGTTGTTTACTCTGCGCATGCGTACACCGTGTCGGAAACGGCAACGTGAACGCCAAAGTTAGGACTTGGTTGCCGTCTCGCGTTGGCAACCCGTCAATCATAAACGCTCCGCCGTGTTAGCTATCTACCAACATTCACAATCACGTTTCCCAATTCCGTTTCCGTCAATCATAAACCAGGCTTGAGAGAATAGGCCTAAGCCAGCAACAACAAACCCAATTGTTCACCAAAAGCTTTGAACCCCCCCATTAATTTTGTAGACCTATGCATTAACTTTGTAGGTCTATCTAGAGACATAAACGATATGAATCGGGGTGTTGGTCTCGAAATTATATTATTGTATCATAAGACTAAGCCTAGGCTAGCCTAGACGTAGGGCCAGGACCTAGGTCCCTAGGCTAGGGGCCTAGGCCTACTGACCAAGCCGGCACCATTGGCCGGCACTGGCCTAAGCCTAGCCCTACGAAGGTGTTTGTTTACAGCAGAGTTTTACAGAATATAAGCACCTACCGTAGCCATTCCATACACTAAGTATTAATAAACGAACTATTAACAACCCGACTCCTTGCACACAAGCTTGGAGAACACGCACGTGTTTACTTTTTGATTTGACTCGACAACGACAAGTGGATTGGATTACGCAGTTCCCACCATGGTGTTCGCATGACGAAAAACGCAGTCCATTCGTAATGTCGAGCACAAGCGGAATTTTTGTTATAATTTCACATTTGTCTTTACATGTTCAACGATTCTTAACGAAATAAAAAACTTTAATAGGAAGGTGAACAAGCATTCCTCTATGACTGGCAACCCATCAGTTGAAGAGAAAAATAAACTGGAAGAATAATTCAGAACACAACAAACACAACAACAAAAATAACTGAAATTTAAAAATACCGCTCTTCGCAACATTCGGTCGGGTACCCAGTTCGTGTAGGAACTGAATGACCCTGAAAACAATCACTGCCTGCTCGATGAAAGCTCGATGAAAGCTGTGAACTCGCTCAAAGATGGCCGCCCTCAGCAGCTGAAGTTCAAGGTCTGTTTTGAACGTACAAGTCAAGTTTTGCAGATTAGATTTTTCAATAGGTAGGCTAGGCCGACCTAGAAAGATACGCTTAAGTTGCAGTAATATTAGTACGCACAATTACGTTACGTGCTCCTTACTACGAATATTACTTCACTTGATTACGAATAACGTTTGAACGGGTTTTTTGTGGTAAGTCTTCGACCTAGGCCTAGGCCCCTAGGCCTAGGCCTAGCTGAACCCTAGCCTAACGAAGGCCTAGGCCTTTGGATTTCTACTGCAACCCCAAAGCCTATGTAGCAAACAGACAGGCCTAAGCTTGGGCCTAGGCATGCTTGGCGTATCTGTTGATAGTTCTTCCTCTTTCGCTTTAAATTTTATTGAAACATTCAACGAAGTTAAGACAATTCAACCCAAGATTGGCTAGGCCTATAGCCTAGCTAGCCTAGGCCTACCTAAAAATAGGCCCTAGTCCCGTAAGAAGTAGGCAAATTTACTTGGAAAAAGGACTAACCTAGGCCTAAGCCTAGGCCCTGTTCTAGGCCTAGGCCTATTTGGGTAGGGGTCCTATCGCATAGGCCCTAGCTAGGCCTAGGAGGCCTAGGACCTAATCCTAGCTCATGGATAGGGTTGCCAACTATTGAATATGAAAATACGTGAATTTTAAAATTGATTTGAAATGTAGAGGGAAAGAGGACGGCGATGTCCCAGTTGCCGAAGGCCAAATTGCTGCAGGCGCAAAAAGTTAGGTCCCGGAAAATGAGTTTGGGGATTTGATCTAACTTTGCAGGTGTAATTTTCTCATTCAGTTAATGATTAATTTGGGATGGTAGATTGAATTATTATGTACCTTCTACATTTTGTCAATCTATTTTGCATCACGTAAAATCTTTATAGGCTATCCCGTTTTAAATAATTATAAAAATTTTGACATGAAAGAGAATAAATACCAACAACTTGTAACTTACCTGGTTGATCTGTTTCTATTGTCTAACCATTTATGTACCATCATGTACCATAATGAAACAACGGAGTGGATAATCGTACGGTCAGCCGTACAAATAATGTTGCACTAGTCGTACGGTCAGGGCCGCCATCTTTAATTTTGCGAATTAAGCGCTAAACGGCGAGCGTCGGTATCACTTCGACAATAGCTGTGCAGCCACGCCGCGTCGCGCCATTCGACGACTACCTTCCAGAGAGGTAGGATCATGGCGTTGCAAGAAGGCGATCGTTTTAGCAATCCGAGGGAATTTTTTGAGCAATTAGCCAAATCCAGGGGTGTATTTTTAGTTGGGTTAAGTATTCAAATTAAAAATACACTCCTTGACCAAATGATGACAATTTCCATATTTGATGGCCATCTATAGGCATTGGGTTTGAAATTCAAACCCAATGCTAGGCCTATAGGTCTAAACTCGATTCCCTTTGCGGTATTTCTTGCGAACAGCTGATCGGCATTTATAAAATACATTGTCTTGATATGTAAATCACGTTAAATATGGCAATATGGCGTACGTAAGTATATGAAAACACCCTAAAACCAGTTCGACTGCCAGTATGAATCCTTAGATAAGTTTGTGGCTTTTAGTTCAAGACGTTCAAAAGGTTGAAGATTTTTATTGATATTGATATTGATATTTAACAAATACATGTTACAGCATGGATACCAGCCCCCAAAGTGCCTAAGCTCCGCTATAAGGGACATTACAGACATTACATTACTCTACATTACACATTACATTACAGGTTAGGGGGAGTGTTTACCTTGAACCACAATAGCAGCCGATCAGCTTGGGCATTGGGTTTGCAAACCCAATGGCTCGGGCTCACGTCCTTGAAGAAAAGATGGCCTCTAATTATTACGATGGTGACAGCTTAGAATATCCAACCTTCTTGACAATGATCACGTACATCGTTTACATCAGTGACTTTATGAATCTCTCTCTGTATACACTATTTTAATCATGACCGTACGAATAATCTAGTAGGCCCTACCATATTATTACGCCTGGCCGTACAGTTTTCAGTGACTGTACGATTAATTTTACACTATTGTTACGGCGCGCCTCCATCCAATCAAATCATTGACCGTACGAATAATTTTGCACTATTATTACGGCTGACCGTACGAATATCCACAGCCATGAAACAACTGTCTCAACATAAGACTTTAAGTTCAAAATGCTCAAATGCTCAAAACTGTGTAGGCCTACTGTTAGTAAGCGGAAGTTTACGAAATGTGTATTTTAAAACAAACTGAAAATACGGGAAAACTGATTCCCGTGTAGAGTTGATACGGGAAGCGGGAAATCACAGTGGAAAACGGGATTTCCCAGGAAATACGGGAGAGTTGGCAACCCTACTCATGGGAGTGTCTTACCTAGATCTAGAAGAACCAATGTTTTTCCAATTGTTGAAAGTTTATTAGGTGGCGAGTTTTCCTCTTCGGTTTTCTATTTCTCTGTCTCACTCCTTGTTCAACCAAGGGCCTCATTCACGAGGCCATAGTAAGATTTGGCTGACACCGGCTTGCTACCGGTAGTAGGCCTAGCACTTACTGTAGCGTCCTACCTTTAACATTGTTAAACTTTATGAGTAGGCCTACTGGTAGTGGAAGAACGAGTGAAACAACGAAGACTGAACGTGTTATGTAACTAGCAGAAGACTGCTAAACCAAAGAGCCAAACAAAGACAAGTTTTGATTTCAGTGCAACCCTGAAGGGCCCAGTCTCTTTTCACTGACTTGGTTTTCGGTGAGACCAACTTTAACACCACTTTGCCAGAAAACAAGTAGGACTCCTGCCAATAGCTATCCGTCCTGCATCGTACTCTCTCATACTTAACAAATACTCTGTAGGCCTACTCTCATGGTTAAAACTTAGAAGTAATAATCCTCGTCCTTTCAGCACTCAAATTGTCAAATAATGGTGCATAGCCTACTGCTATTTATTCATTAAAATGTATTCAAAAATTGACAGCTAAACCTTTGCAGTAGGTAGGCCTAATTTTGACTAGTTGCCTCAAGAATGTATAGTGCCCAGTCATAGGTCTACTTAATGCTGCAAATTATTCATATTCAAAATTAAATAAGTCTAGAAAATATACTTATTGTGGACATTATTAATGATCATTGAGAATGAACTTGGATTCTTAATTTGTTGCAGGTATGTGACACTAGTACGAGTTCATCACTATGGAAGCCTTAATTCCTGTGATAAATAAGCTGCAAGATGTCTTCAACACAGTCGGCGCTGACGCAATTCAACTTCCCCAAATTGTTGTTGTCGGTACCCAAAGTTCTGGTAAGAGTTCTGTGCTGGAGAGTTTAGTTGGTCGTTCGTTCTTACCTCGTGGAACTGGCGTTGTTACACGACGTCCATTACTTCTTCAACTGATCTACTGTCCAAAGGATGATCAACGTAGGTCGGCAGAAGAAGGTACTCTTAATTTAGAGGAATGGGCCAAGTTCTTGCACATAAAAAACAAAATCTACACGAATTTTGATGAGATACGCCTGGAAATTGAAAATGAAACGGAAAAAATGGCTGGTCGAAACAAAGGCATTTGCCCGGAACCTATCACTTTAAAAATATTTTCTACCAAAGTACTCAATCTCTCGTTGGTTGATTTGCCAGGAATCACCAAGGTTCCAGTGGGTGATCAACCTGAAGACATAGAACAGCAGATCCGAGAGCTTGTTATGAAGTACATTGGTAACCCAAACTCTATCATTTTAGCGGTAACAACAGCAAACACCGATATGGCCACCAGTGAAAGTCTGAAGATAGCCAAAGATTGTGACCCAGATGGGCGGAGGACCTTGGCAGTTGTTACAAAGCTAGACCTAATGGATGCTGGAACTGATGCCATTGATATTTTATGTGGCCGAGTAATACCAGTAAAATTGGGCATCATTGGAGTGGTCAACCGCTCCCAGCAAGACATTATTGACCGAAAGACGATAAGTGAATCATTAAAAGACGAAGCGGCATTTCTTCAAAGGAAGTATCCAACTCTTGCACCCCGTAATGGAACACCTTACCTGGCAAAAACTTTGAATCGGCTGCTGATGCACCACATTAGAGACTGTCTACCAGATTTGAAGACACGCGTAAGCGTTATGGTCTCGCAATTTCAATCCCTTCTCAACTCGTACGGAGAGCATGTTTCAGACAAGAGTCAAACTCTGTTACAAATCATAACAAAATTTGCTTCAGCATATTGCTCAACTGTTGAGGGAACGTCGAGAAATATTGAAACAACGGAGTTGTGCGGAGGTGCTCGCATCTGCTACATATTTCACGAAACATTTGGTCGTACTTTGGATTCCATTCACCCTCTAGCTGGACTTACAAAAATGGACATTTTAACAGCAATTCGCAACGCAACAGGTACCAGACCAGCTTTGTTTGTTCCAGAGGTATCGTTTGAATTGTTGGTTAAACGACAAATCCGTCGCCTGGAAGAACCGTCCCTGCGTTGCGTGGAGTTGGTGCACGAGGAAATGCAGCGCATCATACAGCATTGCGGCACCGAAGTGCAACAAGAAATGTTACGCTTCCCAAAGCTTCACGAACGGATCGTAGACGTGGTCACTCTGTTACTTCGCAAACGATTACCAACTACCAATGCTATGGTAGAGAATTTAGTTTGTATCGAGTTGGCTTACATTAATACCAAACATCCCGACTTTCACAAAGATGCAGCACTCGTTCCGTCGCTGCTTAAATCTGTGGAGGAAGACGAACGGCAGCTACGACCGGCTAATAAAAGAACTCCCGTACACGTAAGTTCTTTTAATTCTCATTTGCCTGAACTAGATAAGGACATGCCCAAGAATCACAGTCTGCAGCGTTTCAATGGAAGTCAGGGGTCGGTGGAAAACTCGCCAAACCCCACTCCAACTCATCAAATAGATAATAAAAATATGCCAAGTCCACAAAAACCTGTTAATTTATTGCCAGAGGTGCCAACACAAACCAGCAGAAAGCTTTCCGAACGGGAACAGCGCGACTGTGACGTCATCGAACGACTGATCAAATCTTACTTCTACATCGTACGGAAGTCAATCCAAGATAGCGTACCGAAAGCCGTTATGCATTTTCTGGTGAACTACGTACAGGATAACCTTCAGTCGGAACTAGTCACTCATTTGTACAAGTCGGACCAGGCGGAAGAACTTTTAAACGAGTCTGAGCACATTGCCCAGAGACGCAAGGAGGCGGGCGATATGCTCAAGGCACTACAACGCGCTGGTCACATCATAAGCGAGATCCGAGAAACGCACATCTGGTAAAATAGTTCATAATATTTAAATCAAGTCCTTGCACTTCAAAAGCTTATTTGCTACAAATCGCTTTATACTGTACTGGTAGGCAGGAATGATATTGGGTATACAATCAACTCAATCGATAGGATGGAGTAGGACTAGAATTGACCCCGATATTGTCATAGTTATTATTAGGCCTACTCGATGTGTTTTCAAAATGTATCTCAAGCTGATTTGAAAGATATATAAAACTGATATTTGGTAGTTAACCCCGTTAGTCACAGGCAAGAAGTGCACTTGTGAATGGACGCCATTACAGTAAGCTTGTTAAGTGCATCATTAAACGACAGTAATTTTAGTCGGTTGGGCCATCACTTGCTGAGCAAGCAAACATGATAATTAGTTACCTACAAAGCTAAGAAATAAATCTAGACATGTAGGCCTACTACATATTATATTGTTGAGTGCAATGCATGTGTAAGTAGCACCAAAAATGAAGGATTTTTTTAACATTCTTAGAAATGCATATTTTAATTTTTAGAAACAAATAGATTAGCAAAGAAAGAATGGACAGATTGTCATGCCAATCAGCCAAAAGACAAAACTGAACTTTCAGTGACGAGAAACGTTTGTTTTTATATTGCCCCCTGTACCCACTACTGTAAATAAACTAAGTAGTTGGCTACAGTGCAACTTAATTTAGTCGAAGTACATTTTCAAAAGAATATCTTTTAAAGATTTATGGGCATGTGTACTGGATGAACGAGGAACTCATTTTAGAAAGTGTAGACCTACTTAGAAAAATGTTTAAATATTTGTTACGCACTCATGTCTGGGAACGGGATCAACAGATGCAGATTTGAATGAAAGTTCAAGTATATGTACGATGTACCCAATGTCAATCCTCACACGAAAACATTAGGCATAGAATCTAGATAGTAGAACTGCACATAAATGTTTGATCAGGGTGTGTAACCTATTAGGTGTATAACTTAAAAAAATTAACTGTGTAGCGTGATCATGAAACTCGAATCGCCACTTTGTCATGTTAGTCAGCTATCTAGTTACACCTTGTATTATTTAATATTTTAAATAAATGTTGTAATTTCAATTTTCAATATGTTTCATGTAGGCCTTGCCTACTCTAAATGTGTTGCTTTCTGCGTCGGTAAAGCCAACGAACATTGCCTAGTGTGTGTGTGGTTCTGTATCATTTGAACTAGGTCAATGTAGAACGTATCTAGGCTATGTTATTCTAGGCTAAAATGTAAAATTTCAATAAAAATTAAATTCTAAGAGTACTAACCAGTAATTAGCCTACTTAATTAACCTATTTTCCAAAACTGTGTCTCCTTGATCTCGGTGGTATGGCATCGTATAACCCAGTGATTCCCAACCAGGGTGCTGGAATATCTCATGTAAATTACTACAGTATAGTTAAGGCAGCTGAGCAAACTTTTTGGTTCTGAAGACACAGTGGCTGCAATTTTTTTATTGGCGCTTGATATGCATTAAACATTGATCATGTCATAGGTATCTCATTCAAGAGCCACACGCAACAACGATACTGCAAACTTTTCCCTGTCAAATGCATTGTAACTGTGTACTATCTTAAAGTGAAACTAAACACAATTATCATAGACCTTACAAAACCATTTCCCTTCATGTGTTACTTGTTCAAGGTCTTTGGCATCTGGAGGGTGGACTATGTAGGCCTAATATATTATTTAATTTTTAAGTGTGGCCAAGACCCTATTTATTCCCAAATTGTTCCGCATACTTGACATTTATTTCTTTCCAGTTCCTTTCAGTTCCGGCACCCATCCCAGCCCTACCTAAAATCAGAATCATCTACTCTGATATTTTGAGCAACAGCTGCATAGTATGTTCAGGAAGTACGCTTCTGGTAATTATACATAGGCTACCGTACTGCACTTAATAAAATAAAAAAAAATATGTAATCATTAATCAAGTGTTTCTATCATTTACATTTTTCATGCAATTCAGGTTTCTCACCACACTGTTATACAGGACAAACTAGTGATGTGTAATGATTAATGAACAATTAATTTTCAATGACACCGGTAAATATTGATTGACGTTATAGGGTGTATTCCTCTCACACTGTATTCATCATATCTAGCTGTCCGTGTGCCTGTCTGTGTGTCTACGTAGCAATAATGCAGATAGTGTGTGGGGGGGGGGGGGTTAGTGGTTCGTTTTGCACAAACACCAGCCCCTATCAATATGGCAATATCCACCATTTTACCCATGTAGTCTAAATGAAATCAACTTCATCGGAATAGGTACGTATTACATTTTGGTGATTTCACTTTCTTCTTTTCTATTGCCAATTTTCAAATTCAAATCTTGCACTAAAACTGTACCAGCCATGTAATTTACCATATTTATTTAAATCTCTCAATAACAAGAATAAAATTGTTACATGGTTCTTCATATTTTATACACATAGAAGCCTTCTTAGACTCCTCTTAATCATATTGTCAAGAGGTGTTATATTATGTATATAATCTGCATTTAAAAAAATAATGGTTGTTTCAAACCCAGAAAAAAAAATACACTCATTCTGCTTTTTTGTTCGATTTTTGTTTTCCTATAATATAATCATATTTCCGTTTGATAAAATTCTTTGATTTTGTCTTTGTCTTCTCTTGACTAATGTCAATGGTCTGTAAATCTGACTCCGTACTTTTATGAAAAGTTTTTTCTGGAACACAAACTTCACTAATAGAATCCTGAAGAAGGCAGGTAACCTTCTGAACAGCTTCGTCACATTCACTTCCTTCTAGAATCTCCTTGGCTGGTAATACTTGATTCCTGAAAAATAGTAATACATGTATTGAAAACATATGGTCCAGAAACTAATCAAACCAAATTGTGCAAAGTAATTATGTTATTTAATTGCTTATCATGTAATTAAATAACGACCTATAATAGTTATAGGATTTATTTAATTAACTGGGATGCAGGTATTGAAGTACATACAAAAGAACAAACAGGAATTAGAGAAGATCAGAAGCTTTCTCAGAATGTGAATTGGAATTAATTTTAAGATATGTTACCGACTTGGTATGAATTAAGACTAATACGTATTGAACAAGCATTGCACTCTGCAATATACTCTGGCCATGTCCTACATGTAAAGGCCATACATTTTGCAAATAAATAAAAAAACTTTCAAGTTTCAATACCAATGAAATTTGATTTACCGGTAACTTATATACTCCATACCATATTTATATTATCTGGAACACATTTGTAACATTTAATTTTCATGTGATGTGTTCTACTTTTCATGCAGCTGCTTACTAAGTTTCAGGTGACCTGTTTGTCTCCCATAGGTTTATTATCAGGTAGTACGTTTATGTTTATGTGTTTACGTCTTCAAACACAAACAAACCCTAATATATATATGCACCTCCTGGGACCTGGACACGCAAAGCTGAAGTGGTATCTTAGATTTACTTAAATCTTTCAATAGTTACCACTCGTCTAACATCGGAGAGATAAGATACTGTGATGTGTATCTGTATCCAAGCAATTCTAATGATTTATATTGAAATGGTTCTTAATTAACCACAACAACAAAACACATAACACAACAGTCACAACTCACAACAGATAAAAAAAATTCTGTAACTCATAGCCTCAAAGTTTTCTTTTATCGTTTGTGCCAAGATGGCTTTTTTCAGCCATTCTTTTGTCAACGTCATAAGATAGCAAACACAACTATTAGACTATTACTTAGTATAAAATTCTCCAAACCTTAATATAGATGTTTGTATAGAGTCTCGGAGTTTTGCCCAGAAGTCCCACAACTTGCTAGTTCGCGTATAATCCAGCAGGAAGTAGTAGCTTAATTCTGGAGGCAGGTCACAATGCTGATACAAACAGGGAACAACTTTTCTCTCCCTCTGACCTAAAACAGAATTGATTTAATTTTATTTCCGTAACTATTCTTTCAAATGTTTTGTAATTAACTTTTTCAGTAGTTGGTACATAATTATGATTTATGAAACAAACCTCGATATTTTTTTCAAACTATTTCTATTTTCTACTTACCGATCCCCAAAGCTTGGGCAAACGTAACGAAAAATTTATTTGCTTCACTCTTAAGAAAGTGTGGCGACACGATCACGATGAGACGATTACAGCGTTCTTTAATTAGTCGCATGATTGCTTCGTGCTCAAATGCAAGACCGCCAACCAGGTCCCTGTCCCGTATGCAAAGCTGGAGAGAAAAAAAGAATTTAGCACTCGGAAGTGTCAGACCAAATGTCCGCTGATAAAAGAGGTTTTTTTATGTGATCAAGGCAAAAAATTGTATTATTTTTCAACACAGCTTGGTCAACAGACAGATGAGATGTTGCACAAGTGAAGAAGTCACCCCACACAAACAACAAACTAAACACATAAATTATGAACAATAATACAGGATTAGGTCTACAAATTTAAATTAATAAATAATTAATTGACTAGTTAGGAAACTGGTTTGAAAAAATGAAGTGCCCAGGCATTGACACTGCTTACCTGCTACCAGTATTATATAAGATAAGGCATCAGCATAGTTTGTCCCGTTGCTCATGGGGCGAGTTGGCGGCAAAGAGGAACGAAAATACAAGCAGCAGAGATGAAGTTCCTAAGGAGCGTAGCAGGAGTGACGAAAATAGAAAGAGTGCGTAGTGTGAATATTAGGAAAGAATTGGGGGTTGAGAGCCTAAACTTCAAGTTAGGAAAAAGTTAGGCAATCCTACTAGAGCTGGTAGTTTTGCTTTTGGAATTTTTGACTTACCTCTAGGTCTATATGTTTCTTTGAATTGTGTAAAAACTAAAAATGTAAAAGCTTTTAACCCAATTTGGAATCAAACCAAAGTATGTTACCCCACAACAAACCATATATTATTTTACCTTAAGTCCAAACTCGTTCTCCATCTTATTTACTATCTGTGAAGCAAAATCGTGATCTTCTTCTGCGTACAAGAGAAATGCGTGGTAATGCTGTGGTTCCGCGAGTCCTCTCCCAAGTCGGTTTACGTCACCTGTACCCGGGTAAATAATTAATATGTGAGCTGGCGGCATTTTAATGCAATTTCTTGTGAAAAGCACAAATTACCGGTAGTACACTACCTACTATAGTAGTACTCACCTTCCTACCAAGACCATAGCCCCAACAGCACCTTGTATATTGCGTATCTTCTTTAGTCTAATTTAATTTAGTTAATTTTAATTAGTCTGCCATGTGACTAGAGTAAATGCAGTAATTAAGTTTATTTTTTGGGAGTGTGAACTGTGTGAAATGCATTTTTAAATGAACTCCACTAAGTAGGTATGTGTACTCACCAACGGTAATGATCTGCTTATCTAACGCTAAATTCAGATCACTGGATGATATGGAAGAGTTTTCCTTGGTCTCATTTAAATATTGGATAACATCATGATCTGAAATAATAAATTTTTTATTTCGTTAGGTTGGTTGGGGACATTATGCTATTTACCGTAATCCCACTCACATTGTACTACTGTATTTCTACACGCCATAGCCGATCAAAATAACAAAGTTGAAGCCCAGTCAAAATAGTATAGAAGGGATAATGCCGATCTATGGAAGGCCATACTGGATTGGAGAAGAAACGCGACGTCCACTGAAGGGGTACAGAAGAAACCGAGTCTTCCTATGACAGTCGAAGTCGAAGACAGTCATCCACAAGTGTGCGACGGCCCGACGATGTAGTCGAATACATTTTTCTCTACTGGTTGACCAGATCCAGCATAATAGCATAATAATAGTGGCATAATAGCCAAATCTGGGCATTTAGTTAGAAGAAGATATTCCAAAGAGGTTAGAAGCAGCAGCAGCACCCGCATCTCCTCCCAACACAAACTACGCAGTACAACACCAACACTCACCACACTCCCATATCAGACCCAGGCTGTGCCCGAGAACTTCCGAGACTAGATATAGTCACCTGTGAAAAAACTGGGTGCCTTACTCAAATTTATGCATATTTTTCTACCTATAATTCATCATAAGTGGGTACTAGTCTATTATGCACCTACTATATATACCGTATAATATATCTAGTTAATGTATTGTCAAGATGAATACACAGGCATGGAAAAGAAAAGAAATGGACAGGACAGATTACAACATACAAAACTATATACAAATAAAATACCAAGTAAAACAGATAGTAAAAGCTGAAAAGATCAGGACAATGCTGGAAATGGCAGACAAGCTTGAGGAAGATCTGGAAGGAAACAAGAAAATGATATATGGGATGATAAAGGAAAAGCGCCGAGATAAGGAGGAACAGAGATTTATGCAACATAGAGGCGAGGTGACCCGAGAACCAGAAAAGATTAAGAAAATGTGGGAAGAGTATTTCTGTAACCTGTTAAATAAACCAGGTCTTGATCAACAGGAACAGGGAACTCTGGTAGAGATGACGGAAGACCCACCGAGCCCCATACAGGGGACAACCACAGAGGAAACAACCACAAACGAGGAGGATGAGTCAATCACACGTGAGGAAGTATGTCAGGCTATTAGAAGACTTAAAAATGGAAGAGCACCAGGGGTGGACGAAATCGCGATTGAAATGATCAAGGCAGGTGGTGCAGTCGGTATTGATTGGATGCATCGAGTGGTAAAGGCAGCATGGGACCAAAACCAGGTACCAGAGGACTGGTTAAGAGGAATAATCGTACCAATATTTAAAAAAGGAGACAGGAAAGAATGTACAAACTATCGAGGAATCACACTTCTTAGCCAAGCTGCCAAAGTGTATGAAAGCATCATGGAGAAAAGGGTCAGGAATACTGTTGAACCATCGCTAAGAGAAGAACAATATGGGTTCAGACGGGGCAGGTCAACTATTGATCCTATATTTGCTCTGAGGCAAGTCATGGAAAGGGCATGGGAAGAAAACGCAACCATACACATGGTTTTCCTAGACCTCGAAAAAGCGTATGACCACTTACCAAGAGAAAGAGTGTGGGAGAGTTTGAGGGTAAAACAAGTGGGCGAGAGGTTGATAGAAAGGATACAAAGTATGTACTCAAAATGTGAAAGTCGAGTACAAACGAGCAGTGGGTACACAGATTGGTTCAGTATTAATACTGGTGTTAGACAAGGGAGTGTCTTGTCACCAATAATGTTCAATGTGATAATGGACCAAATACTTCGGAAAGTGGAACCGGAAAAAGAACAAGATACAAGAACGTTGATATATGCAGATGACATTGTGACATGGGGGGACACAAAAGAAGAAGTACAAAAAAAGGTTGACATGTGGGATAAGGAGACAAATAAGTATGGAATGCGAGTGAGTGAGACAAAGAGTGAGTCAGTAGTGGTACAAAGGCGGAAGAAGAATAAGGGAGATATAATAACATTACGAGGTGAAGAACTTAAAGCGAAAGAAGAATTCCCATACCTGGGTAGTTTAATGACTAGTAAAGCAAAGATAGGAAGTGAAATAGAAAGAAGAATAAAAATAGCAGATGGTTTCTACCAGAAGATAAGAAAGCTCTTATGGGATGAACACTTTCCACTTGCGTGCAAACAACTATTATATAAGCTGTATTATGTCCCTATATTGACCTACGGGGCAGTAACGTGGACAACAGGCTGGAAGGAAGATAGTAAGATACAAGCGGCCGAAATGAAATTTATCCGCAGTATGGCTGGAATATCAAAAATGGACAGAGTCAGAAGCAGTGAAATAAGAAAAAAGGTAGGAGTGGAGAGTCTGATGTTTAAAATGGGGAGAGACAGATTAAAATGGTTTGGCCACCTTAAGAGAATGAATGAAAAGAGCATACCAAGACAGACATTTGAGAAAACTTATAAGAAGAGAAGAGTAGGAAGACCACGGGACAGATGGCTGGACCAAATAATACAGGACGTGGAAGCAAGAGGAGAAGAATGGACGGTGGTTGAGTTGGAGAGATGGTGGGAGGACAGAGCTAGATGGAGAGAGCTGGCTGGACGAAAGGAGAGGGAGGAGAACAATTGGTGATTAGGAGCTGAAGGAGATGAAGAAGATGATGCATCAAGACTGGCAGACTGGTGCTGATTCCTGAATGCCCTAGTATTTGGTGGCAACACCCCCTTACCTGACAATGTTGGAACAAGGTGTACAGATAAAAAAAAAAAAAATGTATTGTATAAGAAGAAAGTAGGCAGACCAAGAGACAAGTGGATGAATCAGATCAAAGACAGTGTGGAGAATAGAGGAAGATCATGGAACGAAGTTGAAGCAGAAAGACTATGGGAAAACCGTAAAAGATGGAGGGAACTACTAAACAGCCCTCTGGTAACAGAAGAAGTGATCGAGGAAGAGGTTGAGGAGGTGGTTGTGTCAGGCCTGGCTAGCCGGCAACAAAGACATTAGCCCAAGACATGGAGTACTTCGCTACTCCCCCCTGCCCGATAATTAATGTTGGAAACGGGGTCAAGATATATATATATAGATCAACTCTGGATCAAGTAGCATACCTACAACAGGAAGTAAAAGAAGGATTTAACAAGAAATTATCCACACTAGTAGTATACATCGACTTCAAAGCAGCATTTGATCTAGTAGACCGGGAAATTCTTATCAAAAAACTGAATGATGTAAAAACACCCGATAATCTATACAAATGGTCAAGAAATTTCTTAAGCCAAAGGTATATACGAGTGAGATATAATAATAAAAGATCAAGATTCAGAAAAATCAAGACTGGTGTACCGCAGGGAGCTGTTACAAGTCCAACCTTCTTTCTTGTATTCATCAATGACCTAGCCAAATTTATCAGAGATAAAAGCAGGGTCGAAATAAAGATGTTTGCAGATGACGTAGTGCTTTGGTACAGTGGGAGAGACATGGACGAGATGGAGTCAGAAATGAATAAGGCATTAGAAGCACTAGAATGCTGGACTAAAGAAAATGGAATGGAAATAAATGAGGTAAAAACGGTATATGATTATCATACAACAGGACGAATAATACCAGAGTTTAAGTTAAAATATAAGGATGCGTTGCTAAAGAAGAATGACGAACCCGTATATCTAGGGGTGACAATGGACCAAAAAATGTCTATGTCTACTCACATAGAAAAGATATCCAGTAATGGAAATAAAAGACTAAATCTAATGAAGAGAGTAGCTGGAGTAACATGGGGAGCAAACGAGGACACCTTGGCAACCACCTATAAAATGTATGTAAGACCGGTTCTGGAGTATGGAAATGGTTTGATGATAAATGCACCTAAGTCATCCCTGGATAAGGTAACGAGAGTACAGAACAAAGCACTAAGGCTTATAACTGGTGGAGTTAAAACAACGCCAGTAGTAGCAATGCAAGTACTAAGCAAAGTGCCACCTCTGGAAGCTAGACGGGAAGTGGCTGCTGGTTGCCTGTATGAAAAGCTAGTAAGATTGGATGAACCATACTGGAATAGGGAGCCACACGAGAATCTAAAAACTCAAAGAACATTTATTACAGAATCAAAAAATATACTAAGAAGATTGGTAGATGAAAATGTTCTAGAACACAGGGCAGACATTATAAAGCCCAATATACATCTATCAGCTCTCGACATCTTGCACAGGTTGAGCATAGAGGGTATAAAGGGTAAAAAGGACAAGCACCACGGACAAGAACTAAAAATGGCAACGTACTCATATCTGCTTACAGAGTATCCAGAGAATGTGTGGTTGCACGTTTACACAGATGGATCGGCCACACCACGACAGGGCAATGCAGGGGCTGGAATATACAGCAGGGAGTTCGAAGACTCAGTCCCTGCTGGAAGGAATGGAAGTAATTTTGACGGGGAAGTGAAGGCAATAGATAGAGCTCTGGAAAAAATGGAAATGTACCAGCACAGGAAAGTGGTTATTCTAATAGACTCTAAGGCAGCTATAGAGGCTATAGTAAACAAAGTGGAAGCAGACTATGAAGTTAAAATGTGTAAACTTAAGATTCTTAAGTTGATGCAGACTGGAAACACAATAGTCTTGCAATGGGTGCCTGCCCACTGTGGCATCAATGGCAATGAAAAGGCCGACTTCCTGGCAAAAATGGGCAGTAAGAAGAACCAAACAGTAAGACCCATATCGTACAGAGCAATAAAATCGCACCTCAAATTAGCCCACAATAGGGAAGTGAAAGACAGATGGAAAGAGGAGTCAAAGGATAAAAGCTGGGAGGCTTACGCTACCAAAAAAAGAAATATAAAATACACAAGAAAGACGACAACAGCAATGTTTCGCCTAGAGACGGGGCATGACTTGCTGGCAAAACATCTCCACAGGTTTGGAATTATGGAGTCAGACATGTGCAGATTGTGTGGGGATGGAGTGCAGGATAGACGACACCTACACATATGCACTAAACTTAAAGAAGTGATTGACGAGATGCCGAAGGGCATGGATAGATTTGAAAAGGAGGCGTTTCTCTACTGGGCTGCTAGACGCATGATGACTCCGTGAAGTGAGATGCGGGCATAAGAAAACAACAACAACATATATAATGTATTGAGCACACTAGCTGTGAGGTGTGTGTATAATGCTTGTAGTCGCATTTTAAACAGTCCTAATAAAGAAGTATTTTTCAAGTAGGCCTAGATTCAATTTTTTTGTTTTCTTTCTTGGGTTACAGAACCCTGGAATGAAAATCAACTAGGCCCTAGGCCTACATAGTACTATATGTAAAATTGTAAAAATGTAAATTTTCCTTAATTAATAATTACCCATCATATGTGAAGTGTCGTCTACAATATCCCATCTGTCCAGTTGCTTGAGGGCAGCTTTTAACTTTTCCACTGTGCCTGACGTCCATCGTTGGAAAACCTGATTTGTTGGATCTTTCTTTGAGTTAATCAAAGAGACAGTATCACCTTGGAGACCAACAATATGGGCCAAGCCTTGCCAATACCTGTCATAAAAATAGAGAGAATAAATGACGAGTACAGTGCAGTGCGAGTACAGGGGATGATTGACTGGAACATCGTAGACTATCTTGTGTGAAAAAGCCGCGTGAGGTTACTGACGTCAACATAAAGTTGAATACAACAGGGGCAAACTAAGTCAACGTTCTTATCTTGCATCCAACACTGGGTCACCCCATTATCCAAACCAAAAACATTTAGTATCAAATGAACAAACAAATGTAGTTTGCATTTAAATTTATAAAATAACATAATAACTAGGGATGACATCGGGTAGTAAAATCTGGATTCGATTCCAGCCCCTGAAGGATTCGGGTAACCCGAATCCTAGAAGTGTAAATCACGTCGCTCAACATGTTATTTGAAGGCCATTGACTGCCCGTGGCAGAAGCAGCCAGTGATGACGGTCGGGAAGGGGTTGGGGTAGGCTGAGAGCCAGTGGGAGCACAGGCATACCAGAACTCGCCCTCAGCAATCACACCACATAAAATAGGCATGGGTACATAATGGAGCGGGAAAGTATTTTATGGAATGGAAACAAGTCATTTTGTTATCACCATTGTTGGCGCATTGTTGAAGCATACAACAATTCAACTGAAAATGTACCAGAACAAGATTCGAATCCTTAGAACGGATTCGGGTAATTTTTGGATTCGGGTAACCCGGATACCCGATGTCATCCCTAATAATAACAGTAATTAGGTACCACCAGTCAACTCTGCTTAAAACACAGAATTAACATTTAAAAATATGCCGTTGCAGAGTAGGCTATGAGCATCGAAAAACTGGCCACAAGTTTAGTGGAGCCTATAATTATGCAAATGATTTACATGTCCTGGGTTTCCCCATGCCATTCAAACGCTCACATGCAATATGACAGTATACATACCTAGGTAAACCTTCATCATTAGGAATAACTTTCACTGGATCTAGTAAAACAGAAATTGTCTCTATTGTTGATGCACTCAATGCTTTAATTGGAACGTCCGTTACAGCCACGTCAGCCATCTAAAATCATTGAAATTACAAAATTCAGGGACTATATCAAATAGGCTTGATCAATATCCATTTTGAAAACAGTGGCGAGCCTACATTGTTTTAGATTCAGTCTTATAATGCGCTACTAAAAATTAATATCGTTAGCATTGGTTTTTTTAATTAAGACTGGGCCTCAATTGTAGATGGGTATTATGAACTGAATTTAGACCACCCCTAAGCTAACTGCAGGCTAATATTTTCTGTCAGTGTAGAGTCGATTTACAGCTACGCGTTGCGAGCGAAGCGAAGGCGCGAGCTCCAATCAGCGGCCGAGTTTGCGTAAACTATTAACTTCTTTGGGTGAAACTCGGCCGCTGATTGGAGCTCGCGCTCTCGCTTCGCTCGCAACGCGTAGCTGTAATGGGCCGTCCACACACGTATCGAGGCATTGACTTTTTGAGGCATTGGAAATTAAATTTTGCATGTTTGTGGTAGGTAGGCCTAGGCCTACACAATTGCAAAATTTTGTGCATGTTACTAAAATTTGCTCCATTACCATTTCACTACCAACGCTTAGTTTGTTACGAATTATTATTCAATTAAGAATAGGCCTAGGTATATAGCGAGCACTGCAGCAAGTGGCAGAAAGTGGTAGTGCAAAGCCTGAGTTTCTACCCTAGGAATCGGCCTTAACCTCAAAAACTACTGAAGATCAAATTCTCCATTGATTTCAATAAAATAAAGTATAATTACGTTCACTTTTTAACCAGTTATTCTGAGACCGTGAGCGCTATTATCCAGCGACATGGCTTATGAAATAGGCGAAGTCTACGCTTGGCCCTAGGCTAGGTCTAGCCTAGCTATTGTGTAGCCTACAATGGCCTAGAACTAGGCCTACGTAGGCCTATGCAGTGTTATTAATTGAATAAGGCCAAAAATATCTTGATACACAGCCATAAACGTGTCACGTGAGTTCTAGAATAACATTAAACATACAGTACATACATCTTACCTTGGAAATTGTTGAAAATAAATATACAATAATAACAAAACATAACTCCTGTCAGTATCCTCAAATCTGACACATGTGAGTGTGACAGCTGCACCCTCGTTAAGTTAGCACCGGAGTGACTTTGAAATCTCGAAGCTGAAAATGGCGGCCAGCCGCATTGCCAACAGCTAAAACAAAATACGCTGCGCACCGCATGCACAAACAACCGGCTAAAGGTTTAGCAATCTTCTGGTTGTGGACATGGTTAGATGAGCGTAGCGAAGCGGAGTGAATCTCTCCATACAACTCGATCGGCGCTTTGTCTGTGTGTGCGCCAAATTTTGTTCGTCGCGCACAGGTCAAACGGCTTGACGGATTTGGCTGAAATTTCAAGTCAACACCCGTGACCACTAAACTAGATGCTGTTAACATAATCAGTAAAATCCGTCAAGATGCCAACCTACAAAAAAATAATTAGTGAAAACAATCCAGTTTTATTTTTTTTTAATAAAAACTTATGGACAGAATTAAATAATGTTTTAAGTTTATATCCACATTAACAATGTCGACACTGGATAAAAGTTTTGGAATACCAACTTTAACCGCCAGTTAGTAAAAAAATATTTAGTTTCTATTTACGGGAATTTACATTGGTTTCTTTTACAGTGCTCCACTTATACGATTCTCATTTGAGGACCATTGACGTTAGATGCACATACTATGCATGGCGAATGGCGTGTACAAAGAGACCTTTCTAAAACTACTTTTGGAATTTCGATAACGTTAATAGAATGGCATCAATAGCGTGGTATGTTTGATGACTTTTACGGCAAACCTCCAAAATTTAACAACGCACTTTGTCGACGATTTAAATAGCTTTTATTATGGTTTAAATGCAATTATTGTATGATTTAACAAAACCACGTTTTAGGTCTAGCCTGTATCTACATTAAGCAACTTTTTATTTACAGATAAGTTTAATAGTTTATGAATTAGAGCGTATTTAGCAGAGCACGGTTGAATAAAAATATGCGGTTATCCATTGAAAAATTAACTTGAAGGTTTTAATTTATTTAAAGAAAACTTCTTGACGGATTTAAATAATATTTCGTGCAGTTATTAGCAACATATCGAGAAATAATATACACAAGTTCTAAGGTTGTAACTTGAACCACTATCTTTTTAAAAAATCATGTGTAGCCTACATTATAAAGGAATTTTTTTTTTTATAAGAGTAATATGATGCAAATGATATGTTTGATTTACTTTAAAAAAATCGCTCATCTGGCAACGCAGAGCGTTTTCCTAGTATTTATTAGCAATACTGCCAATACACCATGTAAATAACACGTAATTACTAACTTTGCATCATTTTTTAACAAAACCCTGATATCTTACGCGCAACCAATATTTAGATGAGCGTAGCGAAGCGGAGTGAATCTTTCCATACAACTCGATCGGCGCTTTGTCTGTGTGTATGTATGTCTGTATGTATGTATGTATGTCTGTATGTGTGTGCGCTAAATTTTGTTCGTCGCGCACAGGTCAAACGGCTTGACGTATTTGGCTGATATTTTCGGTCAACATTTGTGACCACTAAACTCGATGCTGTTAACATAACCAGCAAAATTCGTCAGGATGCCAACCTACAAAAAATTAATTTCTGAAAAACAAAATTTGTTTATTTATTTAATTAAATTAAAACTAAAGCACAGATTTTACTTATGTTTCACTTGTAGGTTAACATCAATAATCTCAACACTTGACAATAGTATCAAAATTGTAAGTTTACCCGTCATGTCATAAAAAAATATTGTTTATTTACAACAATAATTTCTTCATTTTTACAGTGTTCCACCGATATCGTTCGCATTTGCGGATCTTTGCAGTAAGATGCACATAGTTAACACAAAAATAGCGTACGCAATCATACCTTTCTCGGTTTATTTTGGAATTTCGATAAATGTCATAGAATGGCTACAATGACGTAAGATGCCAACCTACAAAAAATTAACAACTGAAACACATGTTTTGTTATTTATTTTATTAAATTAAAACTTACACTCCGATATAAATATTTCTTTATTTGTAAGTTTGCATCAATAGTATCAACACTTAACAACAGTTCCAAAATTGCAGCTTTAAATTGTAAAAAACGCCATGTTGTAAAAAAATATTGTTTATTTTCAGCTATATCTGTCTTCGTTTTTACAGTGTTCCACCGATATGATTCGCATTTGCGGACCATTGAAGTTAGATGCACATAGTATGCTGCCGAAATGGCTTACGCAGTCAGACCTTTCTCACTATGTATTTGGAATTTTGATAGCTATCATAGAATGGCTACAATGACGTGTTATGTTTTATGACTTTCACGGCAAACATGCAGAAAATAACAACAAACTTGGTCGACAATTTAAAAAGCTATTATTATAGTTTAAATGCGAGTTATTGTATAATTAAACAAAATTTTATTTTAGATATAGTCTGTATCTACATTATGGAACTTTTCAAACACTGATAGGTTTAATAGTTTATGAATTAGAGCCTATTGAGTAGACCACGGTCGAAAGAAATTATGTGGAAATCCATCAACTTGAAGGTTTTAATTTCTTTAAAGAAAACTTCTAAACGGATTTAAATAATATTTCGTGCATTTATTAGCAACATATCAAGAAATAATATACTAAAGTTATAAGGTTGTTACTTGATCCGCCATCTTGAAAAAAAATCATATGTTTATTATAAAGGTATTTTTTTTTTAAGAGTAATATATGATATGCAAATGATTAATTTGATTTGATACATTAAAAAAACGCTCATCTGTCAACGCGGAGCGTTTTCCTAGTATTAGATGAGCGCAGCGAAGCGGAGTGAATCTCTCCATACAACTCGATCGGCGCTTAGTCTGTGTGTACGTATGTATGTCTGTATGTATGTATGTCTGTGCGCTAAATTTTGTTCGTCGCGCACAGGTCAAACGGCTTGACGTATTTGGCTGAAATTTTCGGTCAACATTTGTGACTACTAAACTCGATGCTGTTAACATAACCAGCAAAATCCATCAAGATGCCAACCTACAAAAAATTAATTACTGAAAAACAAAAATCGTTTATTTATTTAATTAAATGAAAACTTACAAACGGATTTTAATGATGTTTCACTTGTAGATTATCATCAACGGTATTAACACTTGACAATAGTTTCAATATTGTAAAATCATCCGCCATGTTATAAAAAAATATTGTTTTATTACGGTAATAATGTTTTCATTTTTACAGTGTTCCACCGATATCATTCGTATTTGCGGATCTTTGCAGTTAGACGCACATAGTATACACAAAAATAGCGTACGCAATCATACCTTTCTCAAAAATATTTGGAATCTTGATAGCTGTCACAAAAAGGCTTCCATTACGTAAGATGCCAACCTACAAACAATAAGTTACTGAAAAACATGTTTTTTAATTTATTTAATTTAATTAAAACTTACACACGGATATAAATGAGTTTTTGCATATAGGTCCACATCAATAGTAGTAACACTCGACAATAGTTTCAAAATTGTAGCTTTAACCGCCATGTTGTAAAAAAATATTGTTTATTTACGGTAATTTTTTTTTCATTTTTACAGTGTTCCACCGATATGATTCGCATTTGCGGACCATTGAAGTAAGATGCACATAGTATGCTGCAGGAATGGCGTAGGGAGTCAGACCTTTATCACTATGTATTTGGAATTTTATTAGCTTGCATAGTATGGCTACAATGACGTGTTATGTTTTATGACTTTCACGGCAAACATGCAAGAAATAACAACAAACTTGGTCGACAATTTAAAAAGTTATTATTATAAATTAAATGCAAGTTATTGTATGATTAAACAATATTACATTTTATATATAGTCTGTATCTACATTATGGAACTTTCTATACACTGATAGGTTTAATAGTTTATGAATTAGAGCCTATTGAGTAGACCACGGTCGAATGAAATTATGCGGAAATCCATCTTGAAGGTTTTAATTTCTTTAAAGAAAACTTCTTAACGGATTTAGATAATATTTCGTGCATTTATTAGCAACATATCAAGAAATAATATACTTAAGTTATAATGTTGTAACTTGATCCGCCATCTTGTAAAAAAATCATATGTTTATTATTAAGGTATTTTTTTTTTTAAAGAGTAATATGATATGCAAATGATTTATTTGATTTGTTACATTGAAAAAAATCGCTCATCTGTCAACGCGGAGCGTTTTCCTAGTTAGATGAGCGTAGCGAAGCGGAGTGAATCTTTCCATACAACTCGATCGGCGCTTTGTCTGTGTGTGTGTGTGTGTGTGTGTGTGTCTGTATGTGCGCTAAATTTTGTTCGTCGCGCACAGGTCAAACGGCTTGACGTATTTGGCTGAAATTTTCGGGCAACGTTTGTGACTACTAAACTCGATGCTGTTAACATAACCAGCAAAATTCGTCAAGATGCCAACCTACAAAAAATTAATTACTGATAAATAAAATTTGTTTATTTATTTAATTAAATGAAAACTTACTAGCGGATTTAAATAATGTTTCACTTGTAGATTTACATCAACAATACACATATTTGACAAAAGTTTCAAAATTGTTAGTTCATCCGCCATGTTTTAAAAAAATATTGTTTATTTACTACAATTATTTCTTCATTTTTACAGTGTTCCACCGATATGATTCGCATTTGCGGACTATTGCAGTTAGATGCAAATAGAAAACACAAAAATACCGTACGCAATCATACCTTTCTCATTATTATTTGGAATCTCAATAGCTATCATAGAATGGCTACAATGACGTAAGATGCCAATTACAAAAAATTAACAACTGAAACACATGTTTTGTTATTTATTTAATTATATGAAAACTTACGCACCGATATTAATAATTTTTTAAATGTAAGTCAACATCAATAATACCAACACTCGACAACAGTTTCAAAATTGTAGCTTTAACCGCCATGTTGTAAACAAACATTGTTTATTTACGGCAGTAATTTTCTTCGTGTTTACAGTGTTCCACCGATATGATTCGCATTTGCGGACCATTGAAGTTAGATGCACATAGTATGCTGCCGAAATGGCTTACGCAGTCAGACCTTTCTCACTGTGTATTTGGAATTTTGATAGCTATCATAGAATGGCTACAATGACGTGTTATATTTAATGACCTTCACGGCAAACATGCAAATGTTAACAAAGAACTTGGTCGACAAATAAAAAAGCTTTTATTATGATTTAAAAGCGGGTTATTGTATGATTAATTAATATTCAATTTTAGATATAGTCTGTATCTACATTATGGAACTTTCCTTGTACTGATAGGTTTAATAGTTTATGAATAAGAGCCTATTGAGTAGACCACGGTCGAATGAAATTATGCGGAAATCCATCAACTTGAAGGTTTTAATTTCTTTAAAGAAAACTTCTTAACGGATTTAAATTATATTTCGTGCATTTATTAGCAACATATCAAGAAATAATATACTTAAGTTATAACTAGGAAAACGCTCCGCGTTGACAGATGAGCGATTTATTTCAATGTATCAAATCAAATAAATCATTTGCATATCATATAACTCTTTAAAAAAAAAATACCTTTATAATAAACATCGATTTTTTTACAAGATGGCGGATCAAGTTTCAACATTATAACTTAAGTATATTATTTTTTGATATGTTGCTAATAAATGCACGAAATATTATTTAAATCCGTTTAGAAGTATTCTTTAAAGAAATTAAAACCTTCAAGTTGATGGATTTCCGCATAATTTCATTCGACCGTGGTCTACTCAATAGGCTCTAAATCATAAACTATTAAACCTATCAGTGTATGGAAAGTTCCATAATGTAGATACAGACTATATCTTAAATGTAATATTAATAATTCATACAATAACCCGCTTTTAAATCATAATAAAAGCTTTTTAATTTGTCGACCAAGTTCGTTGTTAGCATTTGCATGTTTGCCGTGAAGGTCATAAAACATAACACGTCATTGTAGCCATTCTATGATAGCTATCAAAATTCTAAATACATAGTAAGAAAGGTCTGACTGCGTAAGCCATTTCGGCAGCATACTTTGTGCATCTAACTTCAACGGTCCGCAAATGCGAATCATATCGGTGGAACACTGTAAAAACGAAGAAAATTACTGCCGTTAATAAACAATATTTGTTTATAACATGGCGGTTGAAGCTACAATTTTGAAACTGTTGTCGTGTGTTGGTACTATTGATGTGGACCTATATATAAAAAATCATTAATATCCGTGTGTAAGTTTTAATTAAAATAAATAAATAACGAAACACGTGTTTCAGTTGTTAATTTTTTGTAGGTTGGCATCTAATGTCATTGTAGCCATTCTATGTCAGCTATCGAAATTCCAAATAATAGTGCAGAGGTATTGTTACGTACGCTTTTTTTGGTGTATACTATGTGCATCTAATTGCAAAAGTCCGCAAATGCGAATCATATCAGCGGAACACTGTACAAATGAAGAAATTATTGTTGTAAATAAACAATATTTTTTTATAACATGGCGGATAAACGTACAATTTTGAAATTATTGTCAATTGTTGGTATTGTTGATATAAACCTACAAGTGAAACATTATTTAAATCCGTTTGTAAGTTTTCATTTAATTAAATAAATAAACAATTTTTGTTTTTCAGTAATTATTTTTTTGTAGGTTGGCATCTTCACGAATTTTGCTAGTTATGTTAACAGCATCGAGTTTAGTAGTCACAAATGTTGACAGAAAATTTCAGCCAAATACGTCAAGCCGTTTGACCTGTGCGCGACGAACAAAATTTAGCGCACATACATACAGACATACATACATACAGACATACATACACACAGACAAAGCGCCGATCGAGTTGTATGGAGAGATTCACTCCGCTTCGCTACGCTCATCTAATGATGTAACTTGATCCGCCATCTTGTAAAAAAATCATGTTTATTATAAAGTTTTTTTTTTAAAAGAGTAATATGATATTCAAAAGATTTGTTTGCTTTCAAAAACTAAAAAAAACTTGCTCATCTGGCAACGTGGAGCGTTTTCCTAGTTAGATGAGCGTAGCGAAGCGGAGTGAATCTCTCCATACAACTCGATCGGCGCTTTGTCTGTGTGTCTGTCTGTATGTCTGTATGTGCGCCAAATTTTGTTCGTCGCGCACAGGTCATACGGCTTGACGTATTTTGCTGAAATTTTCGGGCAACATTTGTGATCACTAAACTTGATGCTGTTAACATAACCAGCAAAATTCGGCAAGATGCCAACCTACAAAAAAATAATTACTGAAAAACAAAATTTGTTTATTTATTTAATTAAATTAAAACTTACACACGGATTTTAATTTTGTTTCACTTGTAGGTTAACATCAATAGTCTCAACATTTGACAATAGTTTCAAAATTGTTAGTTTACCCGTCATGTCATAAAAAAATATTGTTTATTTACAACAATAATTTCTTCATTTTTAAAGTGTTCCACCGATATCGTTCGCATTTGCGGATCTTTGCAGTAAGATGCACACAGTAAACATAAAAATAGCGTACGCAATCATACCTTTCTTGATATTATTTGGAATGTTGATAGCTGTCTTAAAAAGGCTACAATGACGTAAGATGCCAACCTACTAAAAATTAACAACTGAAACACATGTTTTGTTATTTATTTAATTAAATTAAAACCTACACACCGATATAAATAATGTTTTAAATGTAAGTCCACATCAATAGTACCAACACTCAACAACAGTTTCAAAATTGCAGCTTTAACCGCCATGTTGTAAAAAAATATTGTTTATTTTTAGCTATATCTGTCTTCATTGTTACAGTGTTCCACCGATATGATTCGCATTTGCGGACCATTGAAGTTAGATGCACATAGTATGCTGCCGAAATGGCTTACGCAGTCAGACCTTTCTCACTATGTATTTGGAATTTTGAAAGCTATCATAGAATGGCTACAATGACGTGTTATGTTTAATGACTTTCACGGCAAACATGCAGAAAATAACAACAAACTTGGTCGAAAATTTAAAAAGCTATTATTATAGTTTAAATGCGAGTTATTGTATAATAAAACAATATTGCATTTTAGATATAGTCTGTATCTACATTATGGAACCCTCCATACACTGATAGGTTTAATAGTTTATGAATTAGAGCCTTAGACCACGGTCGAATGAAATTATGCGGAAATCCATCAACTTGAAGGTTTTAATTTCTTTAAAGAAAACTTCTTTACGGATTTAAATAATATTTCGTGCATTTATTAGCAACATATCAAGAAATAATATACTTAAGTTATAATGTTGTTACTTGATCCGCCATCTTGTAAAAAAATAATATGATTATTATAAAGGTATTTTTAAAAAAAAAAGAGTAATTAGATGAGCGTAGCGAAGCGGAGTGAATCTCTCCATACAACTCGATCGGCGCTTTGTCTGTGTGTCTGTATGTATGTATGTCTGTATGTATGTATGTATGTATGTCTGTATGTGCGCTAAATTTTGTTCGTCGCGCACAGGTCAAACGGCTTGACGTATTTGGCTGAAATTTTCTGTCAACGTTTGTGACTACTAAACTCGATGCTGTTAACATAACCAGCAAAATTCGTCAAGATGCCAACCTACAAAAAATTAATTACTGAAAAACAAAAATTGTTTATTTATTTAATTAAATGAAAACTTACAAACGGATTTTAATAATGTTTCATTTGTAGATTTAAATCAACGGTTTCAACATTTAACAAAAGTTTCAAAATTGTAAGTTCATCCGCCATGTTATAAAAAAATATTGTTTCTTTACGGTAATATTTTTTTCATTTTTACAGTGTTCCACCGATATCATTCGCATTTGCGTATCTTTGCAGTAAGATGCACATAGTAAACACAAAAAAATCGTACGCAATCATACCTTTTTCAATATTATTTGGAATCTCGATAGCTGTCATAAAAAGGCTATAATGACGTAAGATGCCAACCTACAAAAATTTAACAACTGAAACACATATTTTTTTATTAATTTAATCTAATAAAAACTTACACACAGATATTTATGATTTTTTATATGTGGGTCCACATCAATAGTACCAACACATGACAACAGTTTCAAAACTGTAGCTTCAACCGCCATGTTATAAACAAATATTGTTTATTTACGGGTATGTATTTCTTCATTTTTACAGTGTTCCACCGATATGATTCGCATTTGCGGACCATTGAAGTAGATGCACAAAGTATCCTGCCGAAATGGCTTACGCAGTCAGACCTTTCTCACTATGTATTTGGAATTTTGGTAGCTATGATAGGATGGCTACAATGACGTGTTATGTTTTATGACTTTCACGGCAAACATGCAGAAAATAACAACAAACTTGGTCAACAATTTAAAAAGCTATTATTATAGTTTCAATGCGAGTTATTGTATGATTAAACAATACAAGATTTTAGATTTAGTCTGTATCTACATTATGGAACTTTCTTTACACTGATATGTTAAATATTTTATGAATTAGAGCCTTTTGAGTAGACCACGGTCGAATGAAATTATGCGGAAATCCATCAACTTGAAGGTTTTAATTTCTTTAAAGAAAACTTCTTAACGGATTTAAATAATATTTCGTGCATTTATTAGCGACATATCAAGAAATAATATACTTAAGTTATAAGGTTGTAACTTGATCCGCCATCTTGTAAAAAAATCATATGTTTATTATAAAGGTATTTTTTTTTTTTAAGAGTAATATGATATGCAAATGATTTATTTTTTTTGATACATTGAAAAAAATCGCTCATCTGTCAACGCGGAGCGTTTTCCTAGTATGATATGCAAATGATTAGATGAGCGCAGCGAAGCGGAGTGAATCTCTCCATACAACTCGATCGGCGCTTTGTCTGTGTGTCTGTATGTATGTATGTGCGCTAAATTTTGTTCGTCGCGCACAGGTCAAACGGCTTGACGTATTTAGCTGAAATTTTTGGTCAATACCCGTGACCACTAAACTAGATGCTGTTAACATAATCAGCAAAATCCGTCAAGATGCCAACCTACAAAAAATTAATTAGTGAAACAAATCCAGTTTTTTTTTTAAATTAAAACTTAGTGACAGATGTTAATAATGTTTTAAATTTATATCGACACTAACAATGTTGACACTAGATAAAAGTTTTGTAACTATAACTTTAACCGCCATTTAGTTAAAAAATATTTAGTTTCTATTAACGGGAATTTACATTGGTTTCTTTACAGTGCTCCACTTATACGATTCTCATTTGAGGACCATTGAAGTTAGATGCACATACTATGCATGGCGAATGGCGTGTACAAAGAGACCTTTCTAAAACTACTTTTGGAATTTCGATAACGTTAATAGAATGGCAACAATGGCTTGTTATGTTTTATGACTTTCACGGCAAAAATGCAAATGTTAACAACGAACTTTTTTAGACAAAATTAAAAGCTTTTGATAGTATTAAAATGCGGTAATTGTATAATTAAACACTATTCCATTTTAGATCTGGCCTGTATCTACATTTTGGACTTTTCTATACACAGATAACTTTAATAGTTTATGAATAAGAGCCTTTTGAGTAGACCACGGTCGAATGAAATTATGCGGAAATCCATTGAAAAATCAACTTGGAGGTTTTAATTTATTTAAAGAAAACTTTTAAACGGATTTAAACTAGGAAAACGCTCCGCGTTGCCAGATGAGCGAGTTGGTTCAATGTTTTAAAGCAAACACATCTTTTGAATATCATATTTCTCTTAAAAAAAAAAAAAAATTAATAATAAACATATGATTTTTTTACAAAATGGCGGAGCAAGTAACAACCTTATTACTTGTGTATATTATTTCTCGATATGTTTCTAATAAATGCACGAAATATTATTTAAATCCGTTAAGATGTTTTCTTTAAATAAATTAAAACCTTTAAGCGGATTTTTCAATGGATTTCCGCATAATTTAATTCGACCATGGTCTACTCAATAGGCTCTCATTCATAAACTATTAAAACTATCAGTGTATGGAAAGTTCCATAATGTAGATATAGACTATATGTAAAATGTATTATTGTTTTATCATACAAAAACCCGCTTCTATATTATAATAAAAGCTTTTTTATTTGTCTACAAAGTTCGTTGTTAACATTTGCATTTTTGCCGTGAAAGTCATAAAACATAACACGCCATTGTAGCCATTTTATAACAGCTATCAAAATTCCAAATACATAGTGAGAAAGGCCTGACTCCCTACGCCATTTCTGCAGCATACTATGTGCATCTAACTTCAATGGTCCGCAAATGCGAATCATATCGGTGGAACACTGTAAAAATGAAGAAAATGTCTGCCTTAAATAAACAATATTTGTTTATAACATGGCGGTTCAAACAACAATTTTGAAACTAAGGCCGAGTGTTGGTAGTATTGATGTGGACCTACATATAAAAAATCATTAATATCCATGTGTAAGTTTTAATTTAAATAAATAAATAACAAAACACGTGTTTCAGTTGTTAATTTTTTGTAGGTTGGCATCTTATGTCATTGTAGCCATTTTATGACAGCTATCGAGATTCCAAATAATAGTGCATAAGTATTGTTACGTACGCTATTTTTGGTGTATACTATGTGCATCTAATTGCAAAAGTCCGCAAATGCGAATCATATCGGCGGAACACTGTAAAAATGAAGAAATTATTGTTGTAAATAAACAATATTTTTTTATGACATGACGGGTAAACTTACAATTTTGAAACTATTGTCAAGTGTTGAAAATATTGATGTTAACCTACAAGTGAAACATAATTTAAATCCGTGTGTAAGTTTTAATTAAATTAAATAAATAAACAAATTTTGTTTTTCAGAAATTAATTATTTGTAGGTTGGCATCCTGACGAATTTTGCTGGTTATGTTAACAGCATCGAGTTTAGTGGTCACAAATGTTGACCGAAAATTTCAGCCAAATACGTCAAACCGTTTGACCTGTGTGCGACGAACAAAATTTGGCGCACATACATACGTACACACAGACAAAGCGCCGATCGAGTTGTATGGAAAGATTCACTCCGCTTCGCTACGCTCATCTAACTAGGAAAACGCTCCGCGTTGACAGATGAGCGATTTTTTCAATGTATCAAATCAAATAAATCATTTGCATATCATATTACTCTTAAAAAAAAAAAAAACATTTATAATAAACATATGATTTTTCACAAGATGGCGGATCAAGTTACAGCCTTATAACTTAAGTATATTATTTCTTGATATGTTGCTAATAAATGCACGAAATATTATTTAAATCCGTTAAGAAGTTTTCTTTAAAGAAATTAAAACCTTCAAGTTGATGAGTTTCCGCATAATTTCATTCGACCGTGGTCTACTCAATAGGCTCTAGTTCATAAACTATTGAACCTATCAGTGTATGGAAAGTTCTATAATGTAGATACAGACTATATCTAAATTGTAATATTAATTAATTATCCAATTACCCGCTTTTAAATAATAATAAAGGCTTTTTAATTTGTCGACCAAGTTCGTTGTTAACATTTGCATGTTTGCCGTGAAGGTCATTAAATATAACACGCCATTGTAGCTATTCTAAGATAGCTATCAAAATTCCAAATACATAGTGAGAAAGGTCTGACTGCGTAAGCGATTTCGGCAGCATACTATGTGCATCTAACTTCAATGGTCCGCAAATGCGAATCATATCGGTGGAACACTGTAAAAACGAAGAAAATTACTTCCGTAAATAAACAATATTTGTTTATAACATGGCGGTTAAAGCTACAATTTGGAAACTAATGTCGAGTGTTGGTAGTATTGATGTGCACCTACATATAAAAAATCAATAATATCCGTGTGTAAGTTTTAATTTAATTAAATAAATAGAAAAACATGTGTTTCAGTTAATAATTTTTTGTAGGTTGGCATCTTATGTCATTGTAGCCATTTTATGACAGCTATCGAGATTCTAAATAATAGTGCATAGGTATTGTTACGTACGCTATTTTTGGTGTATACTATGTGCATCTAGTTGCAAAATTCCGCAAATGCGAATCATATCAGCGGAACACTGTAAAAATAAAGAAATTATTGTTGTAAATAAACAATATTTTTTTATAACATGGCGGATAAACGTACAATTTTGAAATAATTGCCAATTGTTGGTACTGTTGATATTAACCTACAAGTGAAACATTATTTAAATCCGTTAGTAAGTTTTTATTTAATTAAATAAATAAACAAATTTAATTTTTCAGTAATTCATTTTTTGTAGGTTGGCATCTTAACGAATATTGCTGGTTATGTTAACAGCATCGAGTTTAGTAGTCATGAACGTTGCCTGAAAATTTCAGCCAAATACGTCAAGCCGTTTGACCTGTGCGCGACGAACAAAATTTAGCGCACATACATACATACATACACACACACAGACAAAGCGCCGATCGAGTTGTATGGAAAGATTCACTCCGCTTCGCTACGCTCATCTAATAATATTTCGTGTAATTATTAGCAACATATCGGGAAATAATAAACACTAATTCTAAGATTTAAACTTAAACCGCCATCTTGTAAAAAAATCATATGTTTGTTATAAAAGTATATTTTTTAAGCGGCGTATGAACTGCAAAATATTTATTTGATTAACTAAAAAAAAAAAATCGCTCATCTGGCAACGCGGAGCGTTTTCCTAGTTAGATGAGCGTAGCGAAGCGGAGTGAATCTCTCCATACAACTCGATCGGCGCTTTGTCTGTGTGTGTGTGTGTGTGTGTGTGTGTGTGTGTGTGTGTGTGTGTGTGTGTGTGTGTGTGTGTGTGGGTGTGTGTGTGTGTGTGTGTGTGTGTGTGTGTGTGTGTGTGTGTGTGTGTGTGTGTGTGTGTGTGTGTGTGTGTGTGTATGTATGTGTGTGTGTATGTATATGTGCGCTAAATTTTGTTCGTCGCGCACAGGTCAAACGGCTTGACGTATTTGGCTGAAATTTTCTGTCAACATTTGTGACCACTAAACTCGATGCTGTTAACATAACCAGCAAAATTCGTCAAGATGCCAACCTACAAAAAAATAATTACTGAAAAAAAAAATTGGTTTATTTATTTAATTAACTTTAAACTTACACACGGATTTAAATGATGTTTCACTTGTAGATTTACATCAACGTTACCAACACTTGACAAAAGTTTCAAAATTGTAAGTTTATCCGCCATGTTATAAAAAAATATTGTTTATTTACAACAATAATTTCTTCATTTGTACAGTGTTCCGCCGACATGATTCGCATTTGCGGACTTTTGCAATTAGATGCACATAGTATACACCAAAAATAGCGTACGTAACAATACCTATGCACTTTTATTTGGAATCTTGATAGCTGTCATAGAATGGCTACAATGACATAAGATGCCAACCTACAAAAAATTAACAACTGAAACACATGTTTTGTTATTTATTTAATTAAATTAAAACTTACACACGGATATTAATGATTTTTTATATGTAGGTCCACATGAATAATACCAACACTCGTCATTAGTTTCAAAATTGTAGCTTCAACCGCCATGTTATAAACAAATATTGTTTATTTACGGCAGTAATTTTCTTCGTTTTTACAGTGTTCCACCGATATGATTCGCATTTGCGGACCATTGAAGTTAGATGCACATAGTATGCTGCCGAAATGGTTTTACGCAGTCAGACCTTTCTCACTATGTATTTGGAATTTTGATAGCTATCATAGAATGGCTACAATGACGTGTTATATTTAATGATGTTCACGGCAAATATGCAAAAGTTTACTACGAACTTGGTCGACAAATTAAAAAAAAAAGCTTTTATTATGATTTAAAAGCGGGTTATTGTATGATTCAACAATTTAACCGTTGAGTGAGAAATATATATATATATATATATATATATATATATATATATATACTCACAAAACTATATTTCTCACTCAACGATATAACATTTTAGATATAGTCTGTATCTACATTATGGAACTTTTCACTTACTGGTAGGCTTAATAGTTTATGAATTAGAGCCTATTAAGTAGACCACGGTCGAATGAAATTATGCGAAAATCCATTGAAAAATCAACTTACAGGTTTTAATTTATTAAAAGAAAACATTTTAATGGATTAAAATAACATTTCGTGCATTTATTAGCAACATATCGAGAAATATTATACACAAGGTACAAGGTTGTTACTTGATTCGCCATTTTGTAAAAAAATCATATGTTTATTATAACGGTATTTTTTTTTTTAAACAGTAAAATGATATGCAAATGATTTATTTCATTTGATACCTACATTGAAAAAAATCGCTCATCTGTCAACGCGGAGCGTTTTCCTAGTATTATCAATCTGCAATATATTACTTACCCAAGTGTGTATTCCAAACTGCGTGACACCCCGCAGTTTTAGAGTAATTGACCCAGGTTCGTGCGGACCTCATTACGTAATTACTAGCTTTGCATCATTTTGTAACAAAACCCTGATATGTTTCGCGCAACCAATATTATATTATCAATCTGCATTCTGCAATATATTACCTACTCAAATATATTTCCTAAACTGCGTGACACCCCGCAGTTTTTGAGTAAATGACCCAGGTTCGTACCTCCATGCGGAAAATAATACGTAATTACTAACAATCCATAATTTTTTTTACCAAACCCTGATATGTTTCGCGCAACCACTGGTATATTATAAATCTGCAATATATTACCTACCCAAGTGTGTAGCCTATGCCAAACTGCGTGACACCCCGCAGTTGTTGAGTAAATGACTCGGGTTCGTACCTCTGTGCGGAAAATAATACGTACCTAAGTTCTCACCCGCTACACCAAAAAAATATGTTTTACTAAGGCTGATTAGCTATGAAATTAGCGACTAAATGAAAAGAAATCGGGTTCACCATAACTCGGGGAAAAAATATCAAAGTTAGTGATTTTCGAGCTAGGTCCCATCGGCGAAAATCTCCCATAAGAAATAGCATTGGGACGACCTGTATGCCTTGGGACCTTGGAGGATTCTGCTCCAAAAAAAATGATGTAATACTTTTCGCTGCGTCTTTCTTTTCTGCGTATTTCGTATATTTTGGTTTTGTAATCGGAGCTTCCGTTCAGGTACAAAATAAAGATGTGTAATCGGGTGCTCCATTTCGTTTTGAGCGTTGCTGTGCGTTGCTGTGCACGTCGAGTCGGCGGGTGTCGACTGTCGAGTTGGTGTCAAGTAAGCCAAGCGAGAGAGAGAGAGAGAGAGAGAGAGAGAGAGAGAGTAGTAGTATTGGGAGGGGAAATAGTCAACGCATGTACAATGAACGCGGTCTGCTATGCGGTGTCGAATGGAGTACACCAAGGCCGTCTAGATATATCGCTTCGAGTACACTCGCACCAAAAGCCGGCTGACACCAACAGTCGCCGCGGCAGTTAACCAGAAATTTCATTAATTAATAATAACAATTCACAGGTTTCAACTTACGATGTTTAATGGTTCATTATCGATTGGTGTGGTGCAGTAGATCATATGGTAAAAAATAAATCTAGCGGGTGAGAACCCCTTTAACTAAACCCTGATATGTTTCGCGGAACCAATGGTATATTATAAATCTGCAATATATTACCTACCCAAGTGTGTAGCCTATGCCAAACTGCGTGACACCCCGCAGTTGTTGAGTAAATGACTCGGGTTCGTACCTCCGTGCGGAAAATAATACGTACCTAATTAATAACTTTGCATCATTTTAAACTAAACCCTCATATGTTTCGCGCAACCAATGGTAAATTATCAATCTGCAATTTATTACCTACACAATAGGGAACTTGCACTTAACTTTCTAATGTGATTTTTAAAATCTGTACACGATATTAACTGATATTATGTCTTTACAATTTAAAAATCGAGTCATTCTACCCCTCAAAATAATAGTTTTAGTAGCGTACACTTTTTTGGCGCGAAAAAACGGCCGCCGCCATGATGAATCGCTAGTGACGTTACATGATAGTAGTCTGCCGGTGTCGCGCAGTCGACTGCACGCGTTCGCCCACACCGCTCATCGAACATTGTGCACTATGGAGACTAAAACATCTTCTGGCGCTTATAAGTGGTGCATAGTACCCATGTGTACTAACACAAGTGTAAAGACTCCAGAGAAGATATTTGTGTGTGTGCCAAAAAAACAATAAACGACGAAGACAGTGGTTGGAAGCAGCGAGACGAGATGTCAGTAAGAACCCTATATCAATTACATGTATGTTGTTTTGCTGCCAAGATCATTTCAATGTGAGTAACAACTTCATTAGTATAGTTTATATATGCATATTGTCACCTAGTTTTGCAACTAATGTATAACAGGACTTGCTGGCAAAGACCGTTGGTAGGCCTACATATTTATATTGTTTTGAGAAGAACGTTGTAGGCTTATCAACAACAGCGCTCACAGAATGAACCTGTGTTAGATATGGCATAAGGAGTATGATATTATTTTCGTCCATTTAGCTTGAAGACGATATGGAGAACTGGACGAGATATAATTTAATGGGTGGCCGACTAAAATGTAAAAACGACGTAATTCCCCATATATTCGATTGTCAAGGACGGAGATTGTGTGTCTTCTTTGTAGCTGTGAGGGAGTACAAGGTCAAGGGATCATTTAAGAAGTGTTGGGACTACTAAACCAGCTCGATATCGTCACGAAATCTCCCTTTCGAAATGCCACTCAATAAGACATGGAATTTCGGGGGGGGGGGGGGGGGGGGATTACTATGTACATATTTTACATATTATTAAGTTTTACAAAATCAATCATGATGGGGTTTGGTTTGGACTTCGGAGATAAATAATTAACAAATCGGAATAATGACGACAAAATTCGCCGCCATGAAACCATCTATCTGCGGTAAATTTGTGCTGTTGGCCTTTGTAAAGCCTCCGTCTGTCATTTTAGTTCATGCAATACGAGCTACTGATAACAAGACGACGTTGGGCGTGAATGATCGCTCATCGTGCACTGAAACACAGGTACGTAGCAGTCGCGCGCTCGCAGGCCAAACCATCATACTGCGTCACAGAGGCCGCCGACCAATCAGCGCGCGTTTCTTCGCGGCAAGAGGAAATTCAAATAAATGTGATATTCAATTCATTATTAAACCCGTTCAATAATAATTTAAAAAAAAAAACTTTTGCAAATGCAATTGTTGGACACCAGACTGTAAAACTAAGTACTTGTTACACTAAAAAAAATCGTATGCATGTTCCCTATTGTGTTACCCACTCTGCGTGAAACCCCGCAGTTTTTGTGAGTAATTGACCCAGGTTCGTACGTCCGTGCAGACCACATTTACTAACAATCCATCATTTTTTTTACCATCCCGGGTATGCTGAACCTGGGTCATTTACTCAAAAACTGCGGGGTGTCACGCAGTTTTGAATACACATTTGGGTAGGTAATATAATATTTCAGATTTATAATACCATTGGTTGCGCGAAACATATCAGGGTTGGTAAAAAAAATTAATGGATTGTTGTGGTCCGCACGGAGGTACGAACGTGGGTCAATTACTCTAAAACTGCGGGGTGTCACGCAGGTTGGGAAACACACTTGGATAGGAAATATATTGTAGATTGATAATATATCATTGGTTGCGCGATATATATCAGGGTTTTCTTAAAAAATGATGCAAAGTTAGTAACTACGTATTATTTTCCGCGCGGAGGTACGAACCTGGGTCATTTACTCAACAACTGCGGGGTGTCACGCCGTTTGGGAAATACATTTGGGTAGGTAATATGTTGCAGATTTATAATATATCATTGGTTGCGCGAAACATATCAGGGTTCAGTTAAAAAATTATATCATATTGATAAGGGGTATCTGTTATTGGCTGCATATAATATATGCCATTATTTTGCTAGTGGATTTACTGCACCAGTCGGTATGTTGGCTACACGGCCGGCGGCCATTTTCGACTTCGAGCCGTTTTATCTAGTAGAATTTTGTGGTCACTGGTTATGTTGGCTACGCGGATACAACAGTGACAGTACGGTGGCCATCTTCGACTTCGAGATATCGTCGCTCAATTCACTCAGGTCTGTCAGCTGTTTCTCAGGCGGGCGGTTGTGTTGACAGTTGTTGTGTGAGCTACCAGCGCAGAGGTTATGTCGTATTTAGAATCACTGTCACTAAACATCCTTAAAGCATGTCAAGAAAATGATAATACTGAGTTGGGTATTCTGTTATATCAGGTAAAAACGCGTAAGCTATTTAAATACCCTGTAGATCCTAGACCTTTCAGGCTTTATAGTAGGCCTAGGCCTAGGCCCACTTCAAACGCAAGCCAATATTTTAATATCTTTGCCCTAAGCCTGGGCCCTAGGCTAGGTCTAGGCATTGAACAACATGTAAAGAGCTGGGTAAATGTTGTTACATTAGTATTTGGAAAATACAATGTTTTGGATTGAAGGATGGCCATAGGTTTTTGGTTTTTGGTTTTGGGGGGGGGGGGGGGGGGGGGGGTGGGTGGGTTACCACTCTCCTGACTGAAATCTAGGCTAGGTGTGCCACTTGGTAAAACTTATATATTTTCTGTTATGCCTATTTTCAGATTACTGAATCATCAAAAAACCCTGAGAGTCTCAACTGTTTAATTGGCCCTATATCCAAACTACTACCTTGTACAAACACTCAAGTGAAGAAAACTGCATATTCAATTCTACCAAGGTAAGCTGAAGCATGCGTTCCGTAGTTCTAGCCAGATTAAATGTCTACGGTTAAGACAGGAAGTTCCCCGTTTGGTTTGTATTGGCGACACGTTTTTGGTGGCTCCCATCAGCACGGGGGGGAGGGGGGTACCTATCAGTTTTATTTTCTTTTTACAGTAAAAAACAAAGTAAAGTTGGCATGTTTTGTGGTCGAACTGGGAATAATTAGCTAGTCACAATGGCAACTATTTTTGTAAATTTTTTTGTGTTACAGAATCTGTGCCGTGCATCAAGACGCAGCACTACTGGTTGCGAACAGAATTGCCCAAGACACGAAGGACCCCAATCCAGTAGTCAAATGTTTTGCTATTACTGCATTGACATTAATTCCACAGTTACATCAAGACTATGCCTGTGACACGTTGAATGCAGGATTAAAGGATGGAAATCCAACGGTGCGACTATCGACAGTTGTTGCCTGTGAGAATGTTTTCAAACATTGCCCAGATTTAATAAGGGAACAAGGTTTGGTGGACAGGTAGGTGAATGGTGATTATCAAGTATATTCGTAGACCTACTTAGATGATACCTCATGTGACAGTATATTGTGATATTATGCTAGTCTATGTTTTGTGATAGCCAAATGTGGGCATTTAAGAAGAAGAAGAAGACATTTACATACCTCGTTTCACGATGTGTCGCCTACATTTCCTTCAGCATTATGAAGTGAGGTCCATGTTGCAACTGCATTTCTCCGTGCAAAGAATGTACCTATTGTATTGGCTCACTTTCCCTCAGGGTTGCAGTGATGTGTAGTGCTGCACTCTTTCATGTGCAGTCATCCACAGATAAAAAGTTGGACAGAATGATAGGTATGCATGGGGTTATGAGCCAGAGAAGAATTTGGCGGTTCTAGCATACTGTCTCCACAATTGAATTATGTACTTATAATATCATCATATACCATGATTCATGCATCACTCATTAAAACCTCATACATAACAATTAATGTCATTAAATTAAAAATACACAACTTTGCTCGCATCTGGCGTATCCACACTTAAACCCGATTACATATCTATTAGTAATTGGTTACACAAGCCTGCTCTTTACTGACACCTATACCTTCTTAGTTCATTTGGGGACCACTATCATCCCCTCCTCACATCCCAGTATTTGTAAATATTGTGCATAAGTAATAACCAGTTCCTTCTCTGCTGTCAGCAACAAGTACATAGTTTCAATGTGTTATCAATATGTATCATGTATTTTTAGGTGTAAATATAAATATGACCTGTCTCTTCTCACAAACCGTTTGCTACTGATAGGTAACTAGTTGGTTTCACCTTGTACACCTAAAATCACACAACCTAAAATCATTCTCTTCTTTGTAGGTTATACGGATGCATTCGTGATTCCGATCCCAAGGTTGTTGTTACTTCTTTATTGGTGTTGGATACAATTTTGGCCGTTGAAGGTGGTATTGTTGTGAACAGAAGTATTGCTTGGTACTTACTAAGAAGACTTGTTGATTTTGAAAACCCACAATTAGCAAGTGTTCTTCAAGTTCTTGGGAAGTACAACCCTGCGTGCGAAGAGGAATTATTCCAGGAACTAAGTATGAATTATTTTCTGTTATCATAATAAACTCTAAAAGATATAAACAGCATTTTTTTTTACCAAGGAAGTACTGGTATCAATTTTAGTACCAATAGTCCAGCATCAAAGTGTCGAAAATCATAGTCCTGTGCAATTTCGAGGAAAGAGTATAGCACCATATACTAATGTGTTCATAAGGTTTCACAGTATTTAGCGCACTTTGGTGCCAGAGCGATATCCGCGACTGGGGGCGGGGGCAGTGCCCCCAATTTTGACTACGCATTGCATTGAATATCGCTCAATTACGGCCAAACGGTTGGTCTGACAACGAAAATGATGATTATAAAATATATTTGTGTGTCATTGATAAATATTTCCTTGTCACAATTATTCATGTACGGTACATAGTGCGAAAGTTATCGTCAATTAAGTATAAAATTAATATATTCTCAATATATAAAACCATGGGACAACCATATATTATCAAAACATTACAAACACATTCATACACGTATAGAAATGTCAGAGTGTTGCCATATCGGTGATTTTTTTTCATAATTTTATCTTCAAGCGATTGGTATTAGTGAAGTATTAAAGACAAGAATGCGTGGGGCTTTTGTGCGCCCGCTAAACACAGGTGTAATGCATAGAAGCATTGGCAATCATAATATTGTACTATTTCGAAAGAAAAGTACACTTATATCTTCGTTTTAGCTTGTAAAATAATAATTTGGATGGTGTTAAGCTCCAAAATTAGGCGTTTACAAGTTATACATAAAAAACAAAATGGCCGACTCGCATGAGGTTTTGCCTATTTATCTTCACAATCGTGCATTTTTTGGCAAAACTTAATATGACAAAAATTGTTTTTAGTAAAATTCTACACACATATGATACTTGGATATTTGCATAGGAAGTACTACTTACGTACAAATTTAATTTTTGTATGTGTGCATCTGAACACAAATGTACAAAACTTGGCTCCCGTTCGCTTCTTGATGAAGCAACTGTGACCTACGGGAGTGTTCTTAATATCTTCTTTTAAGCTAATCAAATAATAATATTGATGGTGCCAAGCTCCAATGATAGGCGTTTACGTGTTGCATGTGAAAAACAAAATGGCTGTCACTTCAGGTGGTTTTGGCAATTTATCTTCATAACCGTACTATTTATGACAAAATCTAACATGACAAAAAATATTCCTTGTAAAATTCTACATACAATTCATATTCAGGTATTCTCATATGATTTACCATTTACCTACAAATTTAGATTTGTGTATGTTAATCTGTACTCAAATGTACAAGCATTGGCTCCCCTGGGCTACTTGATGAAGCAAGTATGGACTATGAGAGTGGGCTAAATCTTTTCCTTTTAGCTTGTAAAATAATAATTTTGATGGTGCGAAACTCAAGTACTAGGCGTTCAAGAGAAACACGCAAAAAACAAAATGCCCGCTAATAGGGTGTATTCAGATGTACATTCGTCGGTTGTTTGATGAAGCAGGTATAGGAGTGGGCTCAGTCTCTTCTTTATAGCTTATAAAGTAATAATTGTGATGGTGCCTACCTTAAATATGGGGCATTATCGAGTTACACGTAAAATACAAAATGGCCACCACTATAGGTAGTTTTTCCAATTTACCGACATAACCGTACGTTTTATGACAAAATGTAATATGACAAAAATGATTTCTTGTAAAATTGTACACACAAATGATATTTACATATTTTTATAGGACTTACCATTAACCTAAAAATTAAAATTTCTTCATGTTAATTAGTACTCAAATGTTTTTTTTTTTTTTTACGTGTTTCTCTTGAACGCCTAGTACTTGAGTTTCGCACCATCAAAATTATTGTTCTATAAGCTAAAAGGAAGAGATTTAGCCCACTCTCATAGTCCATACTTGCTTCATCAAGTAGCCCAGGGGAGCCAATGCTTGTACATTTGAGTACAGATTAACATACACAAATCTAAATTTGTAGGTAAATGGTAAATCATATGAAAATACCTGAATATGAATTGTATGTAGAATTTTACAAGGAATATTTTTTGTCATGTTAGATTTTGTCATAAATAGTACGGTTATGAAGATAAATTGCCAAAACCACCTGAAGTGACAGCCATTTTGTTTTTCACATGCAACACGTAAACGCCTATCATTGGAGCTTGGCACCATCAATATTATTATTTGATGAGCTTAAAAGAAGATATTAAGAACACTCCCGTAGGTCACAGTTGCTTCATCAAGAAGCGAACGGGAGCCAAGTTTTGTACATTTGTGTTCAGATGCACACATACAAAAATTAAATTGGTACGTAAGTAGTACTTCCTATGAAAATATCCAAGTATTATATGTGTGTAGAATTTTACTAGAAACAATTTTTGTCATATTAAGTTTTGCCAAAAAATGCACGATTGTGAAGATAAATAGGCAAAACCTCATGCGAGTCGGCCATTTTGTTTTTTATGTATAACTTGTAAACGCCTAATTTTGGAGCTTGGCACCATCCAAATTATTATTTTACAAGCTAAAACGAAGATATAAGTGTACTTTTCTTTCGGAATAGTACAATATTATGATTGCCAATGCTTCTATGCATTACACCTGTGTTTAGCGGGCGCACAAAAGCCCCACGCATTCTTGTCTTTAATACTTCACTAATACCAATCGCTTGAAGATAAAATTATGAAAAAAAATCACCGATATGGCAACACTATGACATTTCTATATGTGCACGAATGTGTGTGTAATGTTTTGAAAATATATGGTTGTCCCATGGTTTTATATATTGAGAATATATTAATTTTATATTTAATTGACGATAACTTTCGCACTATGTACCGTACATGAATAATTGTGACAAGGAAATATTTATCAATGACACACAAATATATTTTATAGTCATCATTTTCGTTGTCAGACCAACTGTTTGGCCGTAATTGAGCGATATTCAATGCAATGCGTAGTCAAAATTGGGGGCACCGCCCCCGCCTCCAGTCGCGGATATCGCTCTGGCACCAAAGTGCGCTAAATACTGTAAAACCTTATAAACATATTGGTATATGGTGCTATACTCTTTCCTCGAAATTGCACAGGATTCCATTTGATGCTGGACTACAAGGAATCACGTGGAGGAGTAAAATCGTAAAATTATTGTATTGTAGGTATTAGCCTAATTTAGTTAATCCTGGGATTTGGGACAGTCAGTCAGGACTACAAACATACCTCATCACCAGAGCCCTGTAAATTTATGGTTTTAACAAAAAATGCAAATTGTTGAAAACTGTGAGTTTTTTTGTCATCTTCACATCATTGTGATTGGGTATAAAGCTTAAATGTTATTGGTGTCACTTTATGGGAGATAATCAGTCCCTCTACAACTTAAAGCAATACATATAAACAAAGCTGTTAAGTGCCCCTACAGTCTGCACCTTGAAGATACTCACAAACGTCAGATGTCACGCACAAAAAATGCAGGCTGTCCTAGATTATGCAGACCACCGAATTAGAGAGCCCGAATAAAGAGACTTATATTTATTTGACGGCAAGCTCGCAATATTAAACCCTGCAAAATTAATGGTATTTTCTTGGTATCTTGATAATGCTTTAATATATTGAAAAGGTGATTCGTACACGGAATTTGGTTTTGCGTTATTGGCTAAAGTGGATTTAAAATCTTTCAAATATTATTGTTACAATTTTTATAAATATGTAATAATGTACAATTAATTAATGAAATGACAATCATAACTGTTTCTGTTCATTATCCCAAGTAGATGGTATTTCCATTATTAATAATAAAATTAATAATGTTTCGTGAGTGATAAAAAAAGAAAAAAATATTGATAATTTTGATTATCACAAGCGTGCATTCCACTGACACAAACTTGTCTTTTCAGAGAAGTCTATTGAAGTGGCACCAAGTTTAGTTAGTGCTTAAAGTTAAAGTAAACTATTTGTTAGATAAATTATCAGACATATACCGTATTCTACATAGTATCAGATAATACTACGGTGTGTTCTTTTTTCAGGTTTGCTGGATCCCTTCCTTGTTCATAGTACAAGTGCAGCAGTGATTGTGAATTGTATCAAGCTTTTCTTGAATCTCACCGCCGATAAATATCCCCAATTGAAGTCTGAAATCTTGCAACGTGCTATTCCCGTCTTGAAAACATATTTAATCAAGAAATCTTCCAAGGAATCTATTAACTATATTTTAGATTTTCTTCTGGGAATAGATAATTCTGATAATGAATGGATTCAAGGATTTTCTAATACTCCAAACCTGTTTTACCCAAATGAAAATATTGGTATTTCAGCAATTGCAGCCAAACAAATTAAAATCCTTCCCAAGTTATGCAACGATGATAATTTCAAAGAGATTTTAAATGCTTTAGACAAGCACTTCTGCAGAAATGATTGCTTTAGCAAGCATGCTATTAATTGCATTTCTTTAATTTCAAAGAAGGTTCCAGCATCAAGAAGTGCATGTGTCAAGGTACTACTATGTTTGTTAGACAGTGACAAAACTCAAGTTTCAAATTATGTCTTCATGGCGTTGCAAGATTTTAACTTTGTAGATTTAAGCATTCGTGAAAAAGACTTAATTTTCCAAAAAGTGTTGTCAAAAGTCGACTTTACAGATAAGACTAGGATTCAATGTGTTTTAGTATGTTTGCTCAGAGATTTTGATAACAATATTAATAAATCTTCATATATGCTAGAAATTCTTGCTGCTGATTTTCTACAATATGATAAAGAACTAAAGTGTCTTATTTTAACGTGCGTTTTGAAATTATTTTTGTATAGACCAGCCAGGTATCAACATACACTGGGTGAAATATTAAAGAAGTGCATAATTGATACAAACATAAATTCAGAACAAGAGCAATTATTAGTAAAAGAAAAGGCTTTAAAATATTATTGTTTGCTTAAACAAGATGTGCACTTGGTCAAACAAATTGTGTAAAATAAAAAAAAATAGTATTAAGAGTATTTACCAGACAGGCATTTGCAGGCATTTCAGTGTCAATGAAGTTACACGGCTCTTCAATTTTAGCAAGCTTAAATGATTGAACTGTTGAAAGAAAAAAAACATGAACATAAAGCACGCTTGTATCTTGTATTCCTCCTATACACTTTATCAATTCCGTCATTAAATTTAGAGATAAAAAATCAAAAATTATGCATAAAAATAAATATTTCCTCATAATTACACAAAGTTTGGCCAGTACTGGCGGAAGTTTGAAAAGAGGTAGATGAAAAGTACACAGGTAGAATGGTAGTAGTGGTTATGAAAGATACAATACAAGTCATACTTGGTGTATTTTCTTAAAGCACAGCTAATGCGGTTTGAAAATACAAGTGATTGCATGATCTTGGCTAACAGAAAACACAACTCTCCGTAAAACTGAAATGTTTAGCGCGAGAAGAGGGGAGGTAAGGTCTTGCGAGCCGTCTTTGTTAGCTGGCAGGTAGCACGACCCTCCGCATTTCACGGTCCGTTGGTTGGAGCGACTCGCTCGCTTTTCAGATATTTTGGGGGTCGATTATTTATTCGTAGATCACAGAGTTGGGCAGAATTCATATTTGCCATTGTTTTTTTTTTTATATAGGCCTATAATTTCACGACGATGATAATTTGACTTTATGTATTTTAATTTGGCAATAATGCCAGCGTACTTAGCCGCGGTCGATTACGTACGAGTCTCCTACCGCGGTCGTTGTATTGTATGTAATCATGGCTCGGTCATGGATGATATATATTGTTTCTAATCTTTATAATCACCCAATCAACGTCTTTATTAGTCTCGTTGCATACATATGAGACGCAAAGCCAAAATATCATCATCATCGCTAATCGAGACGATGACGGGCGATTTATGAAGATGCAAAAACGACACATGCCATCGATACCCAAACCATGGTTCGAACCTGGAACCATAGATAACTAATTAGTTATCTGTGCTGGAAATCATCAGACGTGATCTATTTATATATTTAATTAATGTCTATACCCTGTTCAATTATAACATGCCATAACATCATTTGATATATTATGACGGCTAAACTTAACTGCTACTACCAGTAAAAAAGTATAGGTCTAATTATTTTGATTATTATTATCATCATTATTGTTATCATTGTTATATTGTTATTATTATTATTATTTTTATTATTATTATTATTATTATTATTATTATTATTATTATTATTATTATTTTTATTATTATTATTTTTATTATTATTATTTTTATTATTATTATTATTATTATTATTATTATTATTATTACTATTTTTATTATTATTATTATTATTATTATTATTATTATTATTATTGTTGTTGTTGTTGTTGTTGTCCGTAGGTTTTTGTAGAAAACCTACCCAAGGAGAACTTCCCCGTCTTCAGGTGACTAGTTAGTATTATGGCATTTGGATAAGTGGGGAGGAATATACGAACGCTGTTAGTCCCAGCATAGGCTTTTGTGACTTATGACAACCTCGGGAAAACTCTACGGTTTGGATTTGCCGGCAGCTGGTATCGAACCGGCTACCTCCCAAATCAGAGCTTCGTGTGCTACGCACTGAGCAATATCTGTTAGTATATAACGATATTGGCTGTGTAGTAAAAGTATACGAGACTGAAATTCGGGAGTTTGTGGGTTTGATGAACGAACTGTGTCTCACCGTCGTTACTTGAATGTGTCTCGTCCCATGAATACCCCTGTTAATTACAAATGAACTGTGTCTCACCGTCGTTACTTGAATGTGTCTCGTCCCATGAATACCCCTGTTTTATTACAAACGAACTGTGTCTCACCGTCGTTTTAATTGATTGTGTCTTGTCCCATGAATACCCCTTTTTTATTACAAACGAACTGTGTCTCACCGTCGTTTTAATTGAATGTGTCTTGTCCCATGAATACCCCTTTTTTATTACAAACGAACTGTGTCTCACAGTCGTTTTAATTGAATGTGTCTCGTCCCATGAATACCCCTGTTTTATTACAAACGAACTGTGTCTCACCGTCGTTTTAATTGAATGTGTCATGTCCCATGAATACCCCTTTTTTATTACAAACGAACTGTGTCTCACCATCGTTTTATTTGAATGTGTCTCGTCCCATGAATACCCCTTTTTTATTACAAACGAACTGTGTCTCACCGTCGTTACTTGAATGTGTCTCGCCCCATGAATAGCCCTGTTTTATTACAAACGAACTGTGTCTCACCGTCGTTACTTGAATGTGTCTCGTCCCATGAATACCCCTTTTTTATTACAAACGAACTGTGTCTCACCGTCGTTTTATTTGAATGTGTCTCGTCGCATGAATACCCCTTTTTATTACAAACCCACTGTGTCTCACCGTCGTTACTTAAATGTGTCTCGTCCCATGAATACCCCTGTTTTATTACAAACGAACTGTGTCTCACCGTCGTTTTATTTGAATGTGTCTCGTCGCATGAATACCCCTTTTTATTACAAACGAACTGTGTCTCACCGTCGTTACTTAAATGTGTCTCGTCCCATGAATACCCCTTTTTTATTACAAACGAACTGTCTCTCACCGTCGTTTTAATTAAATGTGTCTCGTCCCATGAATACCCCTGTTTTATTACAAACGAACTGTGTCTCACCATCGTTTTATTTGAATGTGTCTCGTCCCATGAATACCCCTTTTTTATTACAAACGAACTGTGTCTCACCGTCGTTACTTGAATGTGTCTCGCCCCATGAATAGCCCTGTTTTATTACAAACGAACTGTGTCTCACCGTCGTTACTTGAATGTGTCTCGTCCCATGAATACCCCTTTTTATTACAAACGAACTGTGTCTCACCGTCGTTGTATTTGAATGTGTCTCATCCCATGAATACCCCTGTTTTATTACAAACGAACTGTGTCTCACCGTCGTTTTATTTGAATGTGTCTCGTCGCATGAATACCCCTTTTTTATTACAAACGAACTGTGTCTCACCGTCGTTACTTGAATGTGTCTCGTCCCATGATTGTTGTTGATTTTATTGTTGGCACAGGTTTAATGCAGACGAGTGTTTTGAGCGCAGTTTGAACGAAATATTTCGAACGCTTTGTCCACTACTGAGCTTGGTAATTGAGCTGACGAATTTCATGTAATTTTATTCAATATTGTAATTATTATAGTGGTCTCTCGGATACAGTTATATGGGCCAGCTCAAAGTGGAAGTGGGATTTTTTGTGTAACAGCCCGTGATATCCGTGATGTCGTGGTGTATCGTGTACACAAACGAAGAATAAGTGGCCCCATTAGTGTGTACGATATTTGCAACACCGAACTAGACCTGTATGGATACTGTGTGGATGCTGGATTTATTCCATATAATTTATGGAGTTATGAACATTTTTTTATAATATAGTCAGTGAATTGTCATTTGTTTTCCTACGCAGTGGTGCCGAAAATGTTATACATACGACCGCTTTTTGTGTTGGAACGTTGAATACATTGTCTCTAGTGTTTTCAGTTTTATATTGATGACTGTCAGTTATTTGTCTTTCATTGCAATTAATTTAGTTTTTATTCTTGGTGGTTGTGTCTTGCACATTACATTTACCATATTTTCTGTGTATTTAAAATGTTATTGATAATTAATTGTAAACGTCCCATTTATTAATAGCGTGACATTAGTATGTTAGAATAAAGCTCCCTAAATATTGGTTAGGAGAGGGGGGCGGCGGGTGCTATAGTACTTCAAAATTTCAATGAAACATGTTTTACTCCGTCAATCATGATAAAACGAGTAATTTTGCAATAAAACTAGTCTTTGTGAACCTGTTTATATTATCGTTCACAATCGTTCACACGGTAGATGGTATAGAACCGGCGTCCTCCCGAATCAGAGTCTCGTGTCACCGCGTGCTACGCACTGGACCATTTATGTTGGCCCATTACTAATATTATTGGAACGTTACACCATTATTAGATTTAATGTTATTTTTAAGATAAATGGATAAATAAAACGAAACATACGAACATTAGTCAATCAATTGTATACATTGCAATCACAAGACTAACTAAACTTAGTATCGGGCAATGCATGTTGTCAAATCCACAGCGCATTCTGATGTTACATCGTCGCGAGCAGTGTTTATACGACATATTCTTATCACCACACTATTGCATGATAGTGACACATCAGTTTTTTAAATTACAATTCAAGCATTATTTGGACATGAGATTGTACAAACATTATTTGTTTGTAACCCCAGTCTCTACGACAACGGCAAGATGTTTACCTGCAACTTTACCCATGGGTGAATGATTTCAAGAAATGCTCGATTTCTAGTGAAATGCCCCAACAGGTGTGGGAGTGGGGGAGGCCCGTGAGTGAGATGACTAACTTCCCCTCTCTTGGCGAAAGGGTCTCAGATTTACCTGGATATCTGAGCTTGCCTTCTTTTCAATGACTGGTAAATACTCTTAAATTGTATTTGAGAGACCACTCATGAATGATCATTAGAACTAGCGATAGTAATTATTCATTGAATCATTGTACACAATGTTGGAGCTTTAAATTCCAACTTTTAATACAGTGTTTTTTTTGCGAAGAAACTTGAACTTTTGCTAAGTGCCGTTAGAAACTTTTAAATTTGAGAAAGTTATATGAAAATTCCTTTTGTGCATTAATAATTACAATTGTGCCATCTTGGTGCCCTAAAGTTGTTTTTTAGTTTTTGTATAGCACATTAAATGCTCTGACTAAATAGTACTATTTCATAGTAATTGGTACATACTTATATATGTAATAAAAGGCAAAATGTTCCCATAAACGAATGTTATGAATTTTTTCATATTATAGACAAACAAACTTTTAACCTGATCCTGAGCTTAGAGAAATAAAACACTGCTGAGTTGGCCGGTGTATAGTAATTTGACACCCGTCCCATTGTACGAACGTCTCGTGTTGCCATTTGTTAGGGAACTGAACAAGTGGTTTGATTCAACTTTCAGAAAACAGTTTGCCCCGTCACCTATCGCGTTTGTATCGTATTTATATCACGTCTTTGACCAAATATTCCTTCGGTTGTTTGTGTTTATTTATATCTATGGTAAAATCGTCAAGTTTTTAATGTACTCTTTAGTATATATTATATAACAATAATACGTAGTACTAGATGGAAAGGGCAATGAATAGTGTTAAAAGTAAAACTGAACTTCAACTAATAGGTTGAGGTTCTAGTCAAAAAGGTATTTATGGAGCCAGTAGAAGCTCCGAGATGTCGGGAAGGATTTCAAGTTGAATTTCAGCAAGACTATTGAGGGAGAGATTTTTATATTGTTGGGAAGATTGTTGAAGAGGGTAAATGTGAAGTACTTGGGGCTTTAAACGAAGAGGGATGGATTGAACTTGTGAAACTCTAGATTAGTCCATGTAAAATTATAATTTATTGTTATGTAAATGAGATAAGTGTTGGGGAATACAGGGGAAATATGCAAACAAATTGTGGTTATGATCTGATTTTTATTTTTGTAATTGCCTCTCCATTATACAGGGGGTTAAATTGACAAAATTGACAAAAAATAGGGAACACACAACAAATTTAGGTTCAATCCAATTTTGTCCTTATATTTCCATTTTTGTTCTATTAATTAAACACCGGGTGACACAAACGCACTTTTGAAAAGGTTAAAAAATAAAAGGTTACAAAAGAACTTGAATTCTTATATGTTTGCTGTTTCAATGGAGAACTGAATTCTTATATGTACATCCTACATGGGTTACAAAAATGGGCTCAAATCAAACAATCTGCAACTCAATGTAAATAAAACAAAATGTATGTTTGTGACTACCTTGCTACTGTAGTGCGAAGAACAAGATAGTAAATAATAAATAGTAGCACAAGCCAGAATACAGATCAGAGCACATACACAGTTCGTATATTAAATTGCTACAAAATTTAGAGAATAGAGCCATGAAGCCTACAACAAATATTCCATGTAGAATAAATTATGTTTCAAACATTGAATGGAAAACTGTACAGCAGAGAATTGGATTGAGTATAATATAATGCATTTAGTATTGAATCTAAGGATCATTGCCCTAGAGTGTATAAAGAAACCAGCAATGAGAGTTGCATCAAAATCAGCCCGGTGGTTTTTGAGATCATCTTATTACAAACCCTCAAATACATCTTTATAACACAATAATATGATAGGGGAGAAGGACAGGAAGGAACCAACAGCTTACCTTGTAGTAGTTGCGCCCTTCAGAGTCGATACAAACACAAAGATATATATATGTGTGTTTCTATCGACTCCGAAGGCCGCAACTACTACAAGGTAAGCTGTTGGTTCCTTCCTGTCCTTCTCCCCTAACTCAATTACCTAGCCGTTAGGCAATCCAACACATTCACAATAAAATGATAGAAATTAATTACTTATAACTGTGTTATATTTGTGGCTGTAGGGGCCACTCATCAGCTCTACAATATTGGCCACGAGTACATGTTGTATTGACCACTTTCAATACAATACGTCATCCACAGCAAATTATGTGCGAGCACATTGGTGTATACATATAAAACTACAAGTATTATGCTTAAGGCTGTATGTCACCCTATAGTACGGAACTCCCGACTTATGTTGGTTGTGAAACGTGTGTTGCAACAACACATACCTCATAAAGTTAAATAAGTTAATTTGAAAAAATGGAAATATTTATTGAAACTAAAGTGCCCAATCCATGAATGCGTCCGTTTTTTCGGTTCATCCAATCACAGCCTCTACTCATTCGACTTCGATCGCGAGATGCTGGCTGTGATTGGATGAACTGCACGGAGCGGACGCATACATGGGCTGGGCGCTAAAGAAACAATCGCAAGAAACAGCAGTTAATTCTCTATGGGATGACACATTTTGGTTTACTTTTTGACCATTTTAAATTATTTTAAAGCTATTTTAGTCGACAGAATTCGGGGTGACAATAGCCTTTACGTCTGAATGCATTCAGTTAAAAATAAATTACCCCAACTACTGTATAGGATGGTATCAATAATGGTTGAAGTTATTTATTTTTTGAGGTAAAATTTATTTTTTGGGTTATCATAACAAATTAAAGTTTGTCCATTTTTTCTTGCAATTTATATCTTTTTTGGACACTAACCAAAATTTGAATTCTATTTTGGAAAGATTTTCTTCCGGGTTTTCATTAGTTGTTTGTTTTACAGAGGCAACTTCAAAATTGTTTGCTTGAGATAATTATGAAATAACCGGGACTTTTTTTAATTGCACTTTTTTCTTCTCTTTTTACACTTTAATTTTAAAGTGTCAATGAAAAACATACGAAACAAACAATTCTCATGATTTTTATCACTTCTAACATTCATTGTACAGTAGCTATTTCCTACTTATTAATATTTTTGGCATACTATGGCCTATGTTGTGGTTCTGCCTGAATGGGTTAACAAAATTAACAATCTATTGGATGGTTACCATTTGTGTGGTTGTCTCACATGTTTACCCACACTTATACACAGATACAGTATTGTATATGTGCTTAAGAGATTTTTGCTGCTGCAAATTGTTGGCCTAATAACTTCATTACCTCTCCATGTTTGAGATCCTTCCTCGTGGTTTTTAGTGAACCGTAATTCTCTTTGACAAATAGGGCAAAACCATTTGGATTCCTCGGTGTTGTTGCGGTTTCCACCTGTTGAGCACTTGCTTTGTTCTTGTAGTTAACGAACAGCTCAAACTTGCCATGACAATACCCACATCGTTTAGTTTCGATGTTCAGCGATTTGGAATGACGGTTCACACAGTATCCACAGACAGAACATTTGTAAGTAAACTTGGTTTGGATCTTGTATTCGTGGCATGTTTTTATTGGTGGAAGCTCAGGATAACCTTTCATTGCCTTAACTGACCTGAAAAAGTGGGCATGAGTTTATTAAATTGGTGTATTTATTTCACAAATTAAATATGCATTGGACGATCCCATGTGACTCAATTTCTACCCCTACCCACTTTTAACATTCCATAAATTGCAAACCCATACAAAAAAATTATCCCCAACTAATACAGTGTACTTATTATAATACATAAGATCATTCTATCCCCACATATCAGATTTCAAGCCACTTACGCCCCTGTATCGTTAGTTGTGATCAAAATAACATGATAGATTTAGCAGTCTTTTGGGCTTACAATTTTAATTTTTAATGGTTATTTTTATTTATTTCATTAATTTTTCTGAGTAATTTTGTGGCCTGCTAAAGGTTATAAGCAGGAAAATAATATACAGTTTTCCTGTCTCTCTATAGGGTTCAAAATTTATTATCAATTGAAATGTTCAATATGGGATTCACTGTAGTCATTATTAATTACTTAGGTATAGCTTGTTTACAACCTTAGAACAAAAAATATCAGCAAATAATTCACCACATGCCTATATTGTAACTTACCAAACTTTCCAAAAACGTCCATGGCCCCCTTGCACTGCATTTATAATCCATGTAGCTGCATGACAAAGCTCGTGGATTAACGTGTCTCTTAGACGATCGGGCGAGTCAATAACTTTTATAGACAGCTCAATCCGGGACGTGCGGATCTTCTCTCCGGATTCTACACGTACTCGTCCGTTAAAACAAAGGCCTGCCGTACGTTGCAAGCGTACATTCCATTCAATTTTTAGGTCTTCAGGTAGTGCACTACCAAATATTTTCGAATTAAACATTTTAAACAATTTAGAACATAGCTCTTCTTTCCTTTTTTTAAAATTACTTTTAAAATAGTGTGCTTCTGGATGGCAGCAAGATTCAGGAGTGGAAGCTGAAAAAAAAAAATACTTATGCATTCAAGGTACATATTAGCTCACATTGTATGTTCATTCAATAGCAAGATATGTGGTGCACGTTTCTTGTACATATCTGTAGCTTACATCATAATTGCATCATGCAAAAATAAATATCATTAATATCGAAAGTATTTACAGTCAATATCCTGAGAATGTGTTGCCAAAAGTGGTTGTGAATAATGTAAAAATTAAATTTGTTCACATTTGTATACCTACTTACATGTACACTTAGCTAAACTAAAAAAAAAACAAAAAAAACATGGGGGTGTGGTTGGAGGGGGGATCATGTGCGTTCAGTTTTCAAAATACTCTTGCGGGCATAGCACTAAGTACTAATAACATACCAGACAGGGACTCCAAGAAACTGCGTGTTTGCGATGAGCGGATATTATGTACTCTCAGTTGTACTGACTTCTGGATCTTTGTACGCTCAGCTTTTTTATTTACTCGCACATTGGCTTGGCCAGGTTGAAACTCTCCCAAACCTTTCCTCTTGTTAGATGTAAAATTGTCTTCTTCACCTTCAGGCTTTTGTTGATATGCTTTATTAGTAATGGAATTTATCGAGGGTTCATTTTCCACATTTTCCTCTTCATCAGAAAATGAGAGTTTTCTATTATTACTAGAACCAATTCCTAAGTGCTTTGCATTATGTAGTTGTTTGGAAGAACCTGCCCCTTTACTACTACCTGGGGGTATTCTACTTATTGCATTCGTTTCAGTATTAAGTACAGCTTGGTAGAAACCTAGGCTTTCATTTGAAATGCTGTCATCATTAATAAAATCTGTGCTTTCGACTGCGTCTGACACTTTCTTTGACGTCAACTTGTTATGCTTACGATTGATTTTCTTCAAAACTGAAACAAATAAATTAAACATGTAGGTCAGGCCCTAACTGCATCCTATTGGTAAAACCTATGAATAGTGAGTGGTAGATGTGAGCTTAAGTTATCATAGAAGACAACGTGCATTCGGTCATATTTATTTAACACCAAACTTTCATTGAAAACAAGCAACCCCAAGCAATATTTCAAAATCAAAAATAAAAGACTTACATTCATCAAAACTGTCATCAATATCACTACAAGATAATATGCGCGACGTCTTCCTTCCCTCAGTTTGACATTTTTTTGTCACAGTGATACTAGACTTTTTCCAAGTTGGACCATAGAGCTGATTAAGAACGTTTTCAGCTGATAAACTCAAAATATTTTTAGAATTGGCTTCTTCCGCTTTGGGAATGTTTGTTATACAGGTAAGAGAACTGTCATTACTATTACAAATCAAGGATTTATCTGTCTCCGGATCTGAAGGTGTACTTCCGTCAAGCCATTTCTGAATGTCTTGAAATTTAGATTTAATAGGTGGAGTCTGTAATCTAGCAGAGAAGCCATCAGTTTCACAGTCTTCTTCAATGCCATCCAAAAGGTGTCGGGATAGTCGCGGAAACGTTTTTGTTTTTTCCATGACATTCTGAGTTGAAGAATCGTGTTCACTTTCACTATCAGATGTCTCTAAAATAATATTTGGGATGACGCTTATTGCAGCATTTTCTGCAGAGTCAGTATTAAACCTACTAGGCTTATTTGTCATCCTCATTACTTGGCTGCTACAGCTGCTGGTAACAGATGTGCTATGATGTTCGGAGGCCAACAATTTGTTTTGGTAAGATGTTGAAACTACAACACTGGAAGAAATATATTCACAGTTATTGTTGGTGTTTGGCAGTGCATCAAAAAGACTTGCAAGGCTTGATACACTGTTTTCACCTTCAATGCTATGATTTCGTTCTTGAGTCATAGGCTTACGCCTATCAGAAGGTGTGGATACGCTTCCTCCCTCAGAGTTTGAGCAGGAACTACTGTCTGATATTATAATAGTAGTTATATCATGATAGCTACGATTGTGTTTTTGTACGCCATGTTTTGATGGCAAAGTCGTTGGGGAACTATTTGAAGGCAAGTCATTTTCACCAGCATCATTGGAACTGCTAGAATTACTCCCACTAGTAGGAATAACGCAACGTATTTGTCGCAACGATTCGCAACTCGTCATTTTGTATAGACACTCATCATTCTGACTTGTGTCACAAACTGTAGCATGCCGACTCTCAGCAGGGCGACGTGGATTATTGTTCTCTCTTTCTTGATTGGTCTCAGTCTCGGTGGAAGCATTACTTTGGCTTGAATCACAATTACCCGCACCAGACGTGTCTTTTACGGTCTTGTCACTATTTGGCATCAATTCTTTGACAGTTCTTGCACAGTCATGTTTACTTGAAGTTCCTGCCTTCAAATTATTTTTCTTTTTCAAAGATAGTTTCGAATTATCTGCAAAAAAATTCAAACCAAGTTGTTATAACACACAAAACTACAATGTACAGTACATTGGTATAAATATCGTGTGCACTAGGGAGGGTTGTAGGCCTATGTATATTGAATGGGAAGTCCAACCTGCAGTTAGCTTCTAATGGTGAATTCTCGACCTTGCGTTGAGCTGAGCGTTGGACTTTGTTGCGTTGCGTGGACTTCATCATCTGTTCACGACCTTGCTTTAAACCACAGCCTTCTCGACGGGTCAAACCGCGGATTTAGGATCTACTTGATCTCTGATCCAGTGAACCTTGCGCGGATTGAATCGACGTTCGAGAAGGCTGTGCTTTAAACCGAGTATCCCGGATCATACATGCCACGAGGATCAAGAAGGTTTTGCTTTGCGTTATTGCGTTGGAAAGTTGAACTAGAATCAATGTTTGCAGCATCGCACAGTTGCGCACTGATGATGCTCATGATTGGCTGCTAGGACTTTGAAGTTCAAAGTTGCGTAGCGCAACGCAAGGTCGTGAATTCACCATTATTCTAACACCACTTAATGCCCCACACAGAGCTGCTGCATCAAGTTCCTCATAAGTTCCTCATCACTGTAATGGTGTAATGGTGGGGTTATTAGCCGAACTATCGTGTTTTATTTTCCACCTACCAATCAACTCTAATCTCCTCATAATTGGCATCCCTTTGTGTTGACAATTTGGACTGAACATTTGTCTATCGTAAAAGCTCAAACTTATTAGTTTGGTTACTCATGCCTTCCAGTCGGCACCCGCCAGTGACGTTTTGACACAAGAATACTTACCTCTCGCTCGTGACAACTCAATGGCTTTCAGAGCGCTGATTACTGCTCTGCTACTGAAGGCGGAAATTACTTTTACCGCCCAGCTTTGGACCCCCTCTACAGGCACCCTTTCCTAGGTAGCCTATATGGATCCCAGACTGTCGCAGTGTATTCTAGCCCTGACCTCACAAGCACCTTGTAGGCCTAGGCTAGGCTTATTTCCTCTTTCTTTCCCACCCAGTAGGGTTTTCATCACGAAGTTGAGATTTCTCATTCCCTTCCTAACCATCCTGGGCCTATCTACCTGTTCTCTCCATTCCAATGTACTTTTTAGTTCCACACACCGTTAGATACTGTATTAGTAGGTAGATCTACTCTGCAGTTGTAATTTAAGCATCATTCACAATCAGTTTTAAGGCATAAGGTCTAAGTCGTAAGGCGTAGGAAAAGCCAACCGTTCACAATAGAATGATTTTGGAAACGCCCCGTTCTACACATGCGCAACGAACGTGGCGATGACGATGCACAGCGTTCGCCACGGTGTGGGACACATGACTGCATGGCAGTGTATCAGCTGTGTATGGTAGGAGTAGGAGATATCTTGTTGTGATTGGTTCGTCGTAAGAGTCTCGTCGTAAGAATTGGATTTTGGGCAATTCACTACGACTTGCGCCTTAAGCCTATGCCTTATAACATACGACGCGTTGTGAACAGTAACATTGAAACATACGCCCTACGCCTTAGACCTGATTGTGAATGAGCCTTTAAGTAACAGTAGCCTAGATAGGCTACGTATACCCATGCCCGCAGAGGTCGAGAGAACGGGGTCCACTATAACAAACACACTTACCTACACACTAGGCCTAGATTTATGTGCAGGTCTCATACCAACATCATTCAACCGATTTAACCTCGGGACTAGGCCTAGACCACGGTGGCCTAGGCCTGTAACGTCTAGCCTAGGTCTACTGACCATGCCAGGAATTGGGTATGTATGTAACTAGGCTAGCCTAGGCCTACTACTTATACAAGCCACGTCACGTGTTTCTGAATTTTGTTTCTCTCTTACCATCGTTTGTAAAAGTGGTGCCTATTTTTTTCTTCGGCGTAGGACGGAAACCAAAATAGGAAAAATCCAACTCCATTGCTGACCGTGTCGAAACCTAGGTTAGGTTTCGGAGACCTCGAGACCCACCAACTTGTGGAGTAAACAAACGAATGTATTATACAAGCCTGTGAGATAATGTCATTATCTTTGCCTGTGAGCTTTCATGAAATGGCTTAGTTTATCCTAGACCAATTCGACGATTTTTGTTCAGCAGTGCTTTTTGATGTTTTGATTACGTTTAAATTTCAAATTGTTAACGGTTGACAGTCAGGTTGGCCAACGACATATAGACAAAGAAAACAAAAGAGCATTTCCTGTCAGTGTTGCCAGTATTGCAATTCAGAATTATTATTGACGTAATATTGTGAAATGGGAACCAAATACCTTACTAACTAGCTGCGCTAGAATACTGGACACTGCCGTGAAATAGTGGCGAAAAGCCGACACTAGCGCCACTACCGGAGCGGTTCGATCGAAATTGATTGCTTAGGTTCAAAGCAGTAGTAAATTAATGTGCTGGCCCCCCGCACGTGACTTTTTTCCCCGGTCTGTCGCTACAGTTTTTGGCGCCATGTCTTTGGCTACACGTGGGTATTTTTTTCGAGTCTGTGTGTCAACCCCTTTTCCACCCCCGACGTGTTTTATCTCGCCAAGTGTGCGTATTTGGCGCTCCGGTTTTGCGGGAAAAATTGTAAAAAATTCAAATGTTTTTTGGGGATTTTTTTCGATGCTTGTGATCCCAAGTCAATTGAATGGTGCATCTTTTGGTGTGCCCTACAAGAATATATATTGTCCCGTTCAAACGTTACGGACACCCAAACACGAAAGTTTTACGAAAACTGAGACCGGAAACGGAGGCCGGCTTTGGTACGTTTTTAACGCGTCACATTCAAACGGCCCTGCCCGTCGAACCAAACGAGATATAACGTTCGTTTTTGTTTCGTTACCAACGCTTACCATCTAGGTAACTGGGATTTGGAATTTTTTTGGATTTGTCCCGGAACTTTCGTCAATCAAATTGTGTACATTTGGTAAAGTGCGTTTTTAAAAAGCGCGTGTAACATTTGTTTTCCACATTTTTTGTTTGAAAACTTTCTCTACTTTTTCATTTTAAAAAATAACCACTAATCTTGATTATTAACGAAGCGATTTTTGAGTTTCGTCCCGGATGCTTAGTTATGGGCACTTTTCCATTTTCTCTACACGGTTTCAGTTTTGATTTTTTTGCGTCAAGTTGGTACTTTCGAAATGGGTGTTTTTTCTTTGTCCCGATACTGAAAGCTCTATCGTACAGGATCATGAAAAAACATTTTCAAAAAGTCACCCTTACATTGAATGACAGACGTTCGCGCAACGCATTTTTCACGGCGTTAAGAAAACACGCATACGAAAGTTTTCTTTTTGTATATTAAAAGTGTTATAAATACGTCATATAACAAATAATTGTGTTTAGTATTAATAAATGGACATTTGTCTATTTGAAAACGTTACTTTAAAAAATTAGACTTAACGGGTGTCCGAGTTATGGTGCTTTAACAGATTTCATCCGTCTCGTATTTTTGCCGGTATTTGTCCATGAGAATTTTTCAATGTCTTAAAAAAGCATGTTGGAGTTTTTTTTTTAAATTTTCGACCACTTTTATGACATTTCAAGGCTATTGACAACATATTGAACGTACCCGGACGTACCCGGCACGTACCGTTCTTTTTTCAAAATCACACAATTTTCAAGTTTCTTTCTTTACCTAAGTATCTACGACAGTTTTACATGAAATGTACGCAGACATACTCGAAAATTTTTCATCCACTTTAACATTTTTCAACATGACAATTTTTTTTTTTCGTAATTAATTTTTTTTTTCTCTTTTCCACAATTTTCAAGTTTTCCAAAAAGTGACTGATATAATAAGTTAATATGGCGGTAACCTATATTTGGCCCTGGGTAGAATAGGCCCAGAGTGACTCTGCTAGTCGTAAGAGCAGTCCCTGGGCAGGCACGCGGGTTGAGATTTTGTACAGAATATTAGAAAGGTGCAATTATGAGTGAAGCTTATGCTATTGAGAGGCATGTGGCCTTTATAATAATAAAGGGTTAATTCAAGTAGATACATTTTGAAGCCTGTATTGACAATTCATCAAAACCTGCCCCCTCCCCATTTCACCAATGGCTTGGTCCACTCACATACCAGCAATAAATAATGAGTCGATGATTATTCCGCCTACAGAACGTATAAATTATGCTTTCATGCAATACACATAGTTTGTTGTGGTTTCTAGTTAACCTATATATATCTCGGTCTTCTTAAGTAGTGGATCAATGAGAATGTTTGTTGTAATGTTCCAAATTAAAACATAAATGCCGAGTTCGCGGACGCAAAGGTCAAACCATAATGCTACTTCGCTGACTCTTATGGGAAGCGCCATAGTAAATTCATATTTGCCGCGCAGCCATCGAACCGCTCCGACAGAATGCGCTACTTTCGCCGTTCGCCGCCTTCTTACATGCTAAACACCGCGATTGTCCTGTATTCTAGCGCAGCTGGTTACTAAGGTATTTGTGGGAACTTCCGGTTTTCTTTCTGATGGTTGATATTTGTGTTTTTCCATTATTCGCATGTAAAAAGTTTGTTTTTATTGGTTAATAAGTAGGCTATTCAGCCTAGGCCTATTCGCTTTTTAAACGCAATAATTCTTCTCGTCTAAATGGTAATAATGGAGTCAATCTATCCCTAAGCCTTATTCTGATTGTGAATGCATGTCTGACCAAGGCCTGGGCTTAGGCCTAGGCCTTGTTAGCCTTGGCCCAAGCCTAGCCTAGGGCTAGGCCCTAGGCCTAGTCCTTATCCGAGTAGGCTACTTTAAATATTACTATAAATCCAAAACCTAGGCTAGCCCCTAGTACCTACTTGAAGATTTGGGCCCAGGCGTAGGCCTAGGCCTACATATTATGCTGCGTTTGAGCTTCAACCTTCAGCCCAATATCGGTTTTGACGGAACGCCTGGCTAGGCCTAGGCCTAGACCTAGACCTAGGGCCCTTAGCTTAGGCCTACAGTACACAACACAATAAGAATTATCATAGGTTATCATGTGGTAGTTAAGTCATAAGCATAGTCTAGGCCTAGGACACTGTTGTTTTTTCTAGCGCCTAGACCTGGGCATAGGCCTAGGCCCTAGCCCTAGGTCTGTGCTTTCAAAAACAAAGTTCAGCTTAAGTCGGGTTTATCTATACCAAGTCAAGGATTATGGTTTAGTTTTAGGCCTAAGCCGAGTTGAAAGGGAGGCTTGTATGCCTAGGGATCACTGTTTTCACAAGCTCGTCATTGCAACTCTCTTATTACAAAACGTTAAAATGTTCTCATTATTAGACGCGGGTCGACCAAAAAAAAATCTGAATACATTGCGTTCTATTTAAAGACACGAGTTAGCACCACAACTGATTTTTAAACACATCGCGTTGTGCATGGCATAGGCCTACGGCAAACCACACTAAAGGGCTAAACCCTGATTACATACGTTTGCTTGCAGTCCAATGGGGTCCATTGCACACTGCTCAAAGATATTTATGAGTGCTTTGCACTACCATTTCAGGGGGGTGGGGGAAGGGGTTATGTTATCCGTTCGACGTGTTTAATGTCTAAAAGTGTGCGTATTTGGCTCTGTCCAAGTGCGGTAAAAATTGTAAAAAATGCAAATGTTTTTTTGGGAATTTTTTTCATGCTTTTGATCCCAAGTCAAAAATCATTAATGTGCACCGGTACCTACCTATGCTGTAAATTGAAGCTAAATTACAATGAAATAACGGTAATTTGGATCAAATTATCGATTGACGTAAAAATATCGATATTACTCGATCAATAATCACTATTAAAATCACTCGGAATATCAACCCAAGTGTAAACCTGGCTTAATTTATGAGAGGAAGAACGATTAGAAGTTTTTTTAATTTAGCCCAAAATTTCTTGCATAGTAGACTAGGCCTAGTAGTAGTAGCTTTACCAATTAGGACCATAGGCCAACTCATAAAAACTACTTACATAAATTACTTAAAAAGTAATATATCCTTACACTAAAGTGTTCCTTCTTTACGCTGGTTTTAACAACCTCTTCCTTGAGCCCATTTGATTTGATTTTTGTTTAGGCTGAGAAACGAGCTCATCACAATGCCCTGGAAAGAAAGCGACGTGATCATATTAAAGACAGCTTTAGTAGCTTGAGAGAATCAGTCCCCGCTTTGCAGGGGGAAAAAGTGGTTAGTATCAACGTTAGTATCACCAGTTGAAGTATATTTCTTACTATTATTATTATATTATTAGATAATAAATACCAACATTACAGTAGAAAAATTAGTAACTTTATTGTTAGCAGGCATATCATGTCTACATTTGTCCCACTGTTAACCATTTGTTTTGTTATGCAAATCAGCATTCCACTCATCCTCTCAAAAACACAGGCCTACTAATGAAGTTTTGCTGTAATGTTGGGGTTATTTTAATACACATAGCTAGTAATAAGAACTAATTGACTAGTACTTAGTAATTTAGCTGTTAGTATATATTATGTCAAATCCGCAACTCTCAATCAGTGCCCAGCATCACGAAAATTGTATTTTTTTTTTTTAAATTCAACACAAAGGTAGCCACATGCAAGCCCTTACCTGTCATAAACCAAGCCTAATATTATTAGCTCTAGGCCTATATTAATTCTTATTGCATATTTTATCTCAATTAGAGACATTATTGTGTTAGGAATTAAACCGTAGATGGTATGACACGTTAACTGTGCGACTTTAAACCTACCCAAATGTTGTAAAATCTACCTGCCATAATGCTTAAGTAAGGTATGTACAATCAATGAGTATTGACACGAGTTCTGACAGTCATCTTCTGAAATTTCTACAGCGCATTCCAAGAACGAACTATTGCAGCCTGACCTAATTGGCTGGGCAATTTTCATTAATGTCTTGCTTACCCTCCTCAACCCGTGATCCTTTTCGATCGGCACATGCAGACCATGAAACCACCCCAGGTGGAACGTGTTTCAAACTTTCGTTGATAAACCCCATTCATTAATTCACCATATCCGTTTTAGTGTCTTGACGTGTTTAACAGAGGCCTAACCTGTACCCCAAATAATATAACTAAATGTTACAGTGGAACTGTTGAAGTAATCTGGTGGGGTTTTAAATAAAGGATAACTAATTTGGCATTTTCCTACATGGCTTGCACTCAAGGTAGCCAAATGGAAAATGCCATTTATAATTAATATCACCATCATGTAACCTCAGTTGGGAAGCTATTTAGTTAGGCCTATTTGCACTATTTTGGGTTATCCACTTCACATTTTGTAGCTCCACCATAAGTCTTTTTTAGCTTAAAGCCTAAATATACCTATCTATAATCCCTTCACATCATGTTTTAAAATTATATGCATAGGCTATCTTCAATTACAACCAATCTAGCTATAGCATCTACAATACACACACTATATTCCTTTACCTAGGTCTACGTCCTAATTTGTAATGTTTGTATTAATAGGCCAGCCGAGCCCAAATTTTGAAGAAAGCAGCCGATTACATTCAATTTATGCGACGAAAAAATTCTGCTCACCAGCAAGATATTGATGATCTTAAAAGACAGAACTCGTTGTTGGAGGGTCAGAGTAAGTAGATGAGATATTTTCTTTTTAACTGAAGATATAGTAGTCGTTCTCATGCTTACCTTGTAACGTTAACCACAGAAAAGTGCCCGTTTTATGCATGTGATCTGGTTTTCGCTAACATCCATGTAGATTCCCGGCGTTATTTCATCTGTAAAGGTGGTATTCTGCTTACTAGGCCTACTACAATACAGGACGTTACTGGCATTATAGCCTCATTACTGTCCTGCAAGGTTGCTAACCATGTGTGTAATGTAATAAAAAGATGCTAGGCCTAAATATTGAATGCTATTGCTTTTTTTTTTAGTTCGAACATTGGAACGAGCTAAGGCTACTGGCAACTTTGCAGCGGAAACAAGTGAAGTGTCGTTGGTGAATTCCAAGTCCGACTCCATATCAAGTTATGCACAAGAATCCGAGTCCGACACCTCAGACTGTGAAAACACTCGAGCGACACGACGCCCCAAAAAACTTAAGAGTTAATGGGTCATAAGTCATAACCATTGTACGCTTACTCATTTAAAGTGACATTCTTAAATGTTCAATAAGAACATGTACCGGTAACGATACGAAGCATACTTGGCTAATGTTTAATGTACGTGGGAGAAAATTAATTGTAGTAAGTGGGAACGTTTAATTGTAACTGTACCTGAATCTGGAGTGTGTGCATAAGATAGAAAAACTGTTTTAAAAGAACATAATGTCCTAAGTGGCAAGGTTTCTAGAATTATGTTTGCATAGTAAACGCTGCTACTACAATCTCCCAAAAGATGCAATCTGCCTTGGAGAATGTAGACTTGCTTGCTGGAAAACATTTTCTTGTATAATTATATTACATTTATTGTAAGTTTACAGATCTATAACATCTGGCATAATATTTAGAGATACGTGTATATATCCTGCATTGGTAATCAATCATTCTATATCACAGCATTTGCATTTTGTAGTGTCTATGGTTTTCAATTGTCTCATTTTGTAACGTTTAGGGTATTTACTCGTTAAAAATACTGAAATGAAATAGAATACATTTGTTATACAAAATCCATTGTTTCGCAGTTGTGTTTGGGGAAAGGACACCAACAACTAACTGGAACGTGGTAGGCGGCCGGGTGAAAAGTAGAACACAACATCACTTGAACACTTAACACATTATCAGAACACATTATTACAAGAGCCTGCACGGCCTTTGAGAGACCATTGGAGAGTACTACTATCTAGTCGTATTATTAGTCGAGTGACCATCTGAAAACGTTGCGACATTTTCTAACATTTCATATTATGGTGTGTTCTATTTTTTACGCTATTGCCTACCACATTTCTGGTGACCTGTTTGTCTCCTTTCCCAAAACCAACTAAATAAAATCTTTAGTTTGTATCATGAAGTCATCACTCATCATCGATGATTGTAATGAAGTGTCAATTGTAAAAATGTGCTGTTGTACTGCTCTAGGCCTGTTAAGTAGGCTAGGAACACTTGCGTTTAGAGATATGCCTATAAGTAGGGCCCCGTAAGTTTAGTTAAAACTGTGCTAAATCTGAGGTAATTAGGTTTGTTGATTTGTCCAAGTTTTGATAGGTTTTGAATGTATTACAGTATCATTTTAAGTTTTGCCAATTAATGCTAAAATTGCTGTTTTTGCTAATTTTCACTAAAATTACTAATCTTCATAGTAATTGTAATTGACTATTTTAGTATTATTGTGCAACAGGAACTACCTAATTTTTTATTTTAAAAGGAAAATAGTCAGTGAGCACTTGGTGTGGTAAAACAGTTCATTCTAATATTTAGGCATTTTAAAAGTCATGTTACCCCAAAGACATGATTTTTTTTTTAGTTTAACAGATGATTTTAAGATGTTATTTCATAAAACAACAATACAGTTATGACAGCTATTGTTACAATTTGTTAACAGATACAGACAATGCGATATACATATCAACATGTTGATATTTGATATTAGGTACAGTAGTAGTTCATCTTCCAAGGGACCCTGAAACCCCCAATTTGAATTTAGAAATATTTAATGAAATTAACATTCACCACTCATCCATTACGTGCAAACTCGCCCCAAGACTCCTTACAGATGCTTTGGTCATGTGCGAAGAGCTCGTAGACAACCAGCGAACCGCCCGAGACAAGCCCCCGCAAATACCGATCGATGATTGGCTACGAGTAGGGGCTAGTTTCTCGCCCGTGACGAAAGCATGAGAAAGGTTGCTGTACGGCCACATTATAACAAACTTTCTGCAGGGACTTCATCGCTAGTTTGAATTAAACATATTTGAATTATCAATGGGCTACCGAACAACAATATTTGGTCAAAAGGTTTGATGAAATTAAAGATCAAAATATGACAAATTATTATTAATCATTGTTTTATATTACTTAGATGTTATAATTGGCCTTGTAACCAAATACAATTTTAATTCACAGGTAATTAATTGGATTTTGAAGTTAAATATATATGATGAAATAGGGAGACAATTAGTATTGCAGACATTTAATTAATAGATTTACACTAGTAAATGTGTGCCATGGACACTAGTGCCATAGATACCCATCTTTAAAGCATTCTGTTGTGGATCCAGAGGCAAAGTGTTTTGTTTCAGTCAAACATTGTACCGTAAAGCGACCGGACGCCCTGACCCATTGTTATTTTCATTATGATTGGTCGGTCCAGTCGTGTCTACGTTATGCACCATGAATGTGCACGAAGCAACGAAAGACATCAATGAAACTGCTTAGTAACTGATTGTCCGACCTTAGTTGTCGCAGCCCCCTTATTAGTTATTAACGCTATTTCTATAAATTTTGTATGAAACATATGCAAAATATAAACCAGCATAAAAGTTTACCATTTTGATTGCTATTTTCACGTATCTCTAATTGTGTCTGGTATTACTGCGACACAAACCCTAGACTCCTCACTCCAGACATTCCAGACTGGATACTTACGCAATACTCAACATAATTTCACACTGGAGTGTTTCTTGTGTAACGTAGGATGTAGGTACACATAGAGGCCTACCATATTTAGGGACTATTTCAATGTCTAGATACTATTTATTTGCTCTGTTTTTTACTTCTCTGTCAACAAGAATATACTAAATTGGACTTGCTTACAGTTTACTTGGGCATTGAAATACTGGGTCTTACAATGTAAGGCTGGGAAAGAAATCGATACTTTGATACATCAAAATGGTCTAAAAGTTTCAATGTCGATATTTTATTTTAATATCGAAACGAGAAAAAATGCATTAACCATGTCCTGGGGCGCTTAAGTTTATCTGATCCAAGTGCCCTAGATAAATAGCTTCTCTCTCTCTCTCCAAGAGAAGACTGTTGATCTAGTCACTAGGTTTACGTAAACGTCCTAGCCGTATCCTGGTTTTCTTGTCGTTTCACCTCACCTCTCGTTCTACCTCAGTCCTTAACGGCACACAATAACCTGTCAGCCTCACAATGGCATTGTCACTCGAGGCTCAGCTGATTCTTCCAAATGGTTTCCATTTTGCAATATTGAAATTTTGAAGTGATATCGGTAATTTAATGGTGTCCTAGCCCAGCCCAACAATGTAACTTACCCACTATTTTACCTACCTGTTTGAACTCGAACTACATTGTACAAATTACGAAAGTAAAGCCAACTTAAATCATATTCGTAGGTAAAGATGAGGGTATGGTAGGCTACTTATGTTATCTTGAAATAAATGAAGTAACACCACTCATTAGTTGTACCCTTTATTTATCAAACTATCTTCCATCTATGCCCAGCCCAATGAACCGCATGAGGTGATATTGCTCACAAGATTGAACATCGGTTAGTATTTTCTAATGTAAGTGTGAACATATGCCCACTATCCAGAAACAATATTTAAGAAATGTGTCTATGTAATTGTAACATATATGGAAGGCGGATAGGGTTGGATCTAGGAAGCTTGGTAAAAAGAAGAAGTTTTTTAGAAAAGAAAGATTGTTGAAGTTTGTTGATCAGGTTGCTAGGAAGGAGTAGTCAGTGAGTGAGTCTTGATGTTGGAAGGAAGACTGACAGTATGGTTGTGTCGGTCAAGGAAATGAATATGGGTTAGGAAATCATTCAGTGAAGTTGTTGTTGAGTTGAGAAAAATAACAAGATAAAAAAACTTAGTGTTGTTTAAAAAGGTGTCAGTGGAGGACTGGTTTTTGTGTGTGTGACGCCCACGACAGCTGCTTCGGGACGACGAAACAGGCCTGTTTCGAAGTGCGACGGTTGTTCGTGAGGTAAACATCAAGCCATCAAACGAGTAAGTAATGTAATATCGACTGAGCTAGTTATATAAAATAATAATTTGTCTACTTGAGATACCGGGCTAGACAGTATTTGACAATTTGGCGCTCCAACGTGTAGGGCTCGGTCTACTACAACGACCGAGATGGTAGATGTCTGTCCATAGGTTTAGATCAATATTAGGCTAGAGAAGTTTGTCTAGGGAATGTGTTAACAAATTTTAGTAAATCGGCAGATCAGATTCGAGATTGTCCATAGGTTGATACGTATGATTGTGTGAATGTATGAATAGACTAGTGGAGGTTCAAGAAAATTTGGAGTAGCAAAGAGTGGTTAAAGTATGGAGAGGGAGCTTGATGATATTGAAGGAAGTGAATATGAGGGGTTAAGAGTGGAGAGGGAGCTTGACGATATTGAAGGGAGCTTGATGATGGATGGACCAGATGAGGATGGAGATATCAAGAGCATGATAAGGAATTTAATGAGGATGCAAGTAGGTGTGACAGCCAAGATCACGGAGATGAAGAAAGGGCAGGATGGACAAGCTAGGGCTTTGGAAGAGATGAAGAAAGGGCAGGATAAACAAGCTAGGGCTTTGGAAGAGATGAAGAGGAATATGGTTAAACAGGTAGATATGGAGAAGATGATGGGAGACATGACCGCGGAAATGAAAACGATATTTTTGGTAAAGCAGGTGGATGTAGGAGATGTAAAGAAAGAAAAAGATTTGAGAAGCGTAGGAGAGGTAGGAAGTGGAAAAATAGATGTTGTGAAAGAGATTGTTGAAGAGCAAGTAGGCTGGTTGGATAATAAGGAAGATGTGGAGATAGTTGAGAAGCAAGAGGACAAGGTTGATGATAAGGAAAATGTGGAGATAGTGGAGGAGCAAGATGAGATGAGGTTTGATAAGAAAGACGGGGTTGTTACAGAGCAACAGATAGATAAAGTGGTGGATAAAGATGTGGAGATAGATGAGGAGTACAAGGATGCTTTGGTTGGTGAGGAAAATAATGATTTGACTGTAGGGCAGAAAGATGATTCCAGGGTCAATAATGAGAGGGAGTGGGTTTGTTATGAGAAAGAATGGATGAGGGTAGGAAGAGACTGGAGTAAGTTTAGAGGTGGAACTGTTGAAACTCTCGTAAAAAATGTTTATGGAATAAACTTGTTCTGTATGTGTTGGTGGATTTCATGTTGATAGTAATGTGGTTAAATGTTTGTTTCGTTGCTGTAGTGTGATCGGCCGACATTTTGTCTTGGGTTCGATGTTCTTTTGGTTGTCATAGGTATGTTTTTTTTCCATTTTTGTGGAACGAAATTCAAATTGCGACAAAAAATTAAAAAAACATGGGGGGTAATTGTCGTAATAGTGTTGTCGTAATAGTGTTGTCGTAATAGCGTTGTCATAATAGTCTTGTCATGTCATAGTGTTGTCGAGAAGTTTAAAAAAATATTATTTTATTCACTGGGTGGATTTTTTTATAGTAAGTCAGACATTGTTGGGAATTACAGAGTGGCATTGTTGAGGTATTGTCAAACTTTGACCATAGTTGGAGTGTTGATGAGGTAGTCAGTATGAATGGAGGATATATTCGTTTAGGGGATGGTCATTTGGGGTATAATTATTTCTATATTTATCGTTAAAAGGACAAATATAAGAAATAGGGGGGTAATTGTAACATATATGGAAGGCGGATAGGGTTGGATCTAGGAAGCTTGGTAAAAAGAAGAAGTTTTTTAGAAAAGAAAGATTGTTGAAGTTTGTTGATCAGGTTGCTAGGAAGGAGTAGTCAGTGAGTGAGTCTTGATGTTGGAAGGAAGACTGACAGTATGGTTGTGTCGGTCAAGGAAATGAATATGGGTTAGGAAATCATTCAGTGAAGTTGTTGTTGAGTTGAGAAAAATAACAAGATAAAAAAACTTAGTGTTGTTTAAAAAGGTGTCAGTGGAGGACTGGTTTTTGTGTGTGTGACGCCCACGACAGCTGCTTCGGGACGACGAAACAGGCCTGTTTCGAAGTGCGACGGTTGTTCGTGAGGTAAACATCAAGCCATCAAACGAGTAAGTAATGTAATATCGACTGAGCTAGTTATATAAAATAATAATTTGTCTACTTGAGATACCGGGCTAGACAGTATTTGACAATTATAATTGCATGCCCAAACAAATCAAACATAAATGTATTTTTAAAGTTATCATTAATTCATTATTAAGTTATTGTGCTTAAAAAAATAGGATATTGTGTATTATGATTGGAATTTCAAGCATTTAACACAGGAAAGAACATTGTTTCTAAATGCTTTCTTTTTGTGGAGGGATATATTGCTTTTCCCACCGACATTATCAAATGAGCATCTCCATTCTACTTTTATGACACTTCTTCTGTTCCCTCTTTTTTTTCTGTCTCACGATAGCGGTCCAACGGAGGGTCCGAACAAGTTGAAATTTGGACCATCCACAAGCCTCAATCTGGATTGAACGTCAAATAGTTGTGTGGCAAAATCGTTCAAAAAGTTACAAAGTTATACCACAGTTACTGAAAAATATTTTTCTGAAACAAAATGGTGGCAAAATGTGAGATAGCTATTTTGTAGTAAATTTTCACCCAGTTAGTTACGAATATACTAATTTCAACGTGATCCGATAAGTATCAGAGGTAGGGACATTGCTACAAATAGTGTGAGTAAACATGGCAACGGAAGATCGTAATTCTTTACAGTAAAAACGGCCCTCTAGATGGCTGTGTATTAAATCCAAAGTCCACTAAATCGCCACTAGCAGCGTGCGAGTTTGATAGTGTTAAACTACATTGAAGTTCATTGAATCTCCCCTACGAGGATAAAGGTCCTTGAGCACGACAACAACGGCAATAACTTTGTACTTTTGGACGGTGTGGACGTATACTGCTCGCTGATCAACGCATCACACAGAGCGTTTCCCTACTAGCCTATATATGTAGGATGTATGTGTATTAAGCAAACATTTCAAACATGGACCAAAGGTAATTAAATAGTACATAAATTCAAACTTCAACTAGCTGTATATTATTTCCTTGACAAGTTCATGTTCTTTATATTTTCTTGTTCAGTGAGGGTACTAGGTACTCAAACATACTCGGGGGCAGGTTTTATTTTTTGATCACCTAGTCAGAAATCAATTGAATTACCCAACTACACTGGGAACTTCGGGAGCCTGCACAGCCATTGGGGCTCATCATTATGTATCTTTGTAGTTTGTACATCAAATGCATCTACATAATGTAACAACAATCATAATAATACAATTAAAAACTTATCAAAATTACTTTTTTTGTTGGTGTCAGTAAAACATAATACGTATACTCTTCTGGTAGGTTTATACAACATACTAGGAGGCTTCCATTAGTGGAACTGGCAGCTGAGAGAAATGCAAGTAGGCATTTAGAACTGCATCAATCCCAATATTGTGGACCGGATGCAGAGGGGCCTGGAAATCAAAGATCAGATCAAATCATCAGATTGGCCAACCTAACAAAATGTTCAATAGTATTCATAATGTGCACTTGTTCATACAAGAGGTTCCACAGTTTTTAACACACTGCATGTCATGCATCCTCTTAGAGTTGTGTAAAGCTGTGACATATCACATAATGTCACTGAAAATAAATACATAGTACCTAGTATATGAAATATAATTATTTTTAAACATGTATTATTTGTATTTGCTTACCAGTTCATTGTCTGGATTACCGACCAAATGAACGGGGCCACTCGGAGCTCGCTGAGCTACTGAAAGACCGCTCAGTGCGTAGCAAGTGTGATAGATGTCTCTTGGCCTAAAACATAAACACCATATACTGTAATATACTACGTGCCAGATACCAGGTAGAGGTATCAGCTTTCAGACAGAACGTTTCAAGGAATATATTAAACAACTACACCAAGTATGAGCTGGTACCAGTGATATCTGCAGTATCAGACTACTGTAATATCATTATGCTGATTGGTAATGGTTACAAAGCAATCCATCTCTTTTACTAATAATTAAATAATATAATTATTATAATAATAATAATAATAATAATAATAATAATAATAATAATAATAATAATAATAATAATAATAATAATAATAATAATAATAACATAGCCATAATAATAATAATGTGGGTGAATATTGAATTAGGGTATGATGACTGATGAGTAGACTTTTGAGTTAAAAGTAGGATATGTTATTATGAGTAGCAGTTATGAGTAGTGTTATATTTACATGCTATTAAACTAGTGATGACATCGGTTAGTAAAATTACTAACCGGGTAACCGAATTCGAAACCGGTTTAAAACCGGTTTTCAAAAAAAAAAAAAAAACGCTCTCCAAAAATAAACATATTTACGTAAGGTTGGATCAGCGAGGGAGGTAAAGAACCTCAGTGCCGGCAGCCGAGATCGTAGATAAAACGACCTTTTCAGAGACCCCCCTCCCACGCGGAACGAGATGCAGCTGGTCAAGGTCAAGTCACTCACTGGCGGCTGGGTTGCATTGTGTTGAGCGATGGAAGGGGGTGGAGGGCGCTTCGCAGAACTGGGATGAATGACTAACGTGGTCGCGCTTGAACAATAACAGCTTGGAATTCGGCTCACTGGCTGGCCGGTAAAACCGATTATGAGAACACATAAAAAGTACTATTGGATCAAATTTCCCTGACGGGCTGATTTTTGGAACGTGTTAACCTAAGAAACGTAGAAAAGCGAAACGTACAAAGGCGGTTTACTGTATAATACAGCTGCTAATAAGTCCACACAAACAAGGAAATCCCAGGAAAGAAGACGAAATCTGAGTAGTCGACAGGTGGTTCCTTGTTGCTACCGGACACATGTCGTTAGGCAATCCACAACCCGCCCGCCCGCCCGTGAGAGGCGTGGCTCTTAGCGAGGGTGAAGCACACGCCGCGCAAAAAAGCAAAACCGAATCTAAAAATCGAAACCGGTTTCTATCAAAACCGGTTTGAAACCGGTTTTCGGTTAATCGATGTTATCACTATATTAAACCCATCATTTATTTACTTATTTAAAGGCCTTCGATAAGCTGCCGAGGGAAAAAGTGTGGGAATCACTACGCAAGAAAGATGTAGAGAACGACCTCGTAGAACGCATACAATCTACATACAAAAAAGGCACCAGTTGTGTGCGGACAGCATTTGGGAACACGGAATGGTTTGAAATCAAAAATGGTCTAAGACAAGGAAGTGTACTCTCACCAACACTGTTCATCATAGTAATTGACGAAGTACTACGGGTTGTCAAACCGGAAGAAGATAAAGGACCAAGAACAATGATATATGTAGATGATATAGTCATATGTGGCAAGATACTAGAACAAGTACAAGAAGAACTGGATAAGTGGAGCAAGGCAACAGAAACATTTTGTATGCGAATCAGCCAAGAGAAGAGCGAACTGGTAACCATGACAAAGAGACGCATACCCGGAGATGGCAAACTTTTACTGAGGGACAAGGAGTTGACCACAAAAGAATCTTTTAATTATCTAGGAAGTATGATATCTAAAATTGCAACAATAGATGCAGAAGTTTTAAGAAGAACCACATTGGCAGAAAGCTTCTACCAGTCTGTCAGGAAGCTACTTTGGAAAGATGAAATCCCAAGACAATGCAAACTTCTTATATACAAACTATACTTTCTACCAATACTGACATATGCCACAGTTACATGGACCATGGGATTTAAAGCGGAAAATCGAATAGTGGCAGCAAAAATGAAGTTCTTGAGAAGCACACTGGGTGTGACAAAGCATGACAGGATTAGAAGTAGTGTGATCAGAGAAAGATTAGGTGTTGAAAGCGTGAAGGTAAGATTGGAGAGAGAACGTCTTCGTTGGTTTGGACATATGAAAAGGATGGACCTGACTAGGATACCAAGAAGAGAGTTTGAACAACAACAAGAAGAAGGGCATAAGAAGAAAGTAGGCAGACCAAGAGACAAGTGGATAAATCAGATCAAAGACAGTGTGGAGAATAGAGGAAGATCATGGAACGAAGTTGAAGCAGAAAGACTATGGGAAAACCGTGAGAGATGGAGGGAACTACTGAACAGCCCTCTGGTAACGGAAGAAGTGATCGAGGAAGAGGTTGAGGAGGTGGTTGTGTCAGGCCTGGCTAGCCGGCAACGAAGACATTAGCCCAAGACATGGAGTACTCTGCTACTCCCCCCTACCCAATAAATTAATGTTGGAAACGGGGTCAAGATATATATATATTTATTTATTTGCCACGTAACATACAGGGTAATAATATATTGCATACTCTTCCACTCTCCATTTCACCCATAAGACCATAACACGCTGTACTTACTTGGTAGGTTTGTCGATAAGACCGCCAGAAGAGTTCTGACAGCAAATAAGTACATATTCTTGGAGAGCTTCTTGTTGAAACAGCCACCGATCCATATTCATTAGTTTTGAATCTATAAATAAAATCGATTCACATTTAGTTTCATAATATGTTACTTGACTATTTGATAGGCACCTGCATTAGCAAATTTTGTCACTTTGCACATATTATTACTACACACTATCATATTGTAGGTATTGTAAAAGAAAACTAGAGATATGGAGATTCTATGTGTTACTTTCTTTAGTTTGAACAGTTCTATTTATTTCTGTTAGACATGTTATTGTTATTGTCTGTTTTATGTTTTTTTAAGCGAGCGAAGCGAGCGTTTCCACTTGACTCTTATGGCACTTCGTTCTGTTTTTTTGTTTGTTTGTTTGTTTGTTTTTTTGTTTTTGTTTTTTTTGTTTTTATGTCTGTCGATAGCGGTCGAACGGAAAGTCCGATCAACTTGAAATTTGGACCATCCACAAGCCTCGATGTGGATTGAAGGTGTATAGTTTTGAGGCAAAATCGTTCGAAAAGTTACAAAGTTACACCATAGTTACTGCAAAATATTTTTCTGAAACAAAATGGCGGCAAAATGTGAGATAGCCAGATTTTTCTACAGATTTTTCCGGTCACGAATATATTAATGTAATGGCGATCTGATAAGTATTGGCAAAGTTACACAAAAGTTACTCGAAAATATATTTTTGAAACACAGTAACGGCAAAATGTGAGGTGGCTATCTTATAGTAAATTTTTGTCCGGTCACGAATATACTAATGTAAACGCGATCCAATACGTATTAGAGGCAGAAATTACATTTCTATTGCTGTCAATAAGTGTTAGTAACGGTGGCGGACCGCGGCGAAAACATGACAGCGAAAATTCTTAGCAACGCACATTGCACTGCATCCAACAATGTCGGGAAGTATAATAGCTATGGAAATTAGAAAAAAATTTTGCAATGCGCATTCTTGGATTGTTGTTAATTGTTGTTTGTATTAGCATTGAAGTCTTTTCGCCAGAAAGTTCGTAGATATTGACGCGCTCGCTTATCAACGCGTCAAACAGAGCGTTTTCCTAGTTTAATCTCTCAACCACATCAGCCTACACTTCAGGTAGGCCTACGCTATTGGGGTCTATCCTTCTACCAATCACATATTCATATGGTATTAGTGGATACAGAGGCCAAGGTGGCTGAGATACCTAATTTCATTTGAACTAAGAACATGAATAAGCATGTTCTTATTCAAATTATATAGGCTGAATTTTTATACACTAATATTTAAACATATAACAGATTTATTTCTCAATTGCATTCAATTATAGTGTTCTTGTTCTTTATTCAATAGTATACTAGTTCGCTTTTTTATTCGTGCTAATTTATGATTTTCACATTATTAATACAATAATACTTTGTTATATATTTTATTGCCCTCCTTTCTAAATCAGTTTTATAATTGAATAATGAATAGGATAGACATAAAATAAATATATGATGATTGATAATGATGGTATAATCATAACTACATTATCCGGAAGAACACACTAAATAATATAGCTTAGATAAGAGGACATGCCAGCCCCCCCAAACTAGCAAAATTGGGCAGTAGAAAGCCAAAGATAATTATTCATCATTTCATTAGCATTAGCAATCCTTGAATGAAGAAGCTCAGCTCTATTTGTTTACAGTTTGTTCGGGGAAAGGAGACCGACAGCTCACCGGAAACGTGGCACGTAACTCCGTGAGAAGTAGGCCTACGTCACATGACATGTTACAGATAAAAATGTTTCGATCTATGTACATTACTTTGGTCATTCAACCATGGAAGCGTTAGGCTGGCAGATGCATCTTTACATTATTTAGTATTTACTATTTACACTCATTTATTTGAATTGAACTGTTTACACTATTAATTTTATTGAACTAATTTCCAAACGAAAAGGCTGTTGGTAAGTGTGATGGTGGGAGGAGAAACTAAGAAGGTCGGCAAGTAAGTGACCTGGGCGACCTATCTTAGGTTGAGATTGGGTTTCTTTCTGGCGTGAATTGGTGACAATTGGATGGGCCAGTTCCCATTGGATCAGCTGTTTCTCATTGCAGGGGGGGTAGTGACTTTACGACCCTGGTGGTGTAGCAATTATTAAACTCCTTGTTGAGGGTACCTGTATGTTGTGCCAATGGTTTCAGTTCAGGTTTTTTGTCTGTATCCTGCCTATGTCCATTCATCCTGGCACTGAAAGAGTTGGTGGTTACTGGTTAGGTCTATCTATTTGGCCAGACATAGTTAAAGTTAGTTGCATTGTAGTTTATACAGATATTTCTTTATGATATTCATATCCTTTACTGTACAGACTTCCCCAAAATACTCTCCAATATTGAATATCAATTATCAATAAAAAAAACTTTTTTGTCATCCCCAACTGATAATCAATGTGTGTTACAGACTGTTAAGAGTATTTTAAGTAAAAACTCAACCACCCAGTCTCACAAACCTTCATATCAACACAAAAATAACAAAGCTGGTAGCAAAGTAGTAGGCCTTATTTCAAATTTGATTGGTCGGTGTAAAATGTTATCAAAACCAATGCTTTTACCTTCAGAATCTAGAATTTTGTGCATTATGGGAAATGCACCTCCTTGCCAAAACGAATAGCAGCCGTCCACTAGTTTGTTGGTGCGACCTTGAAAGCCTCCTTCAAACCTCATTTGGCGGTTCACCATCCACCTCTTAAAAAAGACAAACCAAACATTATTATTGTTAAAGATATGTATAGAAAAGTCAGTCAATTGCCATTCATCCTATTTATCTCTTCTTCTTCTTCTTTTCTTATGCCAACAATTGACACATCTCATGGCATCATATATGCATAAATTTAATTATTATTACTATTATTTTTATTATTTATACATTATAACTCACATTCCATTGTCATGTTCATATTATTGACATTACAATCAAATACTCCTACCAGTTAAAATAAAAACCCTATAGAGTAGTTTAAAATGTAAAATACAGGTGATAAACATAACTATTTAGGCCTATAAATTAGGGCTGTGCGGGCCGCCCTTTTTACGTTCGGGCCGGGCTCGGGCTCGGGCTCAACCTATTGTTTCGGGCTCGGGCTTTTACAAATAAACGTGTATCCCACCTTTTTGCACAGGAAATACAGATTATATCGTTTTAAAGTGCTTTTCCTCCTTACCTGTCATCTCTGAGCCCTACCAGTGAGCATTCTTTTGTAACAGATCTGCTTTGTGTCACAAATTTATTACCTAGGTTCAATTGGTGCAGGTGGGAGGGGGAAACCCCAAGACATCTTCCTCATTCATACTCTTGTGCTTCTCAGCACAATACGAGAATGACTGAATGAGTCAGTGTGGTTGTAGTGGGTGGAGAGGGGGGGGGGGGGGGAGGAGGACGCCGGGTGTTTGGGTCCTCTTTCACTTCATCTCTATTGAGCGTACAAATTGTCCAGACATTATAAAAAGTAAAAAAAAACATGTTTTGTGTTTTGAATCATTATGTATTGGCCTGTAAACCAACATAATTATGCCCAAGTCATAGCTTCAATCCCATCTTACCTACAATTACTGGACAGAAGTGCGAGGGCAATGTTAATTATCTCTGTAGTTTGACAAAAGCCTTTTGTAAAGAGGACCACTGGAGGAGGGTTTGTTATTTATGGTAAGCAGGTAAAGAACCTCAGCGCCGGCAGCCGAGATCGTAGATAAAACGACCTTTTCACAGACCCCCACCCCCCTCCCACGCGGAACGAGATGCAGCTGGTCAAGGTCAAGGTCAAGACTCACTGGCCGCTGGGTTGCATTGTGTTGAGCGAGGGAAGGGGGTGGGGGGGGGGGGGGGGGATGCTTCGCAGAACTGGGATGAATGAATGACTAACGTGGTCGGCTTGTTATTCGACTCACTGGCTGGCTGGAAAAACCGATTATGAGAACACAGAAAACGTACTATAGGATCTAATTACCTTGAATTCCACTTGATAAGACAAGACCACAGATAATACGTCCCGTGATATGATGTGGACTGCGCCAGACATCGGAATTCCAACTTAGTCGAGTTGAATGGAATTGTTTATCTCCCTCCCCCCCCCCCCCTCCCCAACTCTTCCGGGCGCCAGCGACCCACAAGCAGGTAGCAGATGGGTTGGGTTACTCATCACTCATCACCCCACATGGCTATGATTGACATGTGGCCAACCCCCACAGACCATCAATGGCTTTGAAGTCTTCATTTGCCGCTCTACTTACTGTGGAAAATACTACTTGCCTCATTTCCGTTTAAGGAAGACAAAAGCCCGAGCCCGACCCGAATTTCGGGCGGTAAATTAGTAACTCGGGCTTTCACTACAGGCCCGAGCCCGGCCCGAATTTCGGGCTACCCGCACAGCCCTACTATAAATGTTTGCCGGGTGGTAACTTACAACGAAGCAAGCACGTCGCCCGGCTTACCAGCTCTAGAGAGAATACAAACAATGTACTAACCAGTAAGCCCTTTATATCACAGTAGTGTTCCTTGCCAAGCATTGTCAGTGCAGCGAGTCCACAGAAAGCGTAGCCCCCGTGCGCTTCCATACCAGGCGTTCCCGAGAACCCTCCTTCGTAAGTCTGGCAGCTGAAAACATTTCAACGAAATTAACACCTGTACAAATTGCATAGAACGTTTTTTCGTAGCATTTCCCATTTCCTGTACATCGTAATACCTTACCAATGTAATGTTTTATGATGAGTGGTTAACACTTGCTCATGAAAGGGAAGTAGATGCTTTTAAACCTTGACACACTATTACAGATTTCATTTTTTTTTTTTTATTTAAACATGGCTATATTTTTTCCATCCCCAATTTTATACACATGCCTAATCATGAACTAAAACAAACTAAAAATTATCATTGTACAACAACAACCCAATGGTCCATTAAAATGGGTGACTAAAAATATTTAACATGTATCCAGATTTACGATTTGCCTGAATTGCCTTTGATTGGTAAAGCCTTAAAGACATTTGCGTTTTTCTTGAACATGTAACACACATCCCTTACGAGCTGGAAATGACAGCTGAAAAGCCAACGGCTAACTAACCACTACTCCACATAAACCCTACTGCACATCATGACGATAAGTGTTGGAATCTATGATGTATCCTAAGTCCTTGTATGTTGGCAGCTATGTATATATTTAATGTGTTAAGTTTGGCAACAATCCATCACACAGCCTTTGACTGTGGTGTCAGAGAATATTATTATAAGACCTTGACTTCATATAGCAACCACATGTTATTCTTGTCTTTTAACGTAACCATGTAGTACATCTTACTTGTGTTTTGCTAATAAACTGTAATTTAATATTTAGAATCTATTCAATCCATTTATTATTGCCTACTGCACAACAGGTTATGGGCCCAGGACCTAGTATTTGAGTGTGAGATTATAACAACTCTACTCAATGCCTGTGGAAACAGTGGATTTTGAATATTAATTGCAAGTAAGTGACTAGGCCTATTGTTTGTAAATTTAGACTAGGCTAGGCTAGTTAAAATGGCAGAACCAGCTCAAACAGTGACAATATCAACGTCGGCTCCTAATATTGAGAAGCTCGACGGTCAATCAAATTATGGGAGCTGGAAATTTGCTATGCGTATGAGCCTATTGTTAGAAGGGCTCTACGGTCATGTGGACGGCACGGTTAGCATCGACTCTTCTAACATGAGTAAAGATGAGAGGGCATTGGCCAAAATATGTCTCTCAATTAAACCTCAATGCTATGTACACGTCCAAGCAGCAAAAAGCGCAAAGGATGCTTGGGACAGTCTCAAAAATGCGTTCGAGGGATGCAGTATGGCTACCACATTTGAGCTTACAAGGAAAATCTTCAATACACAACAAGAAGGTTTTACCAATGTGACAGATTACATTACGGACATCTTGTCAACAGCTCAAAGGTTGACCGATTTAGGAAAAACGCTCGAAGATGAGTGGGTCGCTTTTGCCATGTGCAATGGCGTATCTAAGGAATATGAGGAATTAATTTCATCGCTTCACCGGCACCTCAAACAGGGCGAGAAACTGACCTCGAATGAGGTCAAGGAGGCCCTGCTCGGTGAGGCAGAGAGGCGGCAGGTCCGGGGAGAACCTTCCAGTTCCGAGGCGGCGCTGTTCTTGAAAAAGAAGACCTCAAAGAAAAACAACAAACCGATCGTCTGCTACAACTGTGATGGGCCGGGCCACAAGAGCACGGACTGTCCTCTTCCGAAGAGAAACAGGAAGGGAACATCACATCGAAGCTCATCATTCAACAATGAAGAGTCGTCCGGCGGCAACAAGAGGACATCTAACAAGTTCTCGAACAACAAGACGCTCCTGACGCAAACCCTAGAAGTGACCACTACCGAGCCGAAGGCGATGACAACCCAGGTGTCCGGATCTGGATCATCTGGATGGGCCATCGACTCAGGTGCAACAGCTCATATGGCTAGGGACAAATATGAAATGTTTGACCTGAAACCCACTGATGCTGCCATCGCTATGGCCGATGACAGTAAAATGAAATGTGATGGTATAGGTAAGGTTGAATTCAGTCTGAATGGTGATGATGGTGAGTCTGTTAAAGTAGCGAACAATGTTTTATACATACCTGAACTCTCAACTAACCTTCTATCTGTTCATAAGATGTCAAACAATGGTTTCATACCTATATTTGATAACAGGTCTTGTAAAGTTTACCATAAGTCAGATTTTGAGGTTAAAGGAACTGTACAATTTTCAGGTACCAAAAATGACGAAGGTTTGTACATGCTTGACTTATGTGAGAAGCCAGTGAGGGCTCTTAATGCAGTCTCTATCTCCAAACATGAATTGTGGCACAAGAGGTTAGGTCATCTTAGTAGCAAAGGAATGAACCAACTTAAAAATGGGCTTGTCACAGGTTTGGAATTTGAGCAATGTGAAAATAAGCAATGTGTAACCTGTTTAGAAGGTAAGCAAACAATTGCTCCTTTTTGCAAAAAGGGAAATGAACATCTGGTCTGTAAGCTGCAGAGGAGCTTATATGGTTTGAAGCAGTCGGCTAGGTCGTGGAACGATAAGATAAATAGTTTCCTTGATAGTAATGGTTTCACTAAAAGTAAACATGACCCTTGTGTGTACACCAACAGGGATAATGGGCATTTTATGGCTATTGGACTGCACGTAGATGATTTTTATATTTTCTCAGACTCAAAGGATGATATTTGTAAGTTTAAAAGTGCAATTTCAGCATCATTTAAAGCAAAAGACCTTGGTCCTGTCAAGGAATGTCTTGGAATGAAAGTAACGAGAAATAGAAATCGGGGTACTATTAAACTAGACCAGGAAAAATATTCTAGGGATATTGTAACAAAATTCAACTTAGATGAATGTAAACCTGTGCATGTGCCGCTTGTTGTTGGCAATAAGCTAAATGCTGCCGAAAAATCTGATGTTAAGGATTCCCTGTATCAGCAGTTAATTGGTAGTTTGATGTATTTAGCTATAGGCACTAGGCCAGATATCAGCTACGCTGTGAGCTACCTCAGTCAATTTAATACTTGTCATGATGAGGAACACTATAAGGCTGTAAAAAGAGTTGTAAGATACTTAAAGGGGACATTCAATGTTGGACTCAATTTTCATAAAGATGAAGGATTAATTACTGCTTATGCAGATGCAGACTATGCTAATTAATTGTATCATGGACAGAAGATCCTACACTGGATATGTTTTTAGGTTTGCAGGAGCTGCTGTTAGCTGGAGATCTAGAAAACAAAAAACAAAAACTCTAGCTGACAGTACAACATTTGCTGAATATGTTGCAATCAGCGAATGTGGTAAAGAAGCCATTTACATAATGGGCTTGTTGTCTGAAGTTTTCAATAATTTCGAAACAGTTGAAATTTTCAATGACAATCAGGGAGCAGTAAAATTGTGTCAAAATGAAATTTTTCATGATAAAACGAAGCATATTGACACCAAGTATCACCAAATTCGTGGATGGGTTAAGTTAGGTATGGTGAAAGTCACCCATCTACCTGGTTCAGAAATGTTGGCTGACGTTTTTACCAAGGCTCTGCCAAAGGACAAGCATGAATTTTGTTTGAAAGGCCTAGGTGTTATTTGATTTGTATTGGTGTTGTTCATAATACAAGTAGCCTAGGTGTTATTTGATTTATATTGGTGTTGTTCATATAATACAAGTACTTAGTTTAAGTGAGGGTGTTGGAATCTATGATGTATCCTAAGTCCTTGTATGTTGGCAGCTATGTATATATTTAATGTGTTAAGTTTGGCAACAGTCAATCCATCACACAGCCTTTGACTGTGGTGTCAGAGAATATTATTATAAGACCTTGACTTCATATAGCAACCACATGTTATTCTTGTCTTTTAACGTAACCATGTAGTACATCTTACTTGTGTTTTGCTAATAAACTGTAATTTAATATTTAGAATCTATTCAATCCATTTATTATTGCCTACTGCACAACAATAAGTAGGGATGCACGATAAAATGAAAATGATCGATAATCCAAAAGAATGCAGTAACGGTACCAACAATCAATATTTAATAATAATATCAAACAATAATAAATTACAAACATAAAACAATCATTTACTAGTAGACCTACCGTGATATAATGTTGCCTAACCGAGAGCATAATGATATAGCAACATTCCTTGGACAAATCTGATACACTATTGCGAGTAATCACCTATGAGGCCCGAGGCCTAGTATTTTGATGGTATCTTTGAGTATTTCAACACTAAAAATGCCTGATAAAAACAAAATACTGCATTGCAAACAAACTTTTTCAGAAAACCAACCATACGATAATATTTCAAATCGATTATCAAAATTTTATTGCATATCGAATATCAAACAATATCGGTTATCGATCGTGTGCATCCCTAATCCCTATTATAATAGTTACCTGACAATCCATTCAGCTGACCGGTCAAACAATGCATCCGAGTATATGTTTGTCAGTTTGGCAACATTGATGGCGCAGTACAACCCTCTGATATCCACCTCCCCTCCGACGTGCATGTGGAACGCCCCATCAGGTGAACGCACAGCCCACAAGAAGTTAAGCAGCGTCTTCCTTGCAAGAACAGATGAAATATAATATAATGAAAATTGTTAGCCAAATACTTAAAAATTATATAATGTATTAATTGAAAATGGCAATGAAATATTACACAGTACTAGGGATGACATCGGGTACCCGGCTCCTAAGTATTACCCGGAGCCGTTTTTCGGGTCCGGGTAATTTTTTAGTCCCGTTTCTAGGCTATATTTACGCACCAATATTGCTGTGGTTGATTTCGATGGAGCCAGCAGGTAAGGTGCGCGCCGACCCTTCCACAACACGTAACCCGCCGGGGAACAGAACAGATGCGAACCAACTTGCATTCGTTACTGTTTGCTCATTGTTGAACATTCTGGCTTACACTTGTTCTATTTGTAATGATGCTTTGTTAAGCAGTTTAGAGTGCGGCTGGGCTACCGCAAGGCGTGGCCTACACTCCAGCCTGAGCCTGAGGCCTGAGCGTTGTATCATGTAACCTACTATATTAGTTCTACAATAAATCTTACTTTAATACATGTAATGTCTTTTATTGGAACATCATCACATGGTGTCAGAAGCGGAAATACAACCGGGCTACAGCAGCAACTATAGATTGAAGACAAAACGTGTGATTACTGTGCTATTAAGTGATTAAAGATATGGCACATGCTTCAACCAGCTTCAACCCGCCACCATGCCTGGATCTCTCCGGCAACGTGAGCGAGAACTGGCGACGTTTCCTACAGAAGTACAAGATATACATGAAAGCTACAGGTAAAGAAACCAGCAAAGATGAGTCTGTGAAAGTGGCAATACTACTGAACTTTGTGGGCGATGAAGCGTTAGAAGTTTTTAATACGTTTGTCTTCGAGACGGGTTTAAGTGCCGACAAGATAGATGATGTCATCACGAAATTTGAAGAATACTGTAACCCACGAAAAAACCTAATATTTGAACAAAGCAAGTTCTTCACGCATATTCAAAAGGAGGGAGAGCCTTTTGACAAGTTTCTTACTGAATTGAAACTCAGGTCGGCGACGTGTGAATTCGGAAATCAGACTGAACAAATGCTCACTATGCGTGTAGTTCTGGGAATTCACGACAAAGCGCTACGGGAACGCCTACTTCGTATTCCTGACCTGAACCTAAAGAAAGCATCCGAATACTGCCGTGCAGCGGAAGTGAGTAAGCAGCAAGCTGGAGAACTTGACGGGTCTGCCAAGGCGGTGGATTACGTCAGCCGGAGGCGTGACTATGGGCGTGACGTCACGGAGAAGCCAACATCTGACAGACGGCAAGAAGAGACGTCAAGCACGTCAAACACACAGCGGTATAAGAAAGACTGCAAATATTGTGGGTACAAGCATGCTCCAAAGAAGTGTCCTGCCTTTGGACAAAAGTGTAGTGCATGTAAAGGTTTCAACCATTTCAGTAAAGTGTGTAGGAATAGCAATGCGACGAAAAAGAAAATCCATGAACTGAATGAATATGATGAACATAACCTACCGATTACTAACAGTGATGATTCGGATGAGGAAGGTGTACAGGAAGTATACATGAACTCATTAGAAATAATGAAGGAAGTACATAGTGTAGCTAGGCCTATGCCTAGACAGAAAGCCAGTTGGAATGCAAACATTCAGGTAGGCCAAGCTAAGAAAATGATTAACTTTAAGTTAGACACTGGAGCGGAAGTAAGTGTGATACCTTACAGCTGTTTCCAGGAACTTGGCTCAGATGTTGTAGACAAGCTTAATGAAACTAGAACAAAGCTTGTAGCATTTGGGGAAAGAGTTATAATTCCCAAGGGTAAAATCTCTTTAGATTGTAGTAAGGGTAAGAGGACTGCCCGAGTGACATTCATGGTGACAGATGTCAACAGCGAGCCTCTACTAGGACTTGATGCATGCGAGAGTCTTGGGCTCATTAAAAAGATAGATCACGTCAAAAAGATTGTAACTAAAGAGGAAATAGTCCAAGAATATAAAGATGTTTTTGATGGATTAGGGTCAATGCCGGGGGAGTACAATATTTCTTTGAAGGCAGAGGCAGAGCCCAAGATCGAGCCGTCACGTAGAGTACCATTAGCAATAAGAGATAAGCTAAAAGAAGCGCTTGACAATCTAATCGAAAAAGAAATAATCGAAAAAGTCACTCATCCTACTGAGTGGGTACACAATTTGGTTATTATCGAAAAACCCAGTGGTGATTTAAGATTGTGTTTAGATCCCACTGAGTTAAACAAGTTTGTTAGGAGGGAGCATTATCATATGCCAGTAGCAGCAGATGCAATTGCAAACTTGACTGGAAACAAGGTGTTTTCGATACTTGATTTGAAAGAGGGTTTCCATCAGGTGCGACTGAGTAAATCGTGCACTGATTTGTGTACGTTCAATACACCTTTTGGTAGGTATAAATTTCGAAGACTACCTTTTGGTCTTTCTTCAAGCCCAGAGGTGTTTCAACGCATGAATAATGAGTTATTCGAGGGAATCCAAGGTATACAAATTATAGCTGACGATATCATTGTAGCAGGCAAAGACCAGGAGACACATGACAGAGTTTTGCAACAGGTGTTTGAGAGAGCCCGAAAGACAAATGTAAAATTCAACAAGGAAAAGTTCCAATTCAGAGTGAGTGAAGTTAGTTATATGGGTCATAAAATAACTTCTGATGGAGTAAAAGCAGATCCAGAACGTGTTAGAGCTATCGTGGACATGCCTACACCTACTTCAGTGGCTGAGGTTAGGAGATTCTTAGGGATGCTAAATTTTGTACATCAGTTCATTCCAAATATGTCTCAGATATCAGCTCCATTGAGGTCCTTGTTACGTAAAGAGGTAGAGTGGGCGTGGGAACACGAACAGCAGACATCTTATGATAACTTAAAAAAAGTTTTGTGTGAAGCTCCGGTACTTTCTTACTTCGACCCAACGAAACCTTTAGTTTTACAGGTAGATGCTTCTAAAGCAGGGATGGGGGCATGTTTACTACAAGACAACCACCCTATAGCTTTCGCTTCACGAAGCATGACTGTTACAGAGGAAGCGTATGCTCAGATAGAGAAAGAACTAAATGCAATTGTGTTTGGTCTTACTAAGTTTCATTACTATACATATGGCAGAAAAGTACAGGTATTAACAGATCACAAACCACTGGTATCCATTGCAACTAAACAGATTAACAAAGTTTCACCTCGATTACAAAGATTGCAGTTAAAAATCATCAAGTATGACCTCGACATATCGTACTTACCTGGTAAGGATATGGTATGGGCAGACACATTGTCTAGAGCCTATCTTCGTGATATCAATGTTGATGATTCAGACATGATTAAGTTAGTACACAGTGTGTCCAAACATTTGCCTATGACAACTGAAAGGCGCAAACAGTTTCAAACTGAAACGAGCAATTGGGTAGTTGCACAGGAACTCAAGCAACTGCTACAAAAGGGTTGGCCTAGTCATAAACACTCAGTTCCTAGCTCGTGTAAGTTCTACTGGGACTTGCAGAATGACATTTCCGAGGAGGAGGGTTTACTTTTTGTAGGTAGTCGAGTGTTAGTTCCTCCTGCCTTAAGGCAATACATGCTTCAGATAGTTCATGAAGGTCATTTTGGAATAGAGAAAAGTAAGGTACGTGCTAGGAGTGTTGTATACTGGCCAGGTATAAATAAGGATGTGTACGATTATGTAAAGAAGTGTGTAACATGTGAACGTTTTGGTAAGCAAAACGCGAAAGAGCCATTGCTATCCCACCCAATACCAGACCGAGCTTGGCAAACTTTGGCTACCGACATTTTAGAATATGAGGGGAAAAGTTACCTAGTCGTTAAAGACTTCTATTCTAAGTGGATAGAGCTTGTTCAGCTCAAATGTAAAACAGCAGTAGAAGTAAGTTCAAAGCTAGAGTGTATGTTTGCTAGATATGGAGTTCCAGACAATATTGTCTCGGACAATATGCCCTTTTCTAGCTACAACTTCAAACAGTTTGCAGAAACGTGGAATTTCACTGTCGTAACATCCAGTCCGGAACATCCTAAATCTAACGGCATGGCGGAGAACGCTGTTAAATTAGCTAAGACTATGTTAAAGAAAGCTCGCTTTGATAATGTTAGTGTTTACAGGTCACTTCTTGAGTATAGAAACACCCCAATAACTGGAATAGGATTATCACCTGCACAGCTGTTAATGTGCAGAAAACTAAAATCTAATTTACCCATGAATGCCTCTATGTTGCAACCTGAAATTCAAAACCCGCAAACGGTGAGAAATGTGTTGTTAAAGGCACAAATCAAACAGAAATACTTTCATGACAAGAGTGCTATTTCTCTGCCACCTTTGGTACCTGGGGAGAATGTAGTAGTTCGAAGGGACAAGGTATGGGAACCGGCTGTTGTAAGCGGAGTGCATGATTCGCCACGGTCCTACTTTGTCAAAACTGCGCAAGGTAGTAGTCTTAGACGCAACAGAGGTGCGCTTAGACGATCAGAAAATGCTGTCAAAGAAACTGGTGTGGACTTTCTACCAGAAATGGGGGAAGGAAATCAAAGAGTGGGAAGCCCTAGTTCAGATATGACTGTAGCTAGACCTGCTTCACCTCCTGCAACCAGAAGTGGTAGGCAGACCCGAATGCCAGTTAAGTTTAAGGATTTTCACATGTAGTATGTTAAGCTAATAACTTGCTGTAGGCAGACTTAATTTTAGTATCTTGTAACATTAGTAAATATCTTTAGGCATGCTATATTCCTACAGTGTATCCATATTCCGGGATGGAAAGGTGTAATGATGCTTTGTTAAGCAGTTTAGAGTGCGGCTGGGCTACCGCAAGGCGTGGCCTACACTCCAGCCTGAGCCTGAGGCCTGAGCGTTGTATCATGTAACCTACTATATTAGTTCTACAATAAATCTTACTTTAATACATGTAATGTCTTTTATTGGAACATCATCACACTATTACTATTTATTTTACTTGAAATAGCATGTTTTATGTACGTGCTTCAGTTGTGTATTGCGGAATATTTTTTTTTACTTGACGTGATTACTGCAGGCGTATTCCGAGGGGCTATTCAAGCAGGCGGCATGCACGTCATTCGTCCCTCGTCTTCGCGCCCCGCGCACTTCACAAGGCTTAGCGACGACTTTCAAATCAAGCCTACACATCGAAAAACACGTTTTCAGGATCCGGGTAGGCCTACCCGGGTAATATGAGAGCTGGAACCGGTTCCGAATTTTATTACCCGATGTCATCCCTACACAGTACATAATATAAACTCAAACCAGCATTTAACTACTGAATAGCTTAGTTTCTTCATTCTTAGATTTATACATATATATTTTAAAAGTACAACAACAAAGATCTAAATTAGTAAATTCTTAACAGCTAGGTTTCTACAAAGATAGGAAATAAATGAAAGCATCTACGCTGGTCTCACTTATACAATTTAATAATGAAATCTTAACATATGCTTTCCATTTATTGACTGATACAAATTATGGTCAATCAGAATCAATACCCATCGCATCGTATTCGATTATGATGACCATCCCTAATAAATAATATACTTCTTTTAAAATAAATGTAATCATTCCTGTTGCGCTGGTTCGAAGAAAAATGTAGCAGGACAGTTTATGTCCTTTCCTAGCCAAACGTTGTGAACATCTGATACTTAAAAATGAGATCAGTCACCATATCCGTAAATGATTTTCAAGGAATAGGCTGTCTTATTTTTATGCAGTTGTGTTAGGACTTGCATTTAGCTGTAAATAAAGAAGTTATGGTTTGTTAGAACTTCAGAAACCGGTAGTTGATGTGTGTGGCATTACCTGTTAATAACATTGAATGCTTCTTTTGTACCAAGAATGCAGAGAGCATTGACTGCAGCGTATGTAGGTGCTAAATGAGCAGCTTGACCAGGACCGCCACCAAAACCACCATCAGGACATTGACACCTAGAAACAAACCATAAAATAACTCATTATTATTCTTATATTGTTTATAGAATACAATGAAACCCCCATTCATCGTCCCCAATATTATATTAAGAGTAGACTTTAGCACAAAGGTCCTTGACCTTACCATTAGTTACCGTAATTATTACTTGAATCATCTCCACATATTCAGTCCAAAGTTCTTTGCTTCCCAAATCATGAGTGGATGTTTCATATATGTCGTAAACTTAGGCTTAAGTCAGAAGTAGGGCTGGGATAAAATGTTTTTTTCCCAAATTTTTGCGTTTAAGCTTCAAACATTAAATGTAACACCCATCCGATTCACAAAATGATACAAAATGAAGTTTGAAGTTTCATTTTAAACAATGTTCTGCAAAATATTACAGCTGATAAACAAATAAAGATACAATTACAGTGTTTGTTTTAAAATGTACTTTACTCATTGTTGACCGTTTTATTATGCCCTCCCCCTTTTCTCAGGCCTTCGAGTCACGGATCATGCTACGACTATCATTTTGACTTCACACTTGTAACTCGTTGTGAACGGTTCTGTAAAGAACCGCATCACGATGGATATTTATGGCAGTGCAAAACACAAATAATAACAGAAAGAATATTAATGAATGGGATATTTACTTAGCAAGGAATTTTGCAATCTTGGAAACATCGTCAGGCAGAAGTGACTCCTCTTCATCAAGTAACGCTAGTGCATGTAGAATCCAATAGCACAGCCATGGTCGACTTGAATCCAAACACTGAAACACCACATTTACATTTAAGCAAATTAGGTATTCAAGTTGCACCCTATGTAGTTATTGAGAAGCTTTACAAATTACCACTGGTACATAAGCACAACATAAAAAACAATGGAAGACACAATACAAGTGTCATACAAAGTCACTCCCTACCTTAGAGTGCATAATGTTAATGGTACCCAAAGATAATTATTGTATTTGGTATGAACTTTGAAGAATTAGTAACATGATAAGTAGGCCTAGAGGCTACAGCAGTGCAAGCAAGGGTTTATTTTAGGTCGAGAGACATTCAATTTAATTTAAAATTTCAAGAAATTTTCAAAATCGAGCAGAATAAAAGATCTTGCAAAATTTTCTTCCAACTTTGATAATAACAAAAGAAAACTTGTCAGAACAGGTTAAGGTATTTCAAGGCAATTCACTGTTCCTTGTCAAATTAAAAGATATAGGGCTATGCATATTATAATAGCAATATTTCGAGACTGATTCTATCAACTCAGCTCACTTCAAGACACTCTTCTTTAGCACAATCCATACAGAAAAAATACAGCACGCTAACTCATGGTCCAATACGTAGTAGGCCTATTCACGTGACGTCACAACGACCATAACGGAGAGAGAAATTGTGTGTTGACATTTGAGCTGACAATATGCTTACCACAAAACATGAGCATTTTAGCACGTATGTCCCCTGATAAGCTTTATGAAAAAGATTATTATATGCCATTGTAATCGATTAAAACAGTAATCGAGACAAAAGAGTTTAAATGTGCTTTCAAGTAATAATAGCAAACGTTAGAGAACACTAACAGTTGAATTTGCACCAAACGCCATCTGAAATATTGCAACAATGAACTACCAATCACATCCTATTGGGGCTCCGGCATGGCCGCCATGCGCATTACGTGAATACACCCTACATATTAAGCAGGCCTTGAAACCCACCTTACCACCTCATGGCTGCCGTTAAACCAATCGCACTGAAAGTTCCAGAGGTGCAATGTGCACGCCAGACGAAGATGAAAAACCGCCACGATTATGACATTCATACCCAAGCCAGGGTTTGAACCTGGAATGCAGCAAGAAAGGTTTACTAATCCTATATACGAATACCTGATTGACCACAGCTAAATACACTGACATGTGGGGATTGACGAGGAAAGACGAATCTTAGTACAGGAGTAAAACATACCCGATATGCAGTGGGCAAGTAAGCGACTGTGAGTGAATTGGTGAGGAACGATGAATGTTAGTACGTACATCCATATGACACTAAAACATACCTGATATGCAGTTGGCACATGTGTGAGTGAATTGGTGAGGAACGATGAATGTTAGTACGTACATCCATATGACACTAAAACATACCTGATATGCAGTTGGCACATGTGTGAGTGAATTGGTGAGGAACAATGAATGTTAGTACATCCATATGACACTAAAACATACCTGATATGCAGTTGGCACATGTGTGAGTGAATTGGTGAGGAACGATGAATGTTAGTACATCCATATGACACTAAAACATACCTGATATGCAGTTGGCACATGTGTGAGTGAATTGGTGAGGAACGATGAATGTTAGTACATCCATATGACACTAAAACATACCTGATATGCAGTTGGCACATGTGTGAGTGAATTGGTGAGGAACGATGAATGTTAGTACATCCATATGACACTAAAACATACCTGATATGCAGTTGGCACATGTGTGAGTGAATTGGTGAGGAACGATGAATGTTAGTACATCCATATGACACTAAAACATACCTGATATGCAGTTGGCACATGTGTGAGTGAATTGGTGAGGAACGATGAATGTTAGTACGTACATCCATATGACACTAAATATACCTGTATGCAGTTGGCACATGTGTGAGTGAATTGGTGAGGAACGATGAATGTTAGTACATCCATATGACACTAAAACATACCTGTTATGCAGTTGGCACATGTGTGAGTGAATTGGTGAGGAACGATGAATGTTAGTACGACCATATGACACTAAAACATACCTGATATGCAGTTGGCACATGTGTGAGTGAATTGGTGAGGAACGATGAATGTTAGTACATCCATATGACACTAAAACATACCTGATATGCAGTTGGCACATGTGTGAGTGAATTGGTGAGGAACGATGAATGTTAGTACATCCATATGAGACTAAAACATACCTGATATGCAGTTGGCACATGTGTGAGTGAATTGGTGAGGAACGATGAATGTTAGTACATCCATATGACACTAAAACATACCTGATATGCAGTTGGCACATGTGTGAGTGAATTGGTGAGGAACGATGAATGTTAGTACGTACATCCATATGACACTAAAACATACCTGATATGCAGTTGGCACATGTGTGAGTGAATTGGTGAGGAACGATGAATGTTGGTACATCCATATGACACTAAAGCATACCTGATATGCAGTTGGCAACCATGTGTGAGTGAATTGGTGAGGAACGATGAATGTTAGTACATCCATATGACACTAAAACATACCTGATATGCAGTTGGCTCATGTGTGAGTGAATTGGTGAGGAACGATGAATGTCAGTACATCCATATGACACTAAAACATACCTGATATGCAGTTGGCACATGTGTGAGTGAATTGGTGAGGAACGATGAATGTTAGTACATCCATATGACACTTAAACATACCTGATATGCAGTTGGCACATGTGTGAGTGAATTGGTGAGGAACGATGAATGTTAGTACGTACATCCATATGACACTAAAACATACCTGATATGCAGTTGGCACATGTGTGAGTGAATTGGTGAGGAACGATGAATGTTAGTACATCCATATGACACTAAAACATACCTGATATGCAGTTGGCACACATGTGTGAGTGAATTGGTGAGGAACGATGAATGTTAGTACGTACATCCATATGACACTAAAACATACCTGATATGCAGTTGGCACATGTGTGAGTGAATTGGTGAGGAACGATGAATGATAGTACATCCATATGAGACTAAAACATACCTGATATGCAGTTGGAACATGTGTGAGTGAATTGGTGAGGAACGATGAATGTTAGTACATCCATATGACACTAAAACATACCTGATATGCAGTTGGCACATGTGTGAGTGAATTGGTGAGGAACGATGAATGTTAGTACGACCATATGACACTAAAACATACCTGATATGCAGTTGGCACATGTGTGAGTGAATTGGTGAGGAACGATGAATGTTAGTACGTACATCCATATGACACTAAAACATACCTGATATGCAGTTGGCACATGTGTGAGTGAATTGGTGAGGAACGATGAATGTTAGTACATCCATATGACACTAAAACATACCTGATATGCAGTTGGCACATGTGTGAGTGAATTGGTGAGGAACGATGAATGATAGTACATCCATATGACACTAAAACATACCTGATATGCAGTTGGCACATGTGTGAGTGAATTGGTGAGGAACGATGAATGTTAGTACATCCATATGACACTAAAACATACCTGATATGCAGTTGGCACATGTGTGAGTGAATTGGTGTGGAACGATGAATGTTAGTACATCCATATGACACTAAAACATACCTGATATGCAGTTGGCACATGTGTGAGTGAATTGGTGAGGAACGATGAATGTTAGTACATCCATATGACACTAAAACATGTACCTGATATGTATGCAGTTGGCACATGTGTGAGTGAATTGGTGAGGAACGATGAATGTTAGTACGTACATCCATATGACACTAAAACATACCTGATATGCAGTTGGCACATGTGGGAGTGAATTGGTGAGGAACGATGAATGTTGGTACATCCATATGACACTAAAGCATACCTGATATGCAGTTGGCACACATGTGTGAGTGAATTGGTGAGGAACGATGAATGTTAGTACATCCATATGACACTAAAACATACCTGATATGCAGTTGGCTCATGTGTGAGTGAATTGGTGAGGAACGATGAATGTCAGTACATCCATGTGACACTAAAACATACCTGATATGCAGTTGGCACATGTGTGAGTGAATTGGTGAGGAACGATGAATGTTAGTACATCCATATGACACTAAAACATACCTGATATGCAGTTGGCACATGTGTGAGTGAATTGGTGAGGAACGATGAATGTTAGTACATCCATGTGACACTAAAACATACCTGATATGCAGTTGGCACATGTGTGAGTGAATTGGTGAGGAACGATGATTGTTAGTACATCCATATGACACTAAAGCATACCTGATATGCAGTTGGCACACATGTGTGAGTGAATTGGTGAGGAACGATGAATGTTAGTACATCCATATGACACTAAAACATACCTGATATGCAGTTGGCACATGTGTGAGTGAATTGGTGAGGAACGATGAATGTCAGTACATCCATATGACACTAAAACATACCTGATATGCAGTTGGCACATGTGTGAGTGAATTGGTGAGGAACGATGAATGTTAGTACATCCATATGACACTAAAACATACCTGATATGCAGTTGGCACATGTGTGAGTGAATTGGTGAGGAACGATGAATGTTAGTACATCCATATGACACTAAAACATACCTGATATGCAGTTGGCACATGTGTGAGTGAATTGGTGAGGAACGATGAATGTTAGTACATCCATATGACACTAAAACATACCTGATATGCAGTTGGCACATGTGTGAGTGCATTGGTGAGGAACGATGAATGTTAGTACATCCATATGACACTAAAACGTACCTGATATGCAGTTGGCACATGTGTGAGTGAATTTGTGAGGAACGATGAATGTTAGTACATCCATATGACACTAAAACATACCTGATATGCAGTTGGCACATGTGTGAGTGAATTTGTGAGGAACGATGAATGTTTGCGGCGCAGAAGGACAGGAGCTTCAGGATTCACCTCCAGCCGTTTGGAGAAAATATCAAACAGAGTTCCTACAGAATCTTCAACAGTTTTCTGTAAATAAAAAACCGCATTGAAACAAATACAGATACCACTTGCTTGATTTAGCAAATATTCTTATTATGTATTATTATTTTATTAAGCCTCTTTTACATTCTTTGTTAAGATTTTTTATGTACGGAATATTCGAGTAATATTATATGTACTGTATGTAACATATTAGGGACGCACACAATACAAATAAGTGAAATTATTATTGCTTTGTCTTTTTTAAGCCCTACTTCTTGAGCTCCAAATCATACTTCCCCCATCAGCTAGTTATGCCACCCTCTATGCAGTTATTAAATTAAAAAAATAAATTTGTCTATTTATAATTAAATTGAATTTTGGCATGCCGATACTGATTCCTGGGATGCCCAAGATTAATGGTGGAAACACCCCTTTACCCAACTAAGGCCCGGTTTCACCGAAGTATTTAAATCAGAGATTGGCTTGATCGGCGCCGTCACCAACTTTACATAAACAAATAATTTTGAAAACATTGCATGTGGCTGTATTCCAGAATTGAGTAATTAATAAGTATCAACTATGAGTAGCTATAAAATATCATGCTGTTATTACTGGAATTTAAACTAATTTTCATGAAAAACGAGAAAATGTATTCAGTACGTCACCAACAAAAGTTCCTTCAGATTGGCAATAAAGGTCTGACGCGTGTTTAGTCATTTGTTTTGCATTATTGGATCCTTTAGTTAAATGCATAAAGAAGGCCATGACCCAAGTTTATTATCTCAAAAGAAATCCATGCTCTGGATTCAAATCAGTACAACAATGGATATTCGATCTTTCTGTCAAGCCTTGGTTTTGATTTCATGTTTATTTACAAGAACAAAAGAACGTTGTACTACGTTTACATGCAGGTTTGAAATCGATTTGAGAACATTTTGAGTTTTCAAAACAGCATATAAACACTTCGAAAGTGGGTTTGGATCGGTTCGAGTCACGCCTGTTTGCTCGCAGGGGTGACTTGAAAACTAGTTTTGGAAACTGCCATGTAAACACCCCACTGCCGCCAATACGTTTCGACTTGGCGGGCTCATTAGCAAACTAAACCGGCGGTGGCAGTGCAAAGTGAGGTTAGGTTCTCACTTTTCTACCGCGCTTGTATCTTCTAGGCCTAGATGGTAATATATTATATTTTAAAGTCGCAAGTCTTAAAATATAACAAATGTGTGAGGATTACATGTTGTGACAGCTAAATGTGACAGCTTTGTTGTTTTGTTGTTGTTGTTGTTGTTGTATAGATTACCCGCACTGCCCTCTCTGTTGTTCCAATGTCTCTTTAGAAAGCAGTGAAATGTCTTATTGTAAGTGGCGCTGTATACCGGGAAATGTACGAACTAAAAAATGGTTTGAGAACGTATTCAGATCGATGGCATGTAAACGATCGACGGTTTTGGTTTGACTTGAGTCAAAACTTTTTCAAACCTGCATGTAAACGTAGTAAATAAGTAGCAAACTTTAGAATATGAATCATTGTATGCATTATCAACATATTATTTAATTGTCGAGTGTAAATACCTGCAATAATGTTAGGCTATTTTATATCACTCTAAAACTGACGCTTATTGGCCTTAGTTACTAAATTCTGAAATATAACAATATACAATATTTTCACAGGATGAAAGATTATTTATTTATGAAAAGTTGGTGATGGCGCCGATCAAGCTAATCTCCGATTTAAATACGTTGGTGAAACCGGGCCTAAATGATGTTGGAATAAAGAGTAGCGATATATATTGTGATCCCACTCAGCTTTACTGATTTTTAATAGGGGACATTGTACTATTGATTATTAAGGTTGCCCAACGATATCGATTAATCGATTAGGAATCGATGTCAATGCAAATTTGCGACATCGATTTTGTTTTTCATAAATCGAATCGTTTTTTACACAAAATAATAATAATAAAAAAAAAATCTGTACTCCGCTCGTCGACAAGATTACAACACAATATCAACTTACCAGAAGGTTTTGCGATGAACAAGAAACGTTTTGGTCGTTTTTCTTTTTAGTTTTTACATTGTTCAAGGAACTTTTTTTTCCGATGTCGATTATTTCAGGTTTGATGTCGATGTCCAGAAATTTCCGACATCGCGATGTGACATCGATGTTTTGATTTCGATGTCGATGTTGTAATTTAACATCGATGGGCAACCTTATTGATTATATGTGCTTCATTACCATGAGATGACGGCTCCAAAGTTACTGTTTACATATACGGTATTTACCATTAGGTATAGGCCTAAATGTAATGGTTTGTTTACAGCTCGACGTTGCTCGCGAAATAAAGCAGCAATTTTTGCACGAGACCGTTAGCTAAAAATTTAAATTACACCAAACGATGCCTTGTTATGTTTCTCACCTTATCTAGTTTCCTCAGGCACTTGTTAGTTGTTTGCAATATTTTGTTTCCACTACCTATTAGTAGTTGGTTCCCATTGCCTACTGTTCATGAAGTTAATAAATGAATGTCTAATAATTCTGATCACTTGAAATCACTTTTCAAGTGATGCCAATCATAAAGAAAACTGTAGATGTTTGCTTAAAGGTTACGAAGGAATTTGGTAGTAGCCTATAGACGCCAACAGGCTGGATGCACACAATGAAGAAGGATACAGGATTCCGACAGCTTCCCTGAAACGGAAATGGAAAATTGAGGAAGTAGGAAAAGTTAAGAAGACAGATAGGGGACAGATATTAGGAAGGTAGAAATGAGTTAGGCCTACAAGGTGTAGGCCTAAGTGATCATTATTGAGTTGACTATGCACTAACAATAAAAAAGTGCTAAATACAGATTACTAAGTGGCCTACTATGTAGTACTTCTTAACAAATTCATGTTTATGGAGGGATGGTTGGATGGGAGCTTGTATCGATGTTAATGTTCTACCGCGGTAGAACATTAACATCGTACGCGTACGGTCCGTACCGATTACGGTGTGAACATCTCGTCTAGAGCTGCACAGCGTGGACCCGACTTCAGACAGTGTGTCCAAAGCAGAGCTGAGGCTTATGCCTATGTATTATTACAAGGCACATTTTATTGAAGATTCCCACTTTCGAAATGTCCTCCCCCCTCACCCCCCGCAGGTCTCGTCCACAGTCTCGGCGAGTTTGGTCTAACTCACCGCTACGAACGCCAACCGCTTCCGTGCCGCAAGTCGTCTGCTGTGCCAGGCATAAGCCTAGGCCTACCTCCTTATACTGTGCTCGAACTACCCGCAGGCATGAGGACCCAGGCCTAGCCTATACGGTAGTACTGTGCCTAGATCATAGCCTATATGATGGAATTCTAGCCCAGCCTACTTAGGCCTAGGATAGGCATATGGCTAGCCTAACCTAGGCCCTAGACCTAGACCTAGACCTAGGTCTAGGCTTAGCCTAGGCCGGGCCTAGGCTAGGCCTAGACAAAAAGTGCGAACTTAGTATTTACAGGCACATTATGGCTAGGACCTCAGCCAGGTTTAACTCAAGTCTTGGACCTACGCTTAGAGCCTACCTAGGACCTACCTGTTCATCAGATGTTGCTGTTGGGAGATGTTCATCATTAAAGCGTTGCAAATTTAATAATTTAAAATCTCTTGTGTTCGACATAAAAAATACTGGCGCAGAACGAATTCTATTTTGATACGACACAAGGCCTAGTACCTACACATAGATGATCGCTATATGCTAGATTTACAATGATAAATAAAAATATAAGATAATTATTCCTAACCAGTGTATTTTGATACACAAATCTAAAGTGAGGTTATGTATGTGAGCGGAGTAGAGAGGAATAATACGATGAATTAATTGGCTGTTTCGTAATTTCGCGAAATTAGGAGAGAGGAATAATACCAAAACATAATTGGTTGTCTCGTAATTCCGCGATATTTAAAAGTACCAGTTTAGTATCATGATCCATGGAACATAATCACTAGAGATATTATGATATTATTATATTCCCTTGATATTCACATTGCTCTGGACTGTTTGCGCTTGCAGTAAAAGCATTAAAACCATAAACGTTTATTTTAAAGGTCACCCATTGAAAAAAATTCCAAGCAACGTCCACATAAATACTTGTATTACCAAATGATAAGACGCCTTATTTATGGACATCCCTGTAGCAATGTTTAAGTCTAATTACACCAATATCTACTTGTATTTATTTATCGATCACAACAAACAACTACATACCACTACAACTACCACTACCACTACTACTACCACTCTGGTACCGGGGAAGAATAGGCCCAGAGTGACTCTGCTAGTCGTAAGAGGCGACGAAAGGATACTCTGTCCCTAATTCCTCCCCACTGTCCCATTGAATATTTCTCCTCCCACATGGCCCTGCCCTCCCTTGCTTGACTCCCATAAATATAAAATACATATTTTAAACACACAGCTATCCGAGCCCTAGTCATGAGCCTACAAAGTAAAACATAATTATGCTTAATTCAACATCAATATAGTTTGATTAACAACACACCATTCTTTTGAATCAATATTAATTTTAAAAGTTTTCCAAACACTTGTGAAGAAAATTTCGTTGGGGAAACACATTAATGCTCAACTGTCTCCAGTGATGATTTCAGGCATATCCCGGGGGGGGCTCCGCCCCCCCCCCCCCGGCAGTTGTAAATGCCCCCCCCCCCCCCCCCTAGCAGATTGAAAAAATCACATGAAGTAATGTAAATTTGCAAAAAAAAAAATGCAAAATACAAGAAAATGAGGTATATTTTTCCACCTCACATAGGACTAGAGAATAAATCGGTTTGAACAAAAAACTCATCTACATAAATGTTGTAACATTTTATTTTCTATTTAAACGTGTTGGAGAAAGTGCGCTATATCACTCTTCAAGTGTTTTGGAATAATCCAAGTGGCTTTGCCTTCAAGTATTTGCAAAGCACTTGGACAACAATGATTCTATTTAGTTTGTTGATTTTGCTTGTCCCTAGCAACTGCATAGCAACCATTACACAAGATGTAGAGATTGTTCTCATGAAGTTAATTGTTTTAATAAAATAACTTTACGTGTTATTTAAAAGCAGTTTTTGCAGTTTATTTCATCAGGTTATGGGCCCAGTACGCTTCCACTGCGCATAATACTAGTTTCTGGTTATATAAGAACTAGGAGGCTCTTGTGGTGAGTACTAAATACAAGTTTTTTAATTTCCTGTAAGTAGGCCTAGACCTACTAGGCTTTAGTAGACATGGCTAAAGCAGGTGATCAGGTGATCACAAAGTTGAACAGTTCTAATTATCAACTTTGGAAATTAAAATTAAAAGTAGTGCTCATGAGGGATGGCTTATGGGAAGTAGTGAGTCAGCCTAAGCCTGAGCCTGAACCCAATGACTGGGATAAACGTGAGTGCAAGGCCATTGCAGCCATATTGTGAAGAAAATGAGTAGACTGAGCCCCCAAGACAGATGTTGTTGCCTTGATTGGCTTGGGGAGCGTAGCTGATGTTAAGCTACGGGACTCAGTTTTCCCCTAATCTTGACCAGGATCGGGTTTTTTGTGGGTCATGGATCATGCAGGGTGGACACCATTAAAAGACAGATTCCAAAATACGAGAGTTACGTGTATTGTTCTTAAACCTTTACCCTAGATGGTCATCCCTTTAACTGTTGCACTGTGCGCTCGGCGTGCGTGGGTACAATTTAATTTAAATAAAAATAATACACAATCTCACGAAACATCATCCTACCCTTTATGTAGGCTTGGAACAGCTACCCTGCCAATCCACTGGACCTGGCTCGCCCCTCGGTCGGATCCCCGGTCAAGTCCTCGTTGCCTCCCTTCTACTGTCCGCACCCGCTCTCGACTCTTCTCCGACCAACCAGCCTCTCGTTCGAACAGCCAAACCTCTTCTCCCCGTCTCACCGTTGTCCATTTCACAAAACCAAATCTACCTGACTCAGGTGTTCTTCACGATACCCGTTCGTTGCTCGCTCCCGACAAAGTGTTGAATCCTGACACATGCACATTCCACGGGTACACTCAACTTGTGCATGCGTCTAGTTAGGATTGCAACATATCCGGTAGAGCAGTCAATAACTTGTATCGAAAAGAACAGAAGCAGACCATAAAATGGTCTTCTTCACAATATGTCTCACTGTGGAGGATGACCAATTGTTACACCTCGCACAGCTTGAGACGGCACGGAGCATGTGGATAACACTGCAAAGGTTGCATGAGCGCTCTACTATCGGGAGCCGGCTGTACCTCATGCGGAAGCTGTATGGCATGAGGTTCACCCAAGGCACCATGCAGGCAAACCTCAATTCTATGTTGGAGGTTGTGGGGCAACTGCGTGGTATGGGGAAGAAGGTCGAGGATGATGACCTGGTAGCCGTTATGTTATGTAGTTTGCCAGAATCGTATTCCACGCTAGTCACAGCGTTGGAGGGGAGGGATGAGAGCGATTTAAATATCGAATACGTCTCCGGTAAGCTGGTCGACGAGTACCAACGTCGTATCGAGTCGACGCGGGACCAGCGCGACAACGAGGTAGCACTCCAGACAACTTCTTACGTGGAGAAAGAGGGGAGTTCATCCGGCAAGTCAGGTAGGCCTAAGCCTAAGGAGGAACGCCAGTGTTTCTTTTGTAAAAAGAAAGGTCATCTGAAGGCTGACTGTTATAAATATAAAACCCACATAAGCAGTACTAAGGAGAAGGCTAACTGCACGGTGGACAGCCAGGATGTTGGCAGCAGCGCTGCACCGCAGCACTCCTTTGCCGTATCAAATACTGCACACAGGCATCAAGGTAAGGGTTACTACTGGTATGTTGACTCTGGAGCTACGAGCCACATGACAAGCAACAAACAGTTTTTCACAGCGTTGCAAGATGTAAAGACCCAGGTTTACCTAGCAGACAACTCTACGATCTCTGCAGAAGGTATCGGTAGCGGTTGGTTAACGTGCAACTTGCCAAACGGTAAGGTGGAACAAATATACCTTAAGGATGTTCTGTACGTTCCGGAACTTGATGGCGGGCTGTTATCGGTTCAATGTGCAACTCGTAGTGGGTACAAGGTGACGTTCGAGGGCGCCACGTGCAAGATAATCTACAAGACGGCCGCAATAGCAATAGCTGAACTGGACGGGACACTATTTAGGTATGAAAAGCAAGACAGGCAACGAAGCAGCGTTGAGTGCACGCAGTGAAGAGTGCATGCACCGATGGCACCGTCGCTTGGGTCATCGGGACCCAGCTGCGATTAAGAAGCTGTTGACAGAGGGACTAGCTCTAGGCATCCACATTGGCAAATGTGATGCACAGGTGGACTGTGAATGTTGCATTAAGGGGAAGTTAGCTGAACTGCCATTCCCAACAAGCGAGACCAGAGCCACCAGGCCAAGTGAATTAGTGCATAGCGACGTCTGTGGACCAATACCTACCACAACGCCGAGCGGTAATCGGTACATGATTACGTTTGTTGACGATTACTCACGTTTCACGTTCGTTCGTCTGCTGAAGTCCAAGGATGAAGCAGCAGATGTTGTGAAAGAGTACGTTGCTATGGTTCGTACTAAGTACGGACACAGGCCCACTATCTTTCGTACTGACAATGGAAAAGAGTACGTCAACAAGGATCTAAAGAATTTCTTCAAAAATGAGGGAATACAGCACCAGTTTACGGTGCCGTAGGTACACACCTCAGCAAAATGGTGTGGCAGAAAGAAAGAATCGCTCTTTAGTTGAGATGGCAAAATGCATGTTATTGGATGCTGGACTTGCTGAGAGATTTTGGGGAGAAGCAGTGTGCGCTGCGGCGTACCTTCAAAATCGTCTACCGAGCCGAAGTGTAGACAAGACACCAAGCGAACTTTGGGATGGTATCAAGCCCGACATAAGTCACATCAGAGTTTTTGGGTCCAAAGTATATTCGCTTGTCCCAAAACAAAAACGCAAGAAATGGGAAGACAAGGCCATCCTGGGCGTGCTCATTGGTTATGACACCGCCACTAAAGGATATCGCCTGTTGGATCCAAACACCAACAAGATTTGGATAAGTCGTTCAGTACGCATCATCGAGAAGGACGACCCACACTTTATTAAAGAAAACTGTGAAATCAGTTTTCAGCCAGAAGGGGTGGCGGATAAAAACTTCGTCAGCGTTCATGAAGACACTGAGGTGGACTCAGAGGTTACTGAGTTGACTCGGCAAGAGCCTACAGCTACAGAAGTAACCGCCGACGATCAGCAGATTGTTCCTCCACGACCACGTCGATCACAGAGACAAAACAAAGGGATTCCACCAAGGAAGCTTTACAAGGTCAAAGTGGAACAAGTTCGTGAACCTTCGTCGTGGAAGCAAGTAATGGAGTTACCTGAACGTGAAAAGAAGATCTGGGTGTCGGCAGCTGAGGAGGAGATGTCATCTCTTATGGAACGTGGAGTGTGGCAGCTAGCTAAACTCCCTCCAGGACGCTCAGCCATATCATCGAAGTGGGTATTCAAGGCAAAACTGGATGCCAAGGGTGAAGTACACACTTACAAAGCGCGGCTAGTGGCGAGAGGATTCTCGCAGCGCTATGGGGAGGACTACGACGAGACGTTCGCGCCGGTAGTCAAGCATGAGACAGTACGTGTGCTATTGAGTGTGGCGGCCATTCGCCAACTTCATGTACGGCACCTTGATGTCAAATCAGCCTATCTAAATGGAGACCTAGAGGAGGAGCTGTATATGGAACAGCCCCCTGGTTTCGTGGAACCTGGTCTTGAGCATATGGTGTTGCGCTTAAAGCACAGCATTTATGGGCTAAAACAATCTGCTCGTGCATGGAACAGGAAGGCCACCGAAGCGTTAGCCAGCCTGGGTTTCGTGTCCGGAAAAGCAGATCCATGTTTGTTTATGAAAAAGGAAGCTTCTGGTAGCAATACATACGTGCTAATATATGTAGATGATCTGCTGGTTGCAGGAGAATCTGCAGGTGACGTGCTGGGTATTTGCACGCAACTAAACGAGCACTTTACGACCAAGGACTTGGGTGAAGTAGCTCACTATTTGGGGATCCAGATAGAGCGAGAAGCAGATGGTTCGTTCCTCATCCACCAATGAACCAAGATAGCTCAGTTGTTAGAAGAGCAAGGAATGTTGGAGACGAAGCCATCGGCCACGCCAATGGAAACAAATTATTTATCTGCAGTGGAAGAACCAAGTGCCATGTTGCCAAATAACAAGCAGTATCGTCAAGTAATTGGATCACTTCTGTACATTGCTACAGTGTCTAGACCGGACATTGCGGTAGCAGTCAGTTTCCTGAGTCGTCGTGTGGAGTCACCCACAGAACGAGACTGGAAGTCGGTGAAGCGGGTAATGCGTTACCTGGCTGGAACCATCAATGCCAAACTGCGTCTGTCAGCAAGAAGCAAGATCGAGCTGCAAGGGTACGTGGATGCTGACTGGGCTGGTGACAAGATTGACCGGAAATCGACTAGTGGATACATTTTTCAACTGGGCGAGAGCACCGTATCGTGGTCAAGCAGAAAACACTAAACAGACAATCGTTGCATTGTCGTCCACCGAGGCAGAGTATGTTGCGGCTGCACATGCTTGCCAAGAGTTGCTATGGGTACGTCAACTGCTGGAAGACATCGGAGCACCAGCTGTGGGTGCTACACCAATTTACGAGGACAACCAAGGCTGCATTCATTTGATCAAGTCTGATCGTTGCAGTGCCAGAACAAAGCATATCGATGTCAGGCATCATCTAATCAGAGACCTACGAGAGCAAGGGATCATCGAGGCGGAGTATTGTTCTACGGAGTACATGACTGCGGACATGTTTACGAAGCTCGTGTCCAAAGAACTTTTGAATCGTTTTGCCTCGCAAGCTCAGCTAGTGTTTAGCGACGAGTGAACATAGCGAGAAGGGGTGTTGGAGAAAGTGCGCTATATCACTCTTCAAGTGTTTTGGAATAACCCAAGTGGCTTTGCCTTCAAGTATTTGCAAAGCACTTGGACAACAATGATTCTATTTAGTTTGTTGATTTTGCTTGTCCCTAGCAACTGCATAGCAACCATTACACAAAATGTAGAGATTGTTCTCATGAAGTTAATTGTTTTAATAAAATAACTTTACGTGTTATTTAAAAGCAGTTTTTGCAGTTTATTTCATCAAAACGATGTAAGGTAAAGGTAAGAATGGCACATCATATTCGAAAACTGAAAGGATGGCATCAACAGAGACCGTAACCCCCTCCACCCCTGCCTTTTGTCACGGCGTCAAAAAAAGCCATAAAATGAGTTATTAATTTAGCAACACCCCAGATTTTTATCAGCCCCCCCTAGGAAAAATGTCTGAAATCATCACTGACTGTCTCAGTACCCTATATTTTGTTTTCTCTATCGTGGTAATGCAAAACATGATCTTGTTTCTGGAGGGGGGTAGTTGGTATTGGGCTATGTATTGGTCTAGTAAACCCTGTTTTAGTAAAACGCGGCCCGTGTTTTCGAGGTTCGAATCATTCCGGCCTCGGTTGCCTGAAACATCATCATTATCAGCAGAGCTCATAGTGTGGGATGGGCATTTTGGCTGCCTAACATTTTAGTTACATCATGAGTATTATCTACTTCTGTTTTGAAAAATAATACATAATTCTGTACGTTTTCTCACTGTGGCAAGAATCCGTGGGTGTTGGTGAAGTGGCCGTTTCCACCGTGAGTTTCATAATAAGTCGAGTCGAGTCAAGTCAAGTCAAATTTTATTTTCACTATTATCAACTTTTGGGTTTCGTCAAGACACATAAATAAAACCCAGATAATATGGGGATACATAAATAACACAAATTTAACACACACATGCTAATATTATTTGTTTCTTTGCCGAGAAACAAACACTTTTGCTGGCAATGAAAACCTATATAGGCAGAATAGCCTAGCAGTTTAGTCATTGGGTTTGAACACAGTTCCAGTTGCAATTTTACCAGTTTTTCAAATCTCGCAGTGACATAAATCTCACTTAGCCGGAAGTGCCGGAAGTACCGCTTTTCTGTCCACTCTTCACACCAGTGCAGAGAACAGACGCGGTGTAACCACAGTATAAGGAGTACTGCGGTGTAACACAAGCGAACACATTCTCCGGTTTTAAGCGGGAAGGACTGGGAAGAGAAGCCCTTAAAGCCCGCCAGAAGTGTGTTTTTCAAGAGAAAATATCAGATTTCAGATTATTTAAAACCAAGTTGGCCTTCACATAACATTATTAAACCATGGGTGTAAGTATACGAACTCTTTCACTTAAATGTATCCCGTGGATTGTAAGCTGTAGGCATAACTCAATGCTGTAGGCCTAGTAAGACGGGTTTTCGCTGCAAAGACAATCATAACCTCGAACTTTTTCGTCTAGGGGTCTAGGCTAGCCCAAGCCTTTGTATATCCAGCCTTGGGCTGGATATACAAAGCCTTAGCCAAACCTAGGTCACTGCCTGGGCCAGCCTGTATCTATTTTTATTACTAGCATCCGTTGGTCAATGTAGGTCTAGGGCCTAGGCCAAGGCAGACTTTAGAACTAACGGCCTAGGCCTACTCGCTTGTCCAAGCGTATTGGATCGGAGCCGCCTTGAGGTAAATTCGACAAGTATACCACCATTGGGTTTGTAACCACAGTCTGCAACTACAACTGACACGTACGGTATATCACGCAAGTTTAAGGCGCCTAGGATGAAGGCGCCTTGGTTCCAATCGGTTGCAGAGTGTGGTATACACGTCGAATTTACCTCAAGGCGGCGGCGATCCAACTCGCTTGGGCAAGCGAGTTGGGGGTTAGAAATCACTTTGATTTAAGTGATATACACGTCAAAGCGGCTCCGCGGTGCACGGCCTGTGATGTGATTGCCTGAATTCGCAGCCGGTGTAGATAAGGGCGCTTCAGATTGACGTGATATACGGAGCAGATTCCTCACTCGGCTACCGATTAAAAGCAATGCTCCTTCATCCCAAGCGCGTTAGAATTGCGTGATATACGTAGTCACTGATTGCAACCAAGGCGCCTTAATCCAAAGCGCATTAAACTTGCTTCCAAGTCTAGTAGGCCTAGGCTATTCATTATTAATGCGTAGGCCCTAGTAGGCCTGGGCCTGGTAGACCTAGGCCTACATGTTGTGTGTAGGATTACATTGTTGCGCTATTGTTGTTTATTGTGTTCAAAGAAGAGCACTTTCAAGCATTTCACGAGGGATCGGTAAAAAGAACACTTCGGGTGCTTGCGTTTTTAGATAAAAGTTTATTGAAAATAACTCAAAAACGCATGAAAGTTGCAAATTAATTAATATGTGTTTCAAAGTTTTTATCAATGATCTTTACCTAACTATAAGACTGCTCACACTTCTCTCTGCAGTACTATGTAAATATTTTTTTTTTTTTTTTTTATCATATGCCCACATTTGGCTTAATCAGGCCATCATGTAAGATCTGGTCAACCAGTAGAGACAGGCCTCCTTTTCTTCTCTCTTCATGCCGTTAGGCAATGCGTCACGTTCTGTTTTAAGTTTACTACATCTGAAAGGGTGATTCCTGTCCTGTTCCTCCACTCCACAAAGCTTGCAGATACTAGTCTCAAATATTCCCATCCGGTGCAGGTGCTTCCCCAATAGGTCATGTTGTGTGTTAAGCCTGAATTGCGCGGTTTCTATTCTTCTGCTGAATTTGTGGGGGGTTTGTCTTGTGGTTGTTGTGTATTGTTTCCACGTCTTGTTTTGTCCTTTCTCCACCCACTGCTGCTTCACTTTGCTGGACATCGCTGCATTCACATGGGATTATGTGGTGAATAAACTAATGGGAGACTGTGATATGTAGAAGCGCTACGAGCGATGACGTTCAGTTCACCTATTATATCTAGCTCAACTTCAGAAGTCCTACAAATATATGCCAAATGTATAAACGTATTCTTGTATTTCAGCGAAAAACTCCACAGCGTAAAGAAAAACGATTGCAAAGAAAAGAAGAACAGTTGCGCTTAGCTGCTTCTCAAGTTTTAGTTGACATTGCTAACAAACAGGTAGGTTAAATAGTTTTTGGTTAAGTGTGTAAGTAGGCTTAATAAAAGCCGAGCAAACATTTTAAGACTACTGTCAAGTGTAGTGACATGTTTCAAATAAAGAGCTAGAAATTACAGCGAGTCTAGACGGCCTCCCTCCCCTTATATTCCCATGCATTGTCCTACTACTGGACTTGGTCATCTTTTTGATGTATCACGCTGCCAATCTGCCATGTTTAAAGCAATTATTTCTTTATTATTAGGAAGATCCATTAATCCCATTTCCAGCATTCAAAGAATTCCATAAAAATGGTGTAGATGCTATTCTTGAATGTAAACGATGCCCTCAACTGGATGAGGAGACATTGGAGTGGGCTTTCCAGTTGGTGAAGAATAACATGAAAAGCTTGTGAGTATATTATTCTATTTGATACTACATATTGTATATGACCAGTTCAAAAAGGGACCCCGCAATCACCTTCGGTTGGTTGGAATGTATTATTGTAGTGACATCAACGGCTTTGAATTGTAGACTACGGGTGGAGCCAGCCAGAGACAAGCAGGTAGACTCGTGACTCACGAGTAGGCAATGGTCATTGAACAGGAAATCAAAAAAATTGTGAATGCTAACCACTGACAAAAAGAAAAACGAGTCAGCCGAAAATATTGACGTTTTTTGTGGGGCTTGAATATGAGAAATAAAAAAATATCAACTAAAAAGAAGATGAAATATTGTTTAAAAAAAATACTGTTAACAATCGATGCATTGCTCAAGTAAAGGGCTTACAACTAAGTAAAACTTGGTGACTAGTGACTAATTAACCTGTATCACTTGCAGCTATGAGGCGTGTGATTGGGGATGGAATGATAAGAAAAAGCGTGAAGAGATGACGCACGAGTACTCGTGGTATCTTATAGCTCGATCGCCAGAAGGAAAGCCACTTGGATTGGCACACTTTCGTTTCGATCTCGACTATGGTGATGAAGTCCTGTATTGGCAAGTATACTTCTTATTTTTCATATCTTAACCCTTTCAGGTCATGTTTTTTTTTATGATGGTTGCCCTCTGGTCATACTTAATTCATGGGATTTTGTTGAAAAATAACAAATCTTTCGAGTGATCAAGGTCTTGTACCGAAACGTCTCGGAAAACTTGTGTTGTCCTTTATATATGTTGTCTTTATCTCTATACCACCACGGTCTACAATTCAGGTAAGCTGTTGGGGTCTATCCTTCTACCTATCATATTACCCTATAATTATATTATATAATTATATTTTATTATTATATAATTATATTTATATTTTATTATTATTTTATATAATTATATTATATTACCCTTATATATATATATAAGTTGGACTAGGAACACAAATTAACATGTTCTAGTGAGGGGAAAGGTACAGAAGGACGACAGCTTACCTTAAAACGTGAGGTAGGTCGCACATAGACACAAGTAGATGAGTAGACAAGTTGCTGATACGTTTCGACCAACTAGTGGTCTTTATCACTCAGCGTGAGTAGAGGTACTAAAATTATCTAAAGCTAGTATGATATATGTACAATGAAGGTGTACAACCGACAGGTGCAGGAGGACCTTTCAGGCCAGCATGGTAAGGAAATCACCAAGTTTCTCAATTTACATGGGAAACTACAAGGAATCAACGACTCCACCCTGAAGACACTTATGCCCCTATCGGTACGTACACCCGTTTTCTACCTGCTGCCTAAAATCCATAAAGAAGGTAACCCTGGACGACCCATTGTCTCCAGTTACAACTCCTCCACCGAACGCATCTCGGCCTATGTCGATAGCCACCTCCAGCCATTTGTCGCCAACCTGGATACCCACCTCAAAGACAGTTTTCATTTCCTTGAGAAACTCAAGGAGATCAACACCCCGCTGCCGGACGGTGCCCTACTAGTGACTGTGGATGTCACTTCGCTATACACCAACATCCCGACCATCCAAGGCCTAGCTGCGCTCGAATCTTTTCTTGACAAACGTCCACACAACACCAAACCTAGCACGCAGTTCCTCACGCAACTTGCGCACATGGTGTTACGTATGAATAACTTTCGCTTCCAGGACAAACACTTCTTGCAGATCAAGGGAACAGCCATGGGGACACGCATGGCCCCGTCATATGCCAATCTTTTTATGGGCAAGCTCGAGACAGACTTCATCAAGACTCAGAAGCTACTACCACTCTGCCTGTACAGATTTATAGACGACTTCTTCGGGATTTGGACTCACGGTGCTGAGAGCCTTGATGTTTTTCTAAACGACCTCAACTCGTTCTCGACTTTAAAATTCACGTGGAATGTGTCTGCGGTACACGTCACCTTCCTTGACGTAGACATTTTCCTCAATGAAGGCCTCATTAGCACCAAGGTCCACTTCAAACCGACAAACAGCCAGCAATACCTCCACAACAGCAGCTGTCACCCTACTTACACCAAGCATGCCCTACCATTCTCTCTAGCTGTGCGAGGTAGACGCATTTGCTCTGATGACGAAGGGCTCGCGAACTACTGTGATAGAATCACCGACGCCTTCGTAGCTCGTGGTTATGAACGTGACCTAGTTCGACAGCGGATCTCCAGGCCACAAATGCAGAAGACTCAAATAGCCAAACCCGACAGTGTCATCCCCTTGGTCACACGCTGGCAACCAGGATTGCACAAACTTAACGGCATCATCAAGAGTGGACTACCCATACTCGAAGCTGCCGCCAAGACTCAGAATCTAGCCAGCAAAATACCACGGGTCTTCTTCAGACGACCACCTAACATCGGAGACTCCTTGATAAAACGGGACCCTACTCTGCAGTCACAGGTCCCCAAACCGAGAGCTCTTCCAGCGGGATCTTACCCATGCAACCGCTCTAGGTGCAAAACTTGCCCGATGCACCCACCCACCAAAACATTCACTGCTGAAGCCACAGGTATCACCTACCCCATTCAACACCACAACACCTGCCTCACCTCCAACGTGGTATACCAGCTAAAATGTACTCAGTGTCCGGCCGAATATGTAGGCCTCACCTCCAACGACCTGAGAACTCGCATGACTGGCCATCGTCAAAGTGTGAACCAGGAGGATCTTGAGAAACCTGTGGCCCAGCATGCTGTTGGACATAGCTTGTCTCTCAAAGACTGCTTCACAACGAGAGTCATAAAGTCACTTCCCGATACGTGCAGACAGTTGGAACTAAGAAACTGGGAACTAGCCCACCAACACATCACCAAATCTCGCCAGCTACCCAACCTGAACAACAGGTAGCAGGTGTGTTCTGTTTCCCCTAGACCTAGTTCCACCTGCCACCACCCACCCTCGACAGCGCCTTCATTGTACATATATCATACTAGCTTTAGATAATTTTAGTACCTCTACTCACGCTGAGTGATAAAGACCACTAGTTGGTCGAAACGTATCAGCAACTTGTCTACTCATCTACTTGTGTCTATGTGCGACCTACCTCACGTTTTAAGGTAAGCTGTCGTCCTTCTGTACCTTTCCCCTCACTAGAACATGTTAATTTGTGTTCCTAGTCCAACTTATCCTAGCCATTTAGGCCTCTTCTAATCATGCAAACTATATATATATATATATCTGGCTCCTGTTTCCAACTTAAGTTAGGTCAGGGGGTGGCCATAGCCACCAGGATTCTAGGGCACTTCAAGAGCTCCTAACACCGGCTTGCCAGGCCTGTCATATCCTCTTCAAATTCACTCTCTTTTCTTCCCACCAGCTCACGCCATCCACTTCTGTCTTCCCACAGTCTTTTTGCTTGCACTTCTTGCCAACTTCCACCTCTTATCTTCTACATGATTTCTTATTTGATCTTGCCACCTCTCTCTCGGTCTACCAACTCTTCTTTTAACTTGGTCTCCGCTTTCAAATTCTGTCTTTGGGATTCTGTTCTCTCCCATTCTTCTGACATGTCCATACCACCTCAACCTTTCTCGTCCTATTTTATATAAGAGCTTTTCAACTCTAACTTTTGTCCTGATTTCTGGCTTCTAATTTTGTCTAGCTTTGATATTCCGGCTATGGCTCTTACAAACTTCATTGAGGCTGCCTGGATCCTACTTGCATCTCTCTCTCCTAGTGTCCAGGTCACTGAACCATATGTAAGGATGGGTAAATACTAAATAGTATACCTTATATAGAAGCACCTTACATTCTCTAGAGAAATCCTCATTCCACAGTAACTTTCTTACTTGCTGATAAAAAGATTCTGCTTGCGCCACCCTTTTACCAATCTCACTTCCCATCTTTGCCTCCTTAGTGATAATGCTTCCTAGGTATGCAAACTCTTCTGTCTCCTCCAGTTCCTCTTCTCCAATTTTTATTTTGTCTCTAATTGTTCTACTCGTTCCTTTCTTTCTTGATCTTTCCATCACCATAGTTTTACTTTTATTTATACTGATTTTTAGTCCAAATTCCTCTGTTATGAGTTTCCATTTCATCACTTTCCTCTGAACCTCTTCAGCTGTATCTCCCCAAACCAGAATATCATCAGCATAAATCATTGTTCTTGTACCTGGTCCTTTTACCCCTGGTTCCACCTTATTTAATATTTCGTCCATGACGATTGAAAACAGTAATGGGGATAATACACTACCCTGTCTTAAGCCAGAGTTAGTCTTGAACCATTCTGTATTTCCATGTTTTGTTTGTACACAACTTGTACATTGTCGATACATGCTCCTTATTCTGTCACTCATGTTGTTGCTAACACCCTTATTGTTTAGGCACTCCCATACTTTTTCTAGGTCTAAAAACACCATGTGTACATTTTGTCCTGCCTGGAATAAAAATGATAATAATAATAATTATTATTATTTATTAATAATAATATTAATTAATAATATTTAATAATAATAATAATAATTAAAGAATTATTTGTAAAAAAAAAAAAAAAAAAAAATTATACGCGACGATATTTTTGCGACTTTTTGACTTGAAGCTACAGTGAATTCCTGCTTGTGGGCGTGACCAGCTGGTCGCTCGTTAAGCCCGGTTTACACATCGTAATAAGGTTTAGGGTCTAAGGTTTAACAAAGTTGAATCAAGCTAGTAGCATCATGGCGTTCACATAACTTCCTAAGATTTAAGGGCTAGGACGAAAGTTGAAACTATTCCAACTTGTTAGCTCTTATCCCAAAAATTCTTAGCCCAGCCAATGAGAGACGAGCTTTTATAAATCCGGCCAATGGTAGCGATCCTAGTAAATCAGTTTGGAAAATACTTTCCTTAGAACAAAATATTAAATGTTAAACCTTAAACCTTATTCCGGTGTGTAAACCCAGCATTAGTACGCACTGTCATTACTGCGGGCGAGTTCGTCGAGCCACCGCTAGGCGGAGATCAAGTAGACCGTGTCTTGCTGCCTACCATATAGAAGGCCTAACATTCATTCTGGAAGGCGATGAGTCGGTGGCTCAGTCGACAACATGTGGAAGTAGTTCACAAGTCCCAGACAGATAGCAGCAAGCGTTTTTTTACGACGATATCTAGCGCGAATTTTGAATACCGACTGTGTCGGACGGGATCCGACATATGACTGGAAACGGAAAATGCTAATGTCGGACGAGATCCGACTCATGACCGATAAGGGTTAATGTAGAAAACCTTATAAAGTAGAGATGTCAATGCTACCAGAGTTTCTGATGGTAGGCCTACAGTACTAAGTTCATGTTTTAATGAACCGATAGTCCGATACACATTCCTATTTTCTACAAATTAAGTCCTTAACCTAGGCTATGACAATTTCATTTATGGGTGTAGGCATGTATATTTTAATATTGATTGATCAGTAAAATAATCTGATAGTGTCAATACCACTGCTATTTGTCGATTTGCAGTATTGGTATATTCTGTCCATCCTTTTTTTAAGCTACTCTTATTTTATTTATTCATTTAACAGTAATGTAAATAAACAAGTAACATCTAATGCAGTCCATTTTCTGTGATCCCATGTTTCACTGTTGACTTTGTTCTTTTTTATTTACAGTTACGAGCTTCAGATGGAAAAGGAGGTTGTGAGGAAAGGTTTGGGAAAGTTTCTACTACAAGTGATTGAACTGATGGGTTTCACAGCTCAGATGAAGAAAGTTGTCCTCACAGTATTGACACAAAACCCCACCGCAGTAGCCTTCTTTGATGCTCTTAAGTAAGTGGGCCAAATACGAACATTCTAGGCACGGCGGAAACTATTCTATTCATCATAATAAAATAACTCATTTCTAGCTATGTTGGGTTGAGGTGGTAATGCACCTTTGTCTGGGGCAGGAAACTTTCAATGACTGTTCCGTTTTACAATACTTGCTTCTCCGCCAGTTTCTTCCACTCTTTTCTGTCTTCCTTCTGCTTCTCCCTGTAAATATGCTCCCAAGATTCGTTTCTCTCTTCAATGTCTCGTTAGATCAAGCTTCTCCACTTCTCTCTTGGTCTTCTAACCTTTCGTGTAACCCCTTCATTCGTTGATTCTAGTCTTAGGATTCCTCCATTCCCATTCTCTTCATGACCAACCCTGGGAGTAGCAATGTAGGACATCAACTACTAATACATTCAGCAGAATCTATGTTGGCTGTACTGTGTGGTGTAGTGTACATGTTATGTAAGTAGTATATTCATTCTATTGTATGTTGGCTACACTGTTATAAATACAGTGGCTTATCATATTTATTTCACAGCCCTAAAAATAACAATTCTATTCTTATCCAAATAGTGTTCTAAATGTACACCTTCAGATTGAGTACATACTAGTTCAATGTGATGATTGATAAATAATAATCGTTTTTTTTATAGGTACACACTTGATGAAACCTCCCCTGACGAACATATATACGAGAAACCTACATATGAGATACTAAGCAAGCCCAATAAACGTCTTCTTGCTCTTGCATCTAAATAATTCAATTTCCATTTATGTTGTAACAATGTAACTGTCTGTATGCTATTCTTTTCAATAAAATGTCTCTAAACTATTCTTTTCAATCAAATGTCAGTAAAAGAAGTGATAACTTGTTACCATAGTGATAATTTCTACCATTGATTGATTGATTGATATGTCAGATCAATGTCATTGCTATGGCCGGTTCCATGTCTCTTTCTAGTTTCTGGGAGCAGGTGACACATTGCTGTGCTTTGTAGTGCTAGTGAGCTACGGTGACGAGACATCTTGGTAAAACCAGGACAGCCATGGTGCCCTGAGACTCCATCCAGGATTCCAAAAGTCCTGGTTTTCCATCCTGGGACATTTTTAAAATGAATTTTAAATATGTAGTTATTTTTCATTATTGTAATTTATTTGCCTCAAAAACACCACATACATTTATTTTGTAAATATCACATAATATGGCACTTTGACTACAGCTCAATGCTACTAGACAATGCATATAATATAATATAAATATTAAAAATAGATACCTAGTATATAAATATTAAATATAGTAGTATATAATATATACAATTATAAAACTAATAGTTTGACAATATGTACATATTGGATATAGGGCTGTAGAGAAACCTTTCTTGTTCATACCATATAAAAAATTAGTACTTAAAATGTCTCACAACGTTCTTAATATTTGAAATCACCCACTGTTTAATTATGGTGCCATTAAAGGACTATAAGCATTATATTTCATTAATTAATACAGTATAGCTAGTTATTGTATCAAACTGTAATGCTACCATTACCACTATAAACTTATACATTTAACCAAAAACAGAAATGTCTTGATCCCATCAAGTTCAGTCGGTGTAGAGAGGTCCACAATCTACGTCTCCCATCTCCATGTAAACTGTCTTGAGCTGCGTGTATTGCTCGAGAGCAGCCAGTCCGTTCTCTCTGCCTATCCCACTCCACTTGTAGCCTCCAAACGGAAGCTGAGGCGGGTACATGTTATACGTGTTGACCCAAACGGTTCCACACTGGAGACCTTGAACCATGCGCATTGCTCGTTGTACATCCCTGTGGACACAACACGCTCGATTAATACAACCACTGTTCTACTTACACTCTACTTTCGTAGAGTGAACTTATGGGGCCACCAAACTTGTGTTTACACTTAACCAAGAAATAATGGTATATAATGTGAGGAAAGGATCCAACAGCTTACCTTCATGTAGTAAGATGACGGATTTGCAAGTTTGAAGTACACATAAAAACATAATACAAATATAACGAATTTTTTATGTGTGCTTCAAACTCGCAAATCCGTCTTCTTACTACACGAAGGTAAGCTGTTGGATCCTTTCCTCACATTATATACCATTCCAGCCGATTGGCACCTACTTTCATAACCTTACCAAGAAATAAGGTTTAACGAAGTTGAATCAAGCCAGTAGAATATGTCGTTAATAATTATTAATAAGTTTTATAATAATAATAATAATAATTACTTAATAAGAGTATGGCATTCACATAACTGTTTTAAGAGCTAAGATGAAAGGTGAAACTATCTCAACTTGTTAGCTCTTATCCTTTAAGTTCTTAGCTTTAGCTTAGCAAAATCTTAAGAAAGTGTGTAAACTGTAAACCGACCTTAAGATGAACTTACTTTGTGAAGACAGCCCCCGCCAAACCGAATTGTGAATCGTTTGCCCGACGGAGGACTTCTTCCTCAGAGTCGAACGTAAGTAGTGACAAAACCGCGCCGAACACTTCCTCGCGTACGACGCGCATATCGTCGTGGCAGTCTGTTAAAATGCACGGCGACAAGTAGAAGCCTCGGTCCAGGGGGGGTGGGAGAACTACCCTATCTCCACCACACAACACTCGGGCTCCCTGCAAGAACAAACAATATTGGCTAGAGAATTTGTGACAAATATTAGTACTAACACACTGGGGCTTAGTGTAATTCACTCACTGCAACAAGCTTAACAAACTACTGATAAAAGTCAGATCACAAAATACTTGTATCATTACATTTAAAATAATTTGACAGTGTTACATGAACATTTTAAATATTATTTAAAGAAGGTAGAGTTTAAATAACATCTAGTTGCACTTAGAACAACATCCTTGTGGTAGATAATCCATTCATTCACTTTTTTTCTCAATTGAGGCTGGAGTGGAATGGGGAAGGGAATACTCTCTAGTTGTACGTAGTCAGTTGGCTACCAATTGAAGCTATTAGGATGAAATGTAATTTCAATTTGATGATCGATGTACAAAATATTGATATTAATCGATTTAACAAGCAGGATTATCGATATTAAAATGCATGTCGAGCGGAAACTTTAGTTTAAGTAGAATAAGGTATAGTGTGGTCTTTTAATTGAAAATGTTGTAATTCAAATTTGGGTTTTTAGAGCCCCTTGGGTTTTCAGGACAGAGCACATCTCCTCAGCTGTGCCGCACTTAAATCTGACATTGACGCCCTGCCAAATAACCTGAGCGGGCCAGAGAAGGAAGCACACATTTATTGGATAGCTAGGAAAAAAAATGATTGAAAAATCAAACTTTCGGCATAGGAAAAAAAAGAGCAACTTTTAATTTGAATTTAAAGGGACGTATGGGGGGTATAACAATTGAATTTAGAATGTCACTTACACTCTTCTTTGCCCTCTCAATATGTCCTAGAACTTTCTGTGCATGATCTTGTGAGATTGTTGCTCCTATAATGGTATCATCATTGAAGGGGTCTCCGATCTTCAGCTTGACTGTAGCCTCCACCAGTCTATCTGTGAATTCAGAGGCAATGCTCTTGTGGACAAACACTCGAGTGCCATTGGAGCAAACCTGAAACATTACATTGTCATGCATTATGAATTATGATATGAAGTATGTTAAGTCATCGCATTACGTTAACCTTCGTTTTTTTCAATTCAGTTTTTCGAAGTAATTGTGTGGTAATTTGAAGAAATACGTTGTTCGTATAGCATGTGTAGCGTTGTCTCATGTTTCTTATAATAGTTTCGAAATAGCTTTGGAAATGTGGATAAAGTCTGTATTTATCACACAATTTTGTCATATTAATTTCATTAGTCCTAGTATACATAGTAGTACTGTATAGTAATTGTAGTTGCCATACACATGTACTATATATATGTGCTTTGGATGTCAATTAAATACCGAAATAAATGCTGACTTCAAAAATTATACATTTAAGTATAAAACTAAATGAAACTGACATAAAAATACAAAATTAGTATTATTTACAAAAGAATGGTTAATTAACAGGGTAGGTATAACCTGTACATTCTCCCGGAATGATGGGCGATTGATCAAGGTCTTGCGCCCAGTTTCTCTATCCAGTGTGTACACACGAGCCCAGCCCATGTCTGACCTCCAGCAGAACAAAATCCCTGACTATAATATTTGCTTACCTCTCCCTGAGTCAAGAAGTTTGCCATCAATGTTGCCTTGACAGCGTTTATCATATCAGAATCCTCAAATATAATCAGTGGGGATTTTCCTCCAAGTTCCAGTGTTACTTTCTTCATAAGCGATGCAGCTGTAAATAAAATAATATGATTACTAACTGTAATAATTACTTCATGCCCTCGGTCAAGGTAAGCAATGTACTAATAAATGTACCTCACCTATGCCAGAGACTATGACACCTGTTGGGACTGATCCAGTAAATGAAATCTTGTTGACACCAGGGTGCTTACATAACAACGAGCCTGTAGTTCCTCCACCCTGTATTAGAAAAAAAGACTTGTGACAGATTAACTAATACATTAAAATATCTACAGTCAAAAGGCATTAAAATAATACATTTCATTGCGAATTCCAATATAATAAACGCAACGTTGGACTGTACAGCAAAAACTGTTTTTAGCAAACAAAATAATAGGTAACGGCTTATGTCCATAGGACGAAGTAAACAACACAAACCCATACCAGACTGCTTTTGGCAGGTAACTGGTAAACGACATCTCCCTTAAGCCTTGTTACACGTTCAACTTGTCGACTCAACTTGTTGACCACATTTAAATAGCGCAGAGCTGGGATACTGCGGTCACAGTCACACACTAGAGGTGATACTTGTAAACTGCTAATTGCCATGAACAAGCTGAGTCAACATTGCGTCAATAAGTTGGCCGTGTAACAAGGCTTGATGTTACACTATTATACTAGACGTTACACTACTGACCATCAGTCAACTTCATCTAGAATAGCTGATATGTGTTTCGCACGGGGAGAGGACCGAGGGTAAATAGTAAATACAATGTCAATATGATGAAGCCGAGCCAGTCAAGTATGATCCCCTGCAGTGAGTCAGGTGAAAACCACTCAAATTCATCCAGAGTCTACCATTATGTTCCACACATGACATTATAAAACATTATCACATCAAAGGTGTTTCTGAATTATTATCCGACTGAATACGAACCCGTTTAGGCTACTTACTTGAACAATATTGAAAACTCCGTCAGGAACACCTACATCGGAGAATATCTCTGCTAGTAGTAATGCAGTTAGTGGAGTAAATTGAGAAGGTTTGTAGACCATAGTGTTACCACAGGCCAGGGCAGGGGCAGCCTGAAACATACATATGCATGAAATGTTGTTTACAAGTTTCTCAAGGCACCAGCCCTAAAAATGTGCTCTACTAACTGACAAAAAAAGTAAAACAAGTTGGCAAGGAGCACAATTTATTACCAAAATAAGAATAATTCCAATTCTGCTACACAACCCAGTTAAGAAAGTACAAGTAATTGAAAAATACATGAAAAAGAATAAACTCGTACATGTGCACCACACAAATTATGTACTGGTTTTGCTACATTATCATTTAGTAAAGCAGACTTTGATTAATGTTTCCAAAAAAATAAACTTTAAGATGAAAGAAGAGAATAAGAGAAAGAATAAGAAGAGGAAAGCGGATAGACCAAAGATTGTACTGCGAGGCGAAGAACTAGTAGAGACTGAGGATTTCAAGTATCTTGGAAGCATCATCTCATCTGATGGTAAAATTGACAAGGAGATTGGAAGACGAACGGGGACCGCTGAAAAATTTTTCCAGTTAGTGAGGAAACTGATTTGGAAAAAGGATATACGTACCAAGGCAATGCAAATTGGTAATATACAAAGCATATTTTGTACCAGTACTCACGTATGGAGCGGTGACTTGGCCAGTTGGGGGAAAAGAAGAAAAAGCAATACAAGCAGCAGAAATGAAGTTCCTAAGGAGTGTGGCAGGAGTGACCAAGATTGATAAGATAAGGAGCTCAAAGATAAGGAAGGAACTTGGAGTGGAGAGTCTAAACTTTAAGCTGGGAAAAGAAAGATTGCGGTGGTTTGGCCACATGAAAAGAATGCAGGAAGACAGGATCCCGAAAATTGAGTTTGAGAAAGAAGCAGGGAAAAAGAAAAGAAAGAGGGGAAGACCAAGACTGAGGTGGGAAGAAGTGATAGCAATGGACGTGGAAAGAAGAAATGCAACTTGGGAAGAGGTCAATCGGGAACGATGGTGGGAAGATAGAAAAGTATGGACAGAATTTGTAGAAAGAGCAGAGGAAGAAGAAAGTGAAGAGGAGGAGCCGGAGGAAGTTAACATGAGGGAAGCGTCAGGCATGGCCAGCCGGCTTCGATGTACCTAGGGGCCAGAATATGATGGGATTAAGTTCCTAGCCTATCCCCTACCCGACTTCATTGTTGGACACAGGGAGCAGATATAAAAAAAAAAAAAATGAAAGGTATACATTTTATGAGGAGACATTTTAGTTTGAAATTTTACATGTAGTAGGCCCATGTATTTGTTAAATGATTTGAATTAGTTTGATGAACCCACCTTCCACGTACATGTCTGCAGAGGAAAGTTCCAAGCACCAATGCCAGCAACTACTCCTAAAGGTTCTCGACAAGTCATTGCAAATGAAGATTGCTGCAGCGGAATGTACTGGCCTACGGATAGAAAAATACAAACTTTAAAATATATGTATTATATATAATGGTACGTAGGTCTACCAGTATAGTGAAGGACAATTACAATATTTTGCTAAAGTGCTATTCAAGACAGTCAGTGAGCGATAAACGAACTTCCGAACATGAAAAAAAAACACAACAAAACCCAAGTCAGGATTTGTAGTTTTTTATATCCATTGTTTACAGTAGTATGTACAAATTATTAATGACCAGAAATTGATTTTCCTGGACATTCTGGATTGACAGCTGGAATAAGCCGACATGAGCAACCAATGGGCCACGAAAGTGATAATTTGTATATTACACTAATAACAATAATTGATAAATAAAAATAAATTCTGAATCAGCCTATAGCGAAAAAAGGAAAAGATACATGAGTTAACGTCCTGCGATGCAGCACTGCGAGCATCAGGCCATTGAGCACAGCGTTCTCAAAGTCATCAAAACCACTCAAGCAGACTGATTACTAATTAATAATTATTATTATTGAATGAAAATTTTCTATCGAATATGTATGGACATGGTAATACAATTTTACCAAAGAACTAGAAATTACAAATAATAATAAGTGGCTAATGTTAGTCCGTCAGATTGGTTGCAACACTAAGGTTGGAATTCATAGTCGGCCCCTACACCTAGGGGCGCCCATTGTTACTAAGGTAACAGTTGTTTCCATGTTATTTCCCATAAACAAAACAAATCCATAGCAACAATGGGCGCCCCTAGGTGTAGGGGCCGACTATGAATTCCAACCTAATATACACTGTGTAGCACAGCTGTTGTGCTGTGCTCGCTAGTCGCTACTCATCGTCATTTCTTTTTTGTACCTGAAGATGAACAAATAGCAAATTCTAGTGCTAGGGGTTGTTTTTTTAACAAAATATTAAGTGAGATACAATTAAATGGGGAAGTAGATGAATCAGACAATTAATAATACTTACCTGTAAAGGAAGATATAACACCACCAAAGTACTCCAAGGCATCAGCACACGAGGCAATGTCAACTCGAGCTTCCCAAATCGGTTTGCCATTATTTGTCACTTCAAGTCTTGCAATGTCTTCAAGATGCTGTCTGATTTTATGACCAGCAGATTGCAATAAACGTCCGCGTTCCACACTCGACCACTTCCAACACAATAAGAAAATATGAGTGCAGAATATTTGGATCACTGGGAAATTTATAAAAGCTGTAGGGGGGCCGACTATGAATTCCAACACGAACTAATTATTCTGAACCACATTGAGTCATTGCCAAATACTGAACAGGCAAATCATAACACTAACACTGCAACTATTTATTTAAAATGCAATTAAGTGGCCACTAAATATTGGTGTTCCAAGTGTGTTCATGTGGAGGATATAATTATCTGTACATATATTATTCTTAAAGGCCCAGTAAGGGTTTGATAAAACTTTTCTACGTGTCATCAAAGAAACGTTAGTACAACAACAGAAAAGGAATCATCGAAATCGGTCCACAGGCTCACGAGTTCTCTGCGCTCTACCTGGCCCATGCTATAGAAGCGCGTGACGTCACACGGGGTCTGCGGTCAGCCGGACGAAGAGGTGGTAGCCTAGCTCGCGCTTGGCGTACATTCATTCATAGCTATGGCAGGCGCGAAGCCATATCGTTATGAGCCGCGCTACACAGAAGAAGAGTACGCTGCAATTCAAGAAAAACGGGAATCGGAAAACCTAAGATCAGAAATGTTGCTAGGTAGAAGTGGAAATGTGCTATGGTGTAAATGTGGTGCGTGTTCAGAAATGACAACGGACACAGAATCGGTTTGCTGCTCTGAATCAGTTAAAAAATAAACAATGTAAGGCAAGATTCAGATTGTATAATATACCACGAGGCATTTGATTCGGTTGTGCTCAATATACTTTGAGAACTGCCCGTCATAATTTACTGTTTCAAACGAAATGACATGATAAGAAGAAAGAACTTGAAAATGAAAGCAACGCACTTTGGAGGCATATCGCATATAATAGGCAATTTGTTTTTTGGATGAATTCATGGCAAAAAATCGGACCGCTTCCGTTTTAGTTTATTTAACCACTGTTTATGGAGAACAGAAAATCGTGTCCTATGAGGGAAACTGTGCATAGATATGTTCGGATTGCTCTTGCGGGAATTGTTACACCGAAAAACGCAACACTTGTTGACCATAATGGAAACAAAAACACACGCACACACAATTAAACTTACGAGCAATCAAACAAACAAACGAACGAACTGACAAACTTTTTAATTAACGTACAAACACAGACAAGTACACGAGCCACGAGTGAAATGACAAGTTGACACTATACGACTGAGTTGCAGTGGCTTGTTTCTCTACCTGGCGTAGCGGTATGCGGGCGGAGTAGACCCCTTGTGACGCGCCAATAGGCCACGTGCTGCTACAGTCGCGCGCAAATATCTGGAGAACGAGCGGGTCGTTTTCACTACAGTTTTCTGCGTTACTAATTATAAGAAGCAATCTTTATTTTCAAAATATGTTGTTTGAAACCCTTACTGGGCTACACAAGACAAAATATATAAATGAAACTGTGGATTAAAAATCAAGTTTTACTCATTAATCTAAATCGCGTAAGGCTTTAAGCAAGACCGATGCCTTACACTAATCAGGTAGCCCCATATAAGAGTGCACTTGCTCTACTAATACAATAAGCTGTACAAGTAGCAAACTAATTTAAAAAATCAAGTTTAACAACTCTTTGCACAACTAGAGCTTCGTTTGCCTGACTGGGTCTTACACTGGCCAGTGTAGCAAAGCATGGTACACAAGCTAAATAGCCAGTGTAAGAACATTTGCTACCAACGTCAAACAATAATTAGCCTATTGATCGACAACGACATTTTTACTACAGTAACAGCTTTAACCTATCATATTAATTGAGCTTCTCACCTTGCTCCAAGTACAAAAAGCTTCCCCAGCAGCCGCCACAGCTTGCTCGATGTCAATCTGGCCTGACGTAGGAACTGAGCAGAGTGGTTCGTTGCATGATGGATTTATAACGGTTGTTATTTCTACACTCTCAACAGGAGAACATCTTTTTCCATTCACAAAATTGAAAGGTGCCTCTACCTTCGTTGTTAACTTTCTTAGAAAGTTTGATCTAACTGGTGTAGAAACTTGTGACAGTACAGGCCATAACAATGCCTTAGAATTCATGGATATCAGTGCCGGTATATACTGGAAATAAAACTACTGTAATTTAAGTTACAAAAGATGGTAGGCTAGAAGAACAAGATTCCACAAAGGCATGCACCAAATTAAAACTAAATTAGTCCCCACTGAAAATCAGTTATGTGACTGAGTAGGTAGGCTCTATATATATGAATTTATTTATTTGATTGAGGTGGCTTGAAGAACATGACAGCAGTCAATTCATGTCAGGGTATGTCTTGGACGATTCAAGAACACTCATTCACACTATGAAAGATGCAAGCAAAATAATTACTAAAACACACTGTGACACATGTAATAGCCAGCTGGTAATACCTCCTTCCCCTTTTACCCCAACAGGCATTGTGTCAACCACCGACGAGTAATTGTGCCCGATGAAACTATTTCAAGAACAAACGCGCGATGACGAAGGGTAAAGTGTCAAATACCATTTACTTGGGGTTGTCGCCAGTGGAAAGTGCTGCGTGTTTGAAAGTCGATCGTTTCGATTTAAATGTATCGAATCTATGTTGAAATTTGTCCGCGATGCTGGCATCAAATTGAAACATCGATGTCGAACGGCAGACGTAGTTGTATGAATACGATTGGTCATATACCGATACACCGATGACCCAGCATGACCGGATACTTACTATGGGCTTACCGGTTTATACCAACAATCGGTACATCAGTCAAAAATTGGTACCCTGATATAACCGCTCATATTCGACAATCGGTATAGTTTGTATTTAACAGTATTTAACACTGAAAACCGGTCATTGATACAACCGGTAGCCCTACTCTGCCTAACACCGGAAACGGTATGGTGGTATACCGGTTTATACAGAAACGTATACCGGGTTTTCAGGCAGTTTCATACCGATTTGGTGGAGCAATAACTAGTTAATCAACAGGTAGGCCTAGGCCTATACCATTGTGCCTAAACTGATCGAAATACCGAACATGCCTAACGCAGGTTGGGGTCAAATGAATAGTCGTTTCTCAAGTGCTCCTCAACTCGGCCTTTCCTCAGACTCACCCAACCACCAATTACAGAGCGACATTGCCATGTGGGCTGCTCTGTGATTGGTGGTTAGGTGAGTCTGAGGAAAGACTGAGTTGAGAAGCACGTGAGGAACGACTAGGCCTACCCTTAGGCCCTTTGTTATCGAACCTAACCTGCCTCAAATCCTAGCCTAGCCTTATTAACCAGCCTACTGACTAGATTTATACGCATACTAGGCCTATAACCCTTATTAACTATACTTACCTGTTGGGATTGTGCAACGCGAACTTCTGCAAGGATAACATGAACTATCTTGCTATTGACAGCCGACAAAGGGTTTGCAAGTTGTTTCGAAGGTTAATCGTATCAACAGGTGGTATTGTTTACGTTTGTTGCTGCTAGTCCGTGCGACACCCGGCAAACGAAGGAACTATTGTTTTGGAGTTTGGCGCCAAACGTTTTTCACATCGAGGAAAACTCTGACGGATGCGACTGATGTTTAGTTGGGTGGTAGGCACACACTTTTTGTTATAAGGGTTTTATTTCAAATTATTTATTTAAATTCATTTCATGATCTGTTGTTTTTCATGATTTTCTTTCGATTTCGATGACATAACCTCAATTTGGTCTATCTTCAAGGTTTGTCCAAAACAAGAAATAGAAGCCTATACTGGTTTTTAGATTTTTTATTTGTTTGACAAGCACAGGGATTGGGGAATTGGCTCCCTGAGCACGACTCTCAACACGATGTCCTGCAACAGCAACAAGAAAAGCAGATGAAGCGGCTCGTCTCACCCCCGAGCCGAGTGACCTGTTGCTGACACTGCCCTAGCCCGCCATTACCCTCCATGTTGTCCTTCGGGTGGACAAGCAGTGTGCTTCTCGCCCTCAAGAGGAGGGATCAGCTGGGTAAAATGTACAGGGTAGTAAGGAAACATGAGGGGTGGGGGGAGTTAAGTAGGGGGCGATAGACGGAGCCAGAACGATGTCCGAGCCGAACGATGTCCGACATGGACAAAGCCTCCAACCCCCCACCTGACGAGACTGGCTGGTCCTGGATTGAGACCCGTGAGATGAGCAACTGGAGAAGAGGCTGAAGCGGGTTGGTTCCATCCCCGAGTGTCCTGCTGCAGCTTCGCAGTGGGATCACCCACGTGACGAAAGCACCAGCCCCCCAGCCACGCGCAAGCCGTCCGTCCCCCCATGCCTTGCCACTCGCAAACCGCCTCGCCCAGCTAGCCGACCACGGCTACACTCAGCTGGCAGGATCTGCAGGAGGGTTCGACTCCCGACAACTCCGTGGAGGGCGTAGAGGCCGTTACGCCCAAGAAAATTTGCGTGCCGGCCATCATCCCTTATGACTTCGATCGGTACATCGACGTACTGGTGTGTATCAAGCCGCTCTTTCAACGCGGATTTTCTCATCGCTCCTCGCAACGGTCACTTTAAGGTGGCGCTGACGACGCCGGACGATTATAGCGCCGCCCAGTGGCAATCTTATACAGGGGGGGGTTGTACAGACCCACAAGTTCATCATCCATGGCTTTAGTAGCACCCACGAGATCGCCGACGTTTGGGCGGGGCTGATGGCGGCCGGCTTCAGTGTGAAGCACGTCACTCGACTCACCAAGCCCCAATGTTCGTTGCGACGGTGGTTACGAGTCCCGTGAACAAGTTGCGACCATGTTGGCGTGACAGTGGAGCACTACGGGGGCCGGAAAGCGGTCCCCTTGTGCTGTAACTGTGAGCGCTACGGCCATTCGACCGAGTTCTGCGAACACAACCCCAGGTACTACAAGAGTGCCGGCCCCCACCAGGGCCAGGCGTGTGCTAACCACGTAATGACTAGCTGGTCACTTGTGCTAATTTGTATCTGGGATATTTCGGCAGCAGCGTGATGTAAAAGGACCCCAACTTCAAGAGAATACAATTGGAAATTGAGTCCAAGCGATTATAAATGCAGTGTTTAACTACGACTTCCATGGAAGTCACCACTTTCAGAACCTAGACCGAGGTTCTAACGTAAAAGTTTCTTTTGGAAACGTCATGTGATGGAAATGATGTTAGCAATGGACATAGCACAGATGTGGGTTGCGAGTTGCGACCCAGTTTTGTATGTCTGAAAATGTTCAAAGAAGATTACTGTGAGGATGACGAAACATGTAATTACTGCCTACTGGTGCTGAAAGCAAAACGTTTCATCAGTTCTAAATTCAATCATTTAGTTGAACTTGCACTAAGGTTCATTCTTTCGTTCATTTTATTAGCATCCAAGGACTTGACTTGACATAAGTACAAAGTATAGGATTTGTCATGACTAAAACCTTTTTGATAATGAACATTGCATGGTTATTAGAACATGTATTTTCTTTTTCTTTTATTTAAATAAACCTTTTTATTTTTTGTTATGTATTTGAAGTAGATTATAGCTTGCTAAAATGTTTCTGTTATGATATCAATGTAAGATGTAAAATAAAAAAATTGTAAAATAAAATAGTGATTGAACAACATGATGTTCATTTTCCCCCTCTCCTTAATTTGTCACCACATTTCAATATGTCCAGAAAGTTCAAGTTGATGTAGATACGAGCTGGAAACCAGTGATGATGATGCTTCAGTACTCGTCACCAGCCTTGTGCATTTACGAAATTGATGGACATTACTTTCTTTGTTGAGTACGTGTAGTGGGACTTTAGGAATTGGATTAATAACATGTAGACTTTTCAAGATCCACTCTAATATAATTTACAATCTGCTCTCGGAATGGGTAAATTACAACAAATATATCCAGTGATGATAAAACACTAACAATCATGACTATACAAGTTGTATTTAACAAAAGCTTCAAGAAAAAATTATTATTTTGAAATTGGGCATAAAAGCATACCCGTAAAATTAGACTTATCTTCGCAAAAGGGTTCACCGACATAGTGTTCAGAAGCTTGAATAAACGTACATGGCCAAGATTACGCTTGTGATCAAAAGGAACCCGTAAATAACAAACAGCGATTAAGAGAGTGAAGCTGAAAGACCAACTACTTTTTGTAACCAAATGTTAGGGTGTAAAAATCACCTACGCGTCTGCGTTTGGTGAAAATGGCATGGTAGACTTTGCTCTCTGCTCTACTAGTCACCTGGCAGAAGCCTGTTTTGAATATTTGAAGCGGATATTCAATTTTATTGGGAGGGGAGTTCACAAACATGAATTATCAAAATTTAGTGTCTCCTTGTTTCCCAAACTTGGTGTCAGTCCTTCACATTTGCAGATGCATGCATTACCGCCATCGGTTTTGCATATGCTGAGGGCATTCGATTTGGGGCCTTCGTTCTTGTCTCATGCCTTTATTAACATGTATGTTATTGTTGTACATGTACACTTGTATGTATGTTACAAAGCTGATACCTTTATATTGTTTAAATCACATTATAGACTAGAGCATCTTGTATGATTATCTCAATCAAAAGATTCATACTAGGTACTAGCACTTACTTGTAAGAACAAATTTAATACCATTATTTGACTAGAGTTATACAAACCAAGTTTTACTATGTATGCACTGGTAAGGAATGCTTTTGCCTCTAATTAGAAACCTCTCCCAAGAGCAGCTTCTTGATTCTTTTGTCATTTTGAAGGACAGTTGCTTTGAGGGCACTTATTTGAGCTCGTTTCTCCACAATCATTTCTTCTAATTGAGCTTGCTGCATTTTCATGGGCTCCACAGCCTGATCTGTAAGTCTGGCAACAGTAATTTGTATTAAAAATACAGTAGACTGATTAGATGTTGGAGTCTTATATGACTTAAACTGTGGGCTGTTCGTTGTGTCGGTGAACAGTTCAGAGATCAAGCATAACTCAAAGTGAGACTGACTTCTTGTAAGGATTCTTGTCAATGTAAGAAACTTATCATGGGTCATTTATAAAATCATTCATAATAAGCTCTAATCCTCTATTTCCAACTCAGTGTTCAAGAGGCTTTAACTTAGCAACACCAAGATGGATTTCCTGAAATTTGTCACAATGTGACCTTTTTAATACGTATTTCCCAAAGATTTACATGTAGTAATAGAAGTGAGTTTGGGGCTAGAAATGTAACAACCAAAAATCTGTATTAATATTTTTATTAGGTATTTTAATTTATTTTTATACTCCAACAGTGTAAACTGGCAGCCGTAGCACATTAAGGCGTATGTGTGAATGCGGGAGATTCAAATGAGAGTTTATTGGGATTTGAGATGTAAGTGTTTTTTCTACCCTTCAATAGGAAATTTGTAATCCCTTTTTAACCGGTGAGTGAATTTATAAGGTGTTGAGCTCACTGCCAGTTTGTACAATGTACATAGATTAAAATACAAATGGAATTTTATGTAAAATTGTAAATACTAATAACATACCTCTGTTCTTCCTGTAATTGCAAAGTCAGTTGTTTGATGGTCTCCGTCCAAGTTTCTAGGTCACGGTTCATAGTATCCACATCTTCTTGCACAAACTCCATGCGTTTCCCTGCAGGATTTACTATTCTTGCAGTTTTCTGTATCAGTTCACGAAGTTTTGCCACTTCTTGTTTAACTGTCTCTCGGTCCCGTTTCCTCCCTCCTTCCCATTCCTGAAAATAAAAATAACAAACAGCATATAGAAAGTTAACTCCATAGAGTAAAAGTGTAAAACAAGTTTTTGTTACAAGAAAAATAATCTGTTGGTAATTTTTTATTTTTTTATTTCCACTTTTATTTGCTTTTCTTGTATATGTTTTTTTACTCATCTACCCCCATTTGCAAATTTTGCAGTCCTCCATTGCAATGCTTCAATTTTGTTTGTATTCTTTAAGTTCCATGTATATTGTATCCCGTGTTGCCCCTGCATACTCTATCACCGGACAGAGCAATGTCTTCTTCGCTCTTTTACTTGACTGTTATTGACCCTAAACACGGCAATGACTATTGAGTAGGGATGAACATCGATAAAATAAAAACTATCGATAATCGAAAAGATGACTGCATTATCGATCGATAATATCGAACGATAATAAATTTACAAAATTGAAGTAATCTTTTACAGTTTCAGTGATGTCGCCTAATCGAGCACATAAGGATATGGCAACATTACTTGGACACATCTGACGTGACACTGCTGAGAGTATAATCACATTTTACAAGGCCCGAGGCCTAGTATTTTGGCAGTATCTTTGAGTATTTCAATACTAGAAAGGTCCGAGAAGAACGAAATAATGCTTTACGAACCCGCTTTTTTAGAAATCAGACCATTCGATAATATTTGTATTATCGATTGTCGAAATTTTATTGCATATCGAATATCGAACGATAATATCGATTATCGTGTGCATCCCTACTATTGAGTAGTGAGTGACTTACAATATCTGTTTTCTTGGTATGTGGTTCTTTATTGGGTGTGGTCGACTGTGCTCCGCTGTTCCCTAGATCTTTCTGGGTTTCAAGTATTTGATCCACCAGGTGACCGTGCTTTCCTTCCTCAGCTGGTTGCAAAGCCAACTCGGACACCAACTGTTTCAACAAAACATACTTGAGACGTATCTACACAAAAAGGTATAGATCCTCAATTTACAGTAGACTTACACATTTTAAAAAGCACAAAATAAATTGTATTGCTACGATATTTGATGGAGAGATGTTGTACCTACAAGGAATATTTTAAAACTTCTGCAAAATGACTTCAATTAATTGTTGAATGTGTTCTCGGCATTTCTTAAATTCACGTTAAGGATTGTTGTTATTGGCCAAACATTTATAAACTCGAGTTGTGATTGGTGGAACATTTTTACTCTGTGGACTGGATACATTTTCCCATTGTCGTGGGACCTGTCACGGCGGTTTATTTCGTTCTGCATTCTGATAATTACAGTCGGCTGTACACGTGACTTCAATCGAGAAATGCTATTTGCTGGTACCCTCTAGCCTCGAAACAGATGCACAGTTAGTCACGCAAGACTGACAAATATTATGAATAATGGGCCATTGGAGGAATGATCATAGAAATCAACACACAATAGGAAACATGCATATTGTTATTAGTAGGCCTACCTGATCTTCCCTTGTAATGGGCTTAGTCTTGATAATGAACTCATCAGCATCCACGTCATTAATAGTATCGTTTTCTGTTATTACATTAACCTGACGAGACGCAGGCCTGAAAACAAAATAATCATGTAGGTTTCATGTATGTAGCAGACCAGTAGGCTAAACTATATTTTGTTTAAACTGATGACGTTATCAATACAAATATGTAGGGGGCATTGCTGACTTTTACTTCCATCAATGAATATTGTTGAGTGACTGGAGGCTAATTTAAAAAAAATGCAAGTTCAATCAGTGTTTTTATTTAGTTATAAATCTGATTTTACCTCAAATTGCTCAATACATATAAAAATGCAAATGGTCTTTAAGTAGTATTCTTTAAAATTTTGACCCAAGTCACCAGGTTTGAAACCATGATTTTTCAGTCACCAAAATGGTAACAAAGCTAGTCTCGAGACCAAACATATGACTTGTAATGGCTGGAATGTTATTTGAAACACAGTTGAACACCCTAAGTATTCTACTGCTAGTTGCTACATTGAGCGAGTTGAAACGAGAAATTTAAAAAATACTGTACTGTATATATGTATTTCAAGGTGTATATTGCCACGCATTATCCACAAGGCTAGATTTGCTTAAAAACCCATATTATCAGTAGTATACAGTAGTATATCATGAACATTGTACAGAATGAAGAATAGAAGCTTGAAAATTGAATTACATTAGACAAAAGAAGCATATATATTGAAAGAGAATGTTGTCATTTATTGTGATGCTTAACTTTATAAACATGACCTAGAATTTCTATGGGACATGGTCATCACTACAGGCATAATAGATTAGATTGCATTGTTTCACAGACAGCATAGAGCTCACTAGTGTTATTTCCTAATCTATACTGTAAGGCTAATTTTGTCATTACTCTTTTAATGTTGAAGTTGTTAGATCGATCCTCGACCAGATATCAGATTTGAAGAGAGACTGAAGTCTCTCTCCACGATATTGTTTTAAAGCAATATGCAAATAGTACCGTATCTCCTCCACTCTTGAAACCTCCCCGCGGTCCCTGATCCTTGGGGCAGCCGGTCTAGCGCTGGCAGGTCTGGCAGACGGAGGTCTAGTGGACATGGGACGCCGATATGGCACGGTTTCCCCCACCTTGTCACTATAAACAAACAAGTACAAACAGTGTGTACATGATCCTTGGGGCAGCCGGTCTAGCGCTGGCAGGTCTGGCAGACGGAGGTCTGGTGGACATGGGACGCCGATATGGCACGGTTTCCCCCACCTTGTCACAACAAACAAACAAGTACAAACAGTGTTTACATGATCCTTGGGGCAGCCGGTCTAGCGCTGGCAGGTCTGGCAGACGGAGGTCTGGTGGACATGGGACGCCGATATGGCACGGTTTCCCCCACCTTGTCACTACGAACAAACAAGTACAAACAGTGTTTACATGATCCTTGGGGCAGCCGGTCTAGCGCTGGCAGGTCTGGCAGACGGAGGTCTGGTGGACATGGGACGCCGATATGGCACGGTTTCCCCCACCTTGTCACAACAAACAAACAAGTACAAACAGTGTCTACATGATCCTTGGGGCAGCCGGTCTAGCGCTGGCAGGTCTGGCAGACGGAGGTCTGGTGGACATGGGACGCCGATATGACACGGTTTCCCCCACCTTGTCACTACAAACAAACAAGTACAAACAGTGTTTACATGATCCTTGGGGCAGCCGGTCTAGCGCTGGCAGGTCTGGCAGACGGAGGTCTGGTGGACATGGGACGCCGATATGGCACGGTTTCCCCCACCTTGTCACAACAAACAAACAAGTACAAACAGTGTTTACATGATCCTTGGGGCAGCCGGTCTAGCGCTGGCAGGTCTGGCAGACGGAGGTCTGGTGGACATGGGACGCCGATATGACACGGTTTCCCCCACCTTGTCACAACAAACAAACAAGTACAAACAGTGTCTACATGATCCTTGGGGCAGCCGGTCTAGCGCTGGCAGGTCTGGCAGACGGAGGTCTGGTGGACATGGGACGCCGATATGGCACGGTTTCCCCCACCTTGTCACTACAAACAAACAAGTACAAACAGTGTCTACATGATCCTTGGGGCAGCCGGTCTAGCGCTGGCAGGTCTGGCAGACGGAGGTCTGGTGGACATGGGACGCCGATATGGCACGGTTTCCCCCACCTTGTCACTACAAACAAACAAGTACAAACAGTGTTTACATGATCCTTGGGGCAGCCGGTCTAGCGCTGGCAGGTCTGGCAGACGGAGGTCTGGTGGACATGGGACGCCGATATGGCACGGTTTCCCCCACCTTGTCACAACAAACAAACAAGTACAAACAGTGTGTACATGATCCTTGGGGCAGCCGGTCTAGCGCTGGCAGGTCTGGCAGACGGAGGTCTGGTGGACATGGGACGCCGATATGGCACGGTTTCCCCCACCTTGTCACTACAAACAAACAAGTACAAACAGTGTTTACATGATCCTTGGGGCAGCCGGTCTAGCGCTGGCAGGTCTGGCAGACGGAGGTCTGGTGGACATGGGACGCCGATATGGCACGGTTTCCCCCACCTTGTCACTACGAACAAACAAGTACAAACAGTGTTTACATGATCCTTGGGGCAGCCGGTCTAGCGCTGGCAGGTCTGGCAGACGGAGGTCTGGTGGACATGGGACGCCGATATGGCACGGTTTCCCCCACCTTGTCACAACAAACAAACAAGTACAAACAGTGTCTACATGATCCTTGGGGCAGCCGGTCTAGCGCTGGCAGGTCTGGCAGACGGAGGTCTGGTGGACATGGGACGCCGATATGGCACGGTTTCCCCCACCTTGTCACAACAAACAAACAAGTACAAACAGTGTTTACATGATCCTTGGGGCAGCCGGTCTAGCGCTGGCAGGTCTGGCAGACGGAGGTCTGGTGGACATGGGACGCCGATATGGCACGGTTTCCCCCACCTTGTCACAACAAACAAACAAGTACAAACAGTGTGTACATGATCCTTGGGGCAGCCGGTCTAGCGCTGGCAGGTCTGGCAGACGGAGGTCTGGTGGACATGGGACGCCGATATGGCACGGTTTCCCCCACCTTGTCACAACAAACAAACAAGTACAAACAGTGTTTACATGATCCTTGGGGCAGCCGGTCTAGCGCTGGCAGGTCTGGCAGACGGAGGTCTGGTGGACATGGGACGCCGATATGGCACGGTTTCCCCCACCTTGCCACTACAAACAAACAAGTACAAACAGTGTTTACATGATCCTTGGGGCAGCCGGTCTAGCGCTGGCAGGTCTGGCAGACGGAGGTCTGGTGGACATGGGACGCCGATATAGCACGGTTTCCCCCACCTTGTCACAACAAACAAACAAGTACAAACAGTGTTTACATGATCCTTGGGGCAGCCGGTCTAGCGCTGGCAGGTCTGGCAGACGGAGGTCTGGTGGACATGGGACGCCGATATGGCACGGTTTCCCCCACCTTGTCACAACAAACAAACAAGTACAAACAGTGTTTACATGATCCTTGGGGCAGCCGGTCTAGCGCTGGCAGGTCTGGCAGACGGAGGTCTGGTGGACATGGGACGCCGATATGGCACGGTTTCCCCCACCTTGTCACAACAAACAAACAAGTACAAACAGTGTTTACATGATCCTTGGGGCAGCCGGTCTAGCGCTGGCAGGTCTGGCAGACGGAGGTCTGGTGGACATGGGACGCCGATATGGCACGGTTTCCCCCACCTTGTCACTACAAACAAACAAGTACAAACAGTGTTTACATGATCCTTGGGGCAGCCGGTCTAGCGCTGGCAGGTCTGGCAGACGGAGGTCTGGTGGACATGGGACGCCGATATGGCACGGTTTCCCCCACCTTGTCACAACAAACAAACAAGTACAAACAGTGTTTACATGATCCTTGGGGCAGCCGGTCTAGCGCTGGCAGGTCTGGCAGACGGAGGTCTGGTGGACATGGGACGCCGATATGACACGGTTTCCCCCACCTTGTCACTACAAACAAACAAGTACAAACAGTGTTTACATGATCCTTGGGGCAGCCGGTCTAGCGCTGGCAGGTCTGGCAGACGGAGGTCTGGTGGACATGGGACGCCGATATGGCACGGTTTCCCCCACCTTGTCACAACAAACAAACAAGTACAAACAGTGTTTACATGATCCTTGGGGCAGCCGGTCTAGCGCTGGCAGGTCTGGCAGACGGAGGTCTGGTGGACATGGGACGCCGATATGGCACGGTTTCCCCCACCTTGTCACTACAAACAAACAAGTACAAACAGTGTGTACATGATCCTTGGGGCAGCCGGTCTAGCGCTGGCAGGTCTGGCAGACGGAGGTCTGGTGGACATGGGACGCCGATATGGCACGGTTTCCCCCACCTTGTCACTACAAACAAACAAGTACAAACAGTGTTTACATGATCCTTGGGGCAGCCGGTCTAGCGCTGGCAGGTCTGGCAGACGGAGGTCTGGTGGACATGGGACGCCGATATGGCACGGTTTCCCCCACCTTGTCACAACAAACAAACAAGTACAAACAGTGTTTACATGATCCTTGGGGCAGCCGGTCTAGCGCTGGCAGGTCTGGCAGACGGAGGTCTAGTGGACATGGGACGCCGATATGGCACGGTTTCCCCCACCTTGTCACAACAAACAAACAAGTACAAACAGTGTTTACATGATCCTTGGGGCAGCCGGTCTAGCGCTGGCAGGTCTGGCAGACGGAGGTCTGGTGGACATGGGACGCCGATATGACACGGTTTCCCCCACCTTGTCACTACAAACAAACAAGTACAAACAGTGTCTACATGATCCTTGGGGCAGCCGGTCTAGCGCTGGCAGGTCTGGCAGACGGAAGTCTGGTGGACATGGGACGCCGATATGGCACGGTTTCCCCCACCTTGTCACTACAAACAAACAAGTACAAACAGCGTGTACATGAAAATGGTAAACACAGTTACTATTTCATTGAATGTCTGATGGAGAAATTACATTTTGGTTCAGTACAAGACACTAGACAGATACATAAGTGGGAAATTTATACTTTCACTGGAGGGGAGATAAATGAATTGTTAATCCCTCTTTCTCTTCAACCTTCCAAAGAATTTTAAAGTGGGCCACATGATATAATTATTAGACGTTAGCGGGCCACATCTACATCATACAATATTATGCTTCAATGAGGCATACATTGAAACTTGAAATGCATGGACAGATGATTAGTTATTATTTATTTTTTGATGTATATTGATGAGAAATAAGATGTTGCTTCTTCAAATGCATTTCCTTGTGATGCTTTAATCTAGAGGAAGAAAGATAAAAATCTTTATTAAATACCAATATGAACTGTGTGTCCAGTTGCTGTGAGAATATTTCTTTCTTGTAAAGCTACAAGTTTAGGAACTTGACAACTAAAGTGCATTGACACTAACCCGTCATCTCCAAAGTTTTGAACTCGTGCAGTATCTTCTTTCTGGTTTATTGGTATAGGTTGTGTTTGTGTAATGGTCGGCTCAACATCGCCAATCTTATCTGCAACATCTGCAATTATGAAAAGTAACCAAAATGAAAAGAAGAGCAAGACAAGACTACGGTATTGATCAAGTTTAATCGGATTTAGTATACGTAAACGCCTTGAGAACCGGATTGGTCAGCTCTCAGTGTTGTTAAGTAACGCGCTACAAGTAGCGCGCTACTTGTAGCATGTTACTTTTTTTGGTAGCGAGACTGGTAGCGCACTACATTTGAAAATGCGGTAAAGTAGCGAGTAGCAAGCTACTATATACGAGTATTTGTAGCGAAAAGTAGCCGCTACTCTATTTTTGCAATAGACAAACACACGTTCGTTTCGCCCGCCACAATTCCCACCGTCACAGGTTCGGAATGACGACTGACATTCGCCTTCTGGCACTATAGTCCCAAAACCGCCTCCCCAGCACTGAGTTTCCTGTTTCACCCCGTGAGTTGTGATATGAGTATGATTCACTTCCGGACCTTACCGCCGTTCCAATAAATAGTACGTACTCTTGGTCCTTTATAAAAAAATGAAAGTAGCTGTAAAGTAGCGTCACTACGTTTTTTGAGTAGCTGTACAAGTAGCGAGCTACTTGACAAAATACAGTAGCTGAAAAGTAGCTAAGTTACTTTCAAAGATCAAGTAGCTGTAGCTGTAACAGTGCTACTTTTAAAAAGTAGCTTTAACAACACTGTCAGCTCTAGTACTATGATTATACTATATGCAAGATATGTGGATGCGGATGGAAAGCACAATGGGAAACATCTTTGAATAAAACAACAGAGTTAGCCTACAGTAATAAGTTGGGTGTGATTACTGTTAGTACCTGAAGTTCTAAAAGTTGTCAGATTTCTTTGTCTGAAATGGGCTGACGGAGGCCTGGCCACTTCCACTTCCTACAAACAAAAAATAGTATTAATTATTATGTTAATTTAAATAATATAAACATACATAATTTCATTAGGATGGTTGAAGATTAAGATAAATTAATTTAAGTAGGAAAACGCTCTGTGTGATGCGTTGACAAGCGAACGTGTCCACGTCCACAAACATTCTGATCAAAAGCTCTCAAAATTACTACCACTGTTCAGAATAAGAATCTGCATATTTATTTAAAAACAACAATTAACAACAACTTCAAACAAGAATATCATAGCTTACATTTTTTGTTGTCATAGTTTAAAGACAGCAACCAAAATGTAATATCTTAATAGTGTTAAAAGCAACATTTTTGCAGGCTTAATTGCCATGTAGTAATTAGGATATCTATTTTCATATTTACTGTGTAGCTATCACCACTTTATTATTCTGAAACACAGCAATATCTGTTCCAAATTTCACATAATAATGGCACTGATATCAATTTTGAGAAGAAGTAGCACATTGCTAGAAACTAAATATTATATAGGCCTATGCCACTAGATACATAGTTTTAGCTGAAAAAAATCTTCTTTTCCTGTGCCCGCATTTTTGGCTTTAAAAAAATAACAAATGCATAAATGAAATGTACGTCAAAATATGGTAGAATACCTGTGGAAGTGCAACCTCAGTGTCAGTAGCATGAACAGAATCTATTGATTCATCAACAGGTTCAATGATTTCTTGCTCGGTCTCTTGGCCGACGGCAAGATCCAATCTTGCTCCCAATACATCAGGTACAACAGACTGCCTGCTGGCAACAAAATCAGCATTAATTACCTAAATATAACAACATGGAAGTCTAAATAAAATAAAAATAAATTCACTTTTAGAGTCTACCCACTCAGTAATGAAACTGATTTGCAGTGGGGGACTTAAATTAAACTATTTTATTAAACTATAAAACCGTGTGAAATTAACGGTTTTTAGAAATATCTTGAGAACGCTTCACAATATTAAAAAAAGGAACTGCCCGAATTGTGGCTTCATAAAAACTAAAAGCTAGTTTCAAAAAGTTTTACCAAGGAGTGTAGTTAATAGGGAACACGCGTATGAAAATTTTAATTGATTTTTAAATACCTTGTCTCTCATTTTATAATTTTGTGTCTTTGAATTTTGAAATATGGATCAGTCTATGCCTCAAAATAATTGGTCTAGTAACGATAAATAAAAGGGCGCGAAAAACGAGCCGCCGCCATGTAGAGTGGATTTGACGTTATGGTTTTGTTCTTTGTACGCTCACCGCCTCAGCGATTGGTCTGTTACGCCACATCTACAGAATCATTGCGTCACAGCCACCTGTACGCGTTTCAGATCCCCGAGTTTAAACTTCAATAAATGCGACCACATTAAACCCATTTAAAAATTTCTTTTTTACTTAGGACTTGCATTAATATACTTTTTGTATCTGATACTATTAAACTAAGTGTTTGGTTTAACAAAAAAAATCGTACGCGTGTTGCCTATTGTAATTCTAAACCATTGATCACCTTTTTAATATTGTATAGCATTCTCAAGATATAACTAAAACATGTTTATGTGGGTGTAGGCCTACATCTGTCCCGATGTGCATGAAAGTTTGTGAAAATATTTTTAAATTTAAATAAGCCCACATAATTGCGCCAATAGGCTACACCCTAAAACATACACAACTTGCCTGGTTGAGTTCAAAACTTCATTTTTGGATTTGCTTTGAGAAACATTATCCTTGGGAACAGTAGAAGTATTTGCTTTGCTTGTTGCTGTTGGCAATTTCTTTTTGTCTCCGTCTTTGGCTTTTATCCTATCCTGTGACAGATTTCTTTGATGTGGTTTTGTTTGCTTCAGAGTTGTTGAAGGTTTGTCTTTTGGTGTAGTACCCTGCAAGCAGAGCACAATTACAATGAGAGTAATTATTGCAACATTTGTAATAAGCTCATTCACATCATGCTGTACACGAGCCTGCAAGAAAGCAGTCCCAGTACAGTGCATCACAAAGAAGAAATATATGTTGAGGGACTGATGCCTCTTAATAAATTGTAGAGCTGTCATGTATACCCCCTAGGGCCTACATCGAATAATCGGAAACCGGTTTGAAACCGGTTACGTAGGAAACCAGTTTTCATTTCGTAAACCGGTTTTTCGAAAATAAAAAAATCACGTTTTTTAAATACGCCGCGCTTTCTCGTGGAATTCTAGGCGCATTCACATGTGCCCGCGGGGCCCTAGACAGTCAGCAGTCAGCACTGGGCCGGCTCGCACGTTCGCATTGCGAGTTGTGACAAGTGAGTTATCTGTGTAATTAATTGGTTATCGCGATGTCAAAACAGTAGACTCGGGTCACTCGACGGTCGACACTCGACACTTGCTCAACGCAGCGCTTTTCACCTCGCTTTTCACTCACCAGTCACTTTGTTCGGCAGCCGCGTCTCCCCCCTCCACCTGCTCCCAACCCACAGCGCAACACGCCTGGCCAGTACTCAACTTCCCGAATACGCGCGGACATCAGAATGTGCGTTTGTCGTAAGAGCTGTTTAGTGCAGCGTCGGCGGGGGGGGGGGGGGGGGGGGGAATATATGCACACAAATTCAGTTTTTTTTTGCATTTTTAGGAATATACACACAACTTTTTTTTGCGTTTTTTTTTTTTTTAAACCGGTTTTAAACCGGTTTTTTAAACGATTATCCGGTTCGTAAAAATACTATTCGGTGTAGGCCCTAATACCCCCTAAGACATAAGTAAATTGAAGGTAGTAAAGACATCATCTTTACCAATACCTATTTGGGTTAGTTTGAGAGTTCCCGTCTGTGCGAGCCCAGATTTCAAACAGCTGTTGTTTCTTTCATTATTGCATTGCGTCTTGAAAGTTTTAAACATTCGGTCCCGAGTACATTAAAATAAGTTTGGCATAAGTTATTTTACTTCATTAAACGCGCTATAGCTTTGGCACATGCTTATTTTAAGTATAGAACATACGAAGAGTACTTTTGTAAATTAGTATTGCATTTCATTTTGTTATGTTGGACCCCTTGCCTCCTTCTGAAGTAAAACAAATATTTTAAAATTTTGAAGCATAACATTGTTATTATTACAAACATTAGGTTATGCTAATAGGATGTTGAGGTTTTAAAAACTGTTTAAAACCTTACAATGTCATGCTTAGTACCTGTTTTGAGAGCTGACTTGAAGATGAAGTTTTTGTAGCTGTGCCTTTCTTTGCAAGTTGTGCTGGAGTTGTACCAGTAGCACCTTTCTACAACAAAAAACAACAAAATGAATACATAATAGTAATTGATCAAATTAATAATCTATCACTTTTTAGAATCACAAAAACTGAAGACAAATTGATAAGAAATGACTACCTACATGAGTAATGACTACAGATTTGTAGAAATGGTTTTATTAATGTATTTGTGAAATTTTCATTTTGCTAATCATTTCATTCATCATTTTTGCATTTCATTTTGCAATTTCGTTTCTGTTGGTTTAATCAATTGAATTTGTCATGCTTTGTGTCCAGTGTAAAGATGATATATTATATTGCAACATTGAGCACTTAAAACATTTAAAAAAATTCAACTTGCTGGGAATCTCCATTGGAACGCTATCGTGAGACATAAGAAAAACGGGTGCCACAAAAGTTAAGTGGAAAATTTGCATAATCAATCTTTCTCCACAATTCACTTGTATCATTCCTAAGTTATACTTGAAAATACGTACATAGTGATTTAAGACTTTAAGTCCTTCCTCTCCATCCCACTCAATGGAAACATTAGACCTATATGTATACCGGTACCATTGAGTTTGTTAGTGTAGGGTAGAGACCCAGCGGCCATTGGCGGCTCTCTACCAATAAATTTCCCGTGGACTCTAGTAGTGCGAGCGCGTACCGCTAGAAAGCGCTACATGTACCCACTGATGTCAGTGTTCCTGTGGAAAGAAAGGGATACTACGTAGTACGCGCAGATGCGACGTCAGAAGATCACGTGGTGTAGTCCGAGCCTAGGTCTAGGCCCAACTCTTTTAGTCTAGGCCATTACTAGGCTACAATAAACCTAGGCCTACATTAATAGGCCTACATTAGTAACGTAGTACTACAGCCTAGTCTATAATGTATAAAACCTTATATAATGTGTTGTAATAAAGTATTAGCTTACTTATTGTTAACTTCGTGCCCGTTTGACATGTTTATCAGAACAAATGATAATGCTTTAATAACAATATCCACCGCCATCTGGATACTACTACCTTACCGACTTCGCATCTGCGCGTACTACATAGTATCCCTTTCTTTCCACAGCAACGCTGACATCAGTGAGTACATGTAGCGCTTTCTAGCGGTACGCGCTCGCACTACTAGAGTCCACGGGAAATTTATTGGTAGAGAGCCGCCAATGGCCGCTGGGTCTCTACCCTACACTAACAAACTCAATGCCGGTACCATAGTACCAACCTTTTATTCCGTAAACCTTGATCCTACTCTATGTTTAACAAATAATCAGACAAAAGCTGTATTTGTCCCATGTACGTACAACCGTCCCATGTACGAATACCGCTCAAAATTAATTAATTTTATTATACCATGAGAACGCTTCCAAATATTGAAAAAGTGATTCTGATCCTGCCTTTGGTTTTGTATCAGCTACACAATGGATTTAACGATAACGAACTGTGAATGTTTTTAAATCCACTGTTTAGCTGATACAAAACCAAAGACAAGATCAGAATCACCTTTTCAATGTTTGGAAGCGTTCTCATGTTATAATAAAAAAACATTAATTTTGGGCGGTCTTAATACCCATTCACCCTAATGCCCCCATGCAAGTTTATGTAAATAATTTCTTACCTGGGATTCTATACCTTTCACAATCGCTTGTAAGAACTCATTTGTTTTTGTTGGTTCATGGCCAGCTACGATTTTGTTTGGTCGTACTGTCAGTGGGATACCGGAGGCTTCTTCTATAAAGTAAGAGGTCATGTATTAAAATATTATGTACATGTGTAGGCCTATATATCTATCTATATTTGGGTTGCCACAAGGCTCAGTTCTTGGCCCCCGTTTATTCATCATCTATATTAATGATCTGCCCAAACTGCTCGACAGCATAATCAACACTGTCTCCCCCGCTATTAAACATGATCTCTCTCTCTACGCCGATGACATAGCGCAACTTCTCATGGCACTAAAGACTAATTCGCAACAACTCACTCTATCTGCAAACTCAAGTGCTTCTCAAATTTCAACTTATAGTGCGTCTAATTGCCTGGCCATCCAATCTTCAAAAACTGTCTTTCTTAACTTTAGTACCCAACCAGTCAAGCCTACTTCGAGTCCCCTGATCCGACTGGAAGGCTGCAGTATCGCCAGAGTAGATTCAGCTAAGCTCCTGGGTCTAACTCTCAGCGATTCCCTTGACTGGTCACTACACATAGAAACCATTGCCCCACGCTTACTCCAGGGTTGCTTTATGCTCCGCAGGTTGAAAATGCTGGTTAGCACTCCTGTTTTACTTTAAGTCTACCACGCATATTTTCAATCGATTTTATCATATGCTATAATCTACTGGGGCTCTTCTTCCTAATCAGCCAGAGTATTTAAGATACAAAAGCGGGCCTTCAGAATACTTGCCGGGACTCCATGGCGTACATGTCCTGCCGAACATACTTCCCCAAATTAAAAATTCTAACCCTAACATCAACACTAATCCAAACAGCAGCAACTTTTGTTCACTCGAACCCTAATCTCTTCCCCATCAACTCGTCAAATCATTCCCATCAAACAAGAACCTTAGCCAATGTATTCATCCCTGCCTTTAAGCATTCCCTTTTTAAGAGTAGTCCTCAATATTTATGTAGTAAGATATACAATAATATTCCGGTAGTAATTCGAAACTCTAAATCATTTAAACATGATCTCAAACAATATCTACTCGAGAAGGCATTCTACTCTTTAAATGAGTTCTTGAGTTCATAGATATGTACTATTACAACTTGTCTTTTTTTGTGTTATTCTTTACTTCATGGTGTTATTGTATTATTTTTATTTTATAACTATTTTTTATTATTGTCAATTTTATTATCATTACTCTAGATAATGTCTTAGATATTGTTAGACTAAGATTTAGTTTTAAGCCAATGACGACTCCTATATGTATACAATGTATATATCTACTGGAAAAAATAAAAATACAATACAATATGATCATGTAGGCTATAGAGCCTAATATTTCTGACTACTGTGCCCTTTCCTTGGAGTGACAATTCACTAACAAAAAAAAGTCTCCTTAATTCTGAAACCTGACAGAATTTTCACTTCCCCTGACGTAAGCGACATGCTTGTTCAATTCACTACCACTTTCAGTAGACATTTAAACAAAGCATTCTCTATGGGGAGGCGTAACAAGTACACAGAGTGCGTTACGAGCGATCCGGCCAACTGTCACTGAATATTGGATACACACAACTCTCAACAACGCGAATTTCTAAATCATTTGAAAGACTAGGCCTACTTCTTTGGAGTCGATGGATATTTTCCCAATAATAATTAGTGCATTGGCTTCTGGAGAGGTTTTCGGTTAATTTTAGCAGGCAGAGCTCAGTGACCGAAACGCTCGAAGCGTTGCACTGTAGTCGTTTGTTGTACACCTCCCCATAACTACCACACACAAAAAAAGTAAAAACTCAAAAGGGCTATTATTGGATATCACTGGAAATCAAAACTGTGGAACAACAGCTACGTTTGTTACACAGGCAGTGTAAATTAGCTTGTAAATTAACTTTTTATTATCTAGATGTCTGTAGCTTAATTATTAAGAAGATGAAAAATTTGCAAGAGTGTAGCTATACCGGTACCATACTAGTGCTGAAGTTCGTTTTAATGGTGGGGATATAGAGAAAATGTGTAGATAGAAATTTAGTACATAATTGGTTTTTAGTTGACTGCTCTAATAAAACTTCTCCACATTTTTTTTCTAGATTACCACAAAAATGATCTTGACACGACCACACTTATGGGTTGCTTTCTCTAGATAATATCATTAATTGAACCCCAACCCCAATTACAAATTCCTAAGTATGCTAATGTATTAATATGGGCCTGTCTATCATAATACAGTCCATAGGCATAGAGAAGGCAAAAAATAAAATATGTAGGTACATACTGACAGCATCAATAATTTTTTGAAGATAGACAATCTTGCTTTCTTTGTCTTTAATATTTTGGGCATTCATTTCAGCAGATGTCAGAACGCCATCCAGAAAACCAGTCGCATTTATGACCTTAAAATAAAGAAAATACAATTGTAAAATAAAGGCAAATAGGCTACCCGCTACATGATATTGGAACAATGTTTCAATTTAAATCAATTCACTTGAACTCACACACTATTTAAACAAACTGGAATGATAATCATAATAGCCTATGTACATAATATAAAGCCCTACCCACAATTGTCGATATAATCAGTATCGCAATCACAATCCAGAAACCGCGAAAGAGTTAAAACTAGAACTACATTCAACAAGAACTACATGGTTCTTATGGTCCTGTTTACAAGTAAATCGTAATGGTCCGAAGTCTCACTAGCACAAATAGGCCCTAATGTAATAGACTATGATTGATGAATGATGATGAGGAAGGGAGGAGGGAAGCCTAGTAAGCCTACCAGCACTTAGCTACTTCTGTCGAAAAGTACAAAGGGGACCATTGAATTTACGTCCCATCCAAAAGGACTGTGTTCCTCCACTAGCCTAGACTGCCAAGTGTGGAGTGTGGTTGGAGGACACCCAGGAGTGGGGGGGGGGGGGGGGGGACAGATACACAAAATTTGGTAAGGAAGGGAATAAGGACTTTAAATTTTATTGTGAGGGTGATAAGGAGTGCAAGCAGGAAAATCAAGGAGCAAGCGTACAGGACGCTTGTGAGGCCGACAGAATATGCAACGGCAGTTTGCGATCCACATGACATTAAGAGGAAGAATGCGTGGAGGGGGTACAAAAGAGGGTGTCAAGGAGGGTGCTTGGAAAGGAGAAGAGAAAGCTGGAGATAGAAAAGGGAGATGGAAAGATGGTGAGGGATTAGGAGTGTTATGGAAATGGTCAGGGAGCTAGGTTGGGAGCCACTCGAAGAAAGAAGGAGGAGAGATAGGTCGGGGAAAATGTATAGGCCTATGTAGGGAAGTACGGAAACATGAAGGGTGGGGGAATAGAAGTAGAGCAGTAAGTGGACCAAATCATAGTTGAAGGTGGGATCATCAGTGGAAGTTGGAAAGGAAGACATGATGAATGTGGGGAAATTCTCCTTGAAGTAAGGATGACTGTTGAGTGGAACGGTTGGATGAGGAACTGGTAGGACAAAGAAAAGTCAGGGCGTTTGCGGAGAAACTGAAACTGGGACCCAGGGTACTCGAGGAGGTGAAAGGCAATGGTTCAGAGGAGGGGAGGAGGAAAGTTAAAAAAAAACGAGCTAGGAGGAAGAAGAGGAATAAGGAGGTGATCAAGGGAGGAGGGAAAGAAGAAAGAGGAAGATAGAGGGAAGAAAGGAGGAAAGAAAACTCTTGCCACTGGCTAATAACTAACTGCAAGAGAGAAAACAACAAGTAGTTGATGAGAACAAAGCTTTTACACAAGGTTTCAAACCCTCCAATCTGCTCTAACCAACTAGACATTCAGAACGGTCACCCAACCTCCTACTGACCTACACCGATGTTGCTTAACTTCAGCGTTCACATGGGAACCGACTACGCGACTGCCGCTATATGTATTTGCGTTATCATTCACATGAAACTTGTTAACGACTACTACTAGGCCTAGGCCTAGGATGGCTAAGAAAAGTCAGAGTCAACTTAACTTTTATTTTCTACCCTTATTTTTATAGTTATTAATAGTTATACTTTGCAATGTGTGTGTGTGTGTGTGTGCACCAAGCTCAACTTACTGAAGTGATGATATCATGTAGAAATCTGAATGGTGGTTTCTTCAATAATTTTTCAGTTAAGGGAGGTTTCTTGATGTACTTTCCTAGCAAATCTTGAGTGCGCTTTATAACATCTGCCTTAACTTCCTCATTCATTTTTGCTAGTATATATTATCGAGGCCGACAACTAAGTTTAAATTAATTTCGTACAAAATGTATACACACAAGGCCTATTTATTCAAGACTCCATTTGTAAACAACATTCCACCGCCGTGTAAACGAAATTACCCTCACTTCCGATAGATCTAGCGGAGGGTCGTGCAGAATACAACAAACACAACCAGAAAAGTACTAGTACTTCCGTCGAACACGTGACCAAACACTTGTGCACAGCGCGGTATATTTAAATTTCAGTTGATTTTTGTTGTGTTTATTGTAATTCTTAATTAATCTCCACTTGATTTTTCTTCTAGTTTCTGTTTATGGGTTTCAGTTTCTTGTTCTCTTGTTTAGCAGTCTCCTGCTACTTGAAATAACTGATTTTAGGTACTCAAGTCTCCACACTGCCCTTCTGCCCTTGCCCTTGATCACCGCCTAGCGGAGGCTCGTTGAACTCGTGTCTCGTCGTGCGCATCACCTTGCCCTCTTCCAAGGTTGGCACTTGGCACCCTGCGGACTGCAAATATTAAGTACTGACCACCGTACTGACTAATTAAAATCAAAGCAAAAACATCAAATGCAAAACGTAAATTCTAATTTTGCTTAGTTTTTTGCACACTATTTTTGTGTGCTTGTCAAATCATTTGTTTTTTTTCGCGGTTGTTGTCGCACCTGTATTTACACCTGTGTTTACATATTGTAAACAACTGCTGGGCTGTAGACACATCTGTCATTTGTGTAAGCCTAGTGTTGATGTCGAATTTATTAAAGGGTACGAAACCGGAGTGAGAAAGGTAACGTAGTGCGCTTGTGCCATATCAAGGTTCTGCTCACAGGCATACCGCTTTTAAATAGGCTAGGCCTATGAGAAGCTACACCGGCCTGGGCCTAGATGTAGAGCCTAGGCCTAGGCCTACCTAGGGGCCTGGCTACCTAGGCCTAGGCCTAGGCCTACCCATTTAGGGCCTAGGCCTAGCATTAAATGTGCCGGTTTCTAGCTACATCCAGGTCTAAAGTAACCTATGCAATCGCCTTAGATAGTGAGAACGGGACCAGCACTCGAAGTGGAAATTTTAATTCCACCTAAATTGAAATTGCCCTATATTTAAAACCCTGATAAAGGTGGCTGACTGCATTGTGAGGTCTTTTTTGGCTAGCCCTAGGGGGAGTCTAAAGAAGGATTTACCAACCTTAGTATCATTGCGCTAATGGTACTACGCTAGGGCTAGTCGAGCCCGGTCGGCCTTGGGGAATGTAACCTGGGTGTTATGTTGTTGACAGGGTACCCAGGTATAAAGCTTCGAATATAGGCTTATACCACAGTATAAGGAGCATGCAGTAACGAAAGTGCTATGCCTGGCACAGCAGACGACTTGCGGCACGGAAGCGGGTGGCGTTCGTAGCGGTGGGTTAGACCAAACTCAACGAGACCATGGACGTGACCTGGAGGGAGGGGAAGAGGGATACCTCCTCGCTACTCCTCGCCGCGCCCTCGCCTACAATATAAGCTAATTCGGATAACTCGCCGCCAGGGCGACCGTAGCTGCGCGCGCAGGAGTTTGCCAATGGAATATCGCCCAAGTTTTGCTACTGTGTGCTCCTTATACTGTACTTATACGCCGAAAATTTGACTTTACGATGTTATAATTACATGACGGATACTACTGAAGACTGGAGACAGACAAGACTTGTACAGTATTTGAACAAAAAAGCCTTTAAAAGAACGGTTTGAACTTTTTGGATCCGATGTCATCGCTAATCTACAATGAGACAGATAAAAAGAAATCATTTAGTAATATTTGCTGCTTCATAATGTTGATCCTGATCTTGATATGTTTTGCCAGTAGACACCTGAAAACGTGGAGGAGGGTTGGGGGGGGTCGGGGGAACTTGCTGCACTCTGAGAGTGTCAAACGACGGTTTGAAATGAATAATAAGAAACTCTAGCCTATAACAGACCCCTACTTTCAAGGCTTGCAAGTAGAAAATAACATGCTTGATGTGTTGTGTTGTGTGTATTTCATACATCCTCCGTAATCCGTACACACGCACGGGCAAGAGAATCAAAGTGTTTACCAGTATAAATGGGGTGAAATGGAATTTGAAAGGAAATGAAAGGTGGCAATATTTGAATCATGAGCAATAATAAGCTACATAGTTTTGTACGCAAATATTGTGCATATTCTACGATATTTTTTATGTGTCGCATAGAATATTATTTGCAACATGTCGTTACCCAACCCTGGTTGTTGAATCAGAATTTTCTTTGTATGCTTCAAGGTTACGTTTAGTTTGCATTACGGTTTCATAGATAAAATTGTTTGGTAATTTGTAGGCCTATACAGGCAGACATATAGCCAGTATTAAACACCGTTGTGTGAACATTGTGTGTGCAGGGTTCCATACATGATGCGGGTTCGTAAGCTGTCGGCACTCTTTGGGGCTGCCTTAATATTTGGTGGCTGCATCGTTCTGTATCTCATTATGGATGTGTCACTGTTCCCGTCAGTCTCCCAAGATGAGGTAAGTTGGTGCACTACACATTTGATTTTTTGTTTTATATAAAAGTGAGGAAGGATGTGGAAATGCGAGGAGGGGACTGGAATGTAGTTAAGGGGTAAGAGTTGTGGCAGGATAGAAGAAGATGGAGAGGCTTATCTTCAATGCCGACCCAAAGCAATGTTGGACGTGGCAACAGATGATGATGATTTTATTTTCTTGTAACCATATGAAATAGGTCTTGACCCTATCATGAATAGGGGTCCCATTCGTACCGTATTAGCCGGGACAGTACCGTTTTTTGAGGGGGTGTCCCGGCGTCCCGACAACTATTAGCCAGGACGCCTAAAGGTCCCGTTTTTTCGAACTCCAAAAGTACAATTGACAGTATTTTAAACAAAATTTATAGGCATGAGCTATTCAGACATTTGGCACAACAACTTTCCGGTCCCGGGATTTTCAGAGTATAATTGGAAAAGTATTTCAGTTTTTCCATTTATACACTGTTCGAGTCGAGTCGTTGAAATCATTTTGTGATTTTGTTGACGTCGAGTACAAAACTCTCTTGGGGCATAGCAAGACAAGGTGGCTTTCGTTGTTGCGTGCTGTTGAGCGTTTTATTGCAGTCTTCCCAAGCCTAGAATCCTACTTCAAATCGATAAACAAATGCCCAACTACAATAAAGGAGTTTTTTAGTAATCCTTTGTCATTATGTTGCACTTTTTGCAAAGTCAGCTAACTCTGTTTTCCTGTTCAATAAAGAAAATTGAAAGACAAGCTGCAACAGCCTTTGAAGTTAAAATTGAAGTTGATTCACTTTTAGAATCTATACAGCTCAGGAAATCGGAGAAGTTTTATCCGAAAACGATAAAAGATTAACTAGTGGACTTGGAAAATTACGGTCATTTCACTAACGCTGAGTTGGACGAATATGCGGTCGAGTTTTGAAACATAGCGTATGCGTTTATATAAGAGTGGACCCATCCACTGCAGACATTTGAATCAATGAGATGGATTTCTCTGAATAAAGAGATCAAGTGGGAAAGTGTAGATAAGTGTTTTGGAGGGTGACAGAGAGTTCGCACCAGATACAGACGACACGGCGCTTTTCGATGAGCATGGATATGTGAAGCGTTTTGTTCAAGATCATTTTGCCACATGGAATGAGGAAAACAAACCAATGCATGACAGATGTATGGAAAACATTGAAAACATTGAAAACATTGTTTTAACATTTCAAATGATGAAAACATTCCGTTCAAAACAATAGGGATGTTAGTAGAATTTGCATTTACTTTGAGGGAATCGAACGCAGCAATTGAACGTGTTTTTTTCCATTGTGAACAGTTTATGGACTAAAGAAAAAACTCCCTACAGTTGAACACTGTGAAAGCTTTTTTGACTGTAAATACACATTTTCAAGACATAACCTGTTCACAGTTTGATTTGCTTCTTTCGCAAAATAAATCCATTCTGAAGAAGATCCATTTTTCGCAAAATATTGTCGTATAAAATACACGAATTTGAATGTAGAAGACGTTAGGCCTACTGATAACGTTGTTGATGTAGTTGACGTGAGTGAGGAAGTTGCTGGCCCATCAACCAGCAAGTAAGAGTAGGCTGTTGGAGGACCTAATTTGACCTAATTTTTTCTTCAATCCATATAATATCCTGTGTCTGTATCAATAATAACTATAGTTAAGATCTCCTCATATACCTCTGATTATGTGACGTGATTATTTTTAAATGCAAATAAGTAGGCCTTCATGTTGATGTTTTTATATTTATTTCTGTCATGTGTGTGGGGTGTACATGGAAATCCAGATTTTTGTCTGTACTGGAGTCTAAACATTTTGATAGGTAATTATTGTCCCGTTTTTTTAATTTAAAATTATGGGAGCCCTAATCATGAAAGTCATATTGTTCTGAATATTAGGTGTTGGGGGGGGGGGGGGTAAAAATTCTTGCCCCCCCCCCCCCCCCCCATGGCTATTATTTATCTGTGTCCATATTTTCCTGTGGTTTCTTTGCTGCCCTTCTTAGGACCATATCGAGAGCATGCTTGTAGGATTTTATTAGTGTCCTGTAGTAAACAATAAATATAGCCTCACAATTGGGGGCTCCAGTTAAGTTTTGGTTAAGTTTTGGGTTTAAATAAACCCCCAAGTACCATAAAAGAAGCCCATGTATTCAATAAGTAAGTGCGTAGTGCCTATGTAAATGTCCATGTATATGAAAGGATGTATCATTATTGTATCAGAATTTCAGTGCAAATTTTGTTTAGTAGAAAACCAGGCTATAAAAGCCTAGGATACCTGGTACTGTTATATAACTGACACAGCACCATGATTGAATTCCCGTGTCCAAATATCGTTGGAGTTCTAAGCATGAGGATACCACCATAACTAATGTACAGCATTACATGTACACGTGTATACCTGCATTACCCTATTACTGTAGTATTATTGTATTGACTAGATTAACTGTATGACAACTTCAATTGCTCGCATGTCCCAGTGACATGCATATGAGTGACATGTAGAAGGCTTAATACTTACATAAATTAAGTATGTTGGAATTATATATATGTCAATGAAATTGATACATGGTCTGATAGCTGGGCATATTGAATATTGTAATGCATTGTATTGTTTCTGTGTTTTCTGTAGAATAAGTGGATGCATTTTGAAAACCGTCTGAACCGCTTGGAAAAGGACCTTAATAAACATCACGAGGCTGTTGGCCAGATCAAACATACAATCATACACCTGATTAGCAACAATTCATTGCCGATTCCAAGTTATGCACAACAAAAGTCTACAAATGAACCAGTGTTTGATATGAGTCCCCAACAAGTGACTCGAACCACGTGCGACCTGCAGATGGATTCGGTTCCCAGCACGGACATTCAAGTAATGACAACTTCAATTACTCGCATGTCCCAGTGACATACGTATGAATGACATATTGTAGAAGGCTTAATAATTACATAAATAAAGTTTAAAACATTTATGTTGAAATTAAATGTTAATGAAATTGATACATGTTCTGAAAGCTGGGCATATTGAATTGCATTGCATTGTATGCATGCATGCGTTGTATTGTTTCTGTGTTTTCTATAGAATAAGTGGATGCAAAACTTTTTTAATTAAAAAACAAGTACACATGTACAAATGTGGCAGTGTATTTTATATGCATATCTGTATTCTGATAGTGTATGTACATACTGTATATGTTCCATGTGTATTGTAACTATAACTAATAGGCATACTTCTGGTAGTGCTGTAGTATTTTCTTTTACAACTGCCATTTAGCGTCGTCTGAATCAGGGCTATCTTATTGCACATTGCCGTAAGGTTTTTGTGATTAGTTGGTATTTCAGACAGCTAGGTCATAAAGTGGTGGGAGTGATTGAAAGAAAGGGGCAAGTTGGAGGATTTAATATAAATTTCAATTAAATTTAAGTGGTGCTAGAGGAGGGAAAGTTAAGTGGGAGGATAAAAAAGATTGTTGGGGTACACATTTGTTTGGCTGCCAGTACAAATATGTACTGGTAAAGAAAAAAATGTGTGCTGCAATCTTATATTTTTCGAAACTTTGCAATATTAATTAATTTATTTAATTGATATTTAATTGACAACAAGATTATGGGTTTAATTAGTTCAGTTGTAAAACTAATTAACAACGGAGGACAAAACATAAATACAAAATTATTATTTGCAATGAAACAATACAAAAACACTACAAAATAAAATAGCAAATTTACAAGTAAGTTTGTACGAAATAAAATAATTCGGCCTTTGTACTTTACTTTTGCTTCCTGTATAGTCCCAATACACTGACACCCCTATAATACACCCCTATAAACATATTGTGACTACTAAAAACACAAAGGGTTTTTTCATCATTGATACCATAATACGGTAATACCATGTTTTATTTGCAACAAGATTATGGGTATGGATATTTAAGAAAATGATTTGCTTTGGGTCCTACGTTGATGACCATCAATTCGCATGTTTACAAATAAACACACTGGAAATAATTTAAATATATTACGTATATTGTTGTGCTTTGTTGATGTCAATTTGTTCTTCCTAGAATAATAATTGATGCTTTGTAAATTGCAATGCATAGTCCTCTTGCTCTTAACGCTGCATATTGCGTTACGTTGTTGGCCAATCAGGCAACGGAACGCCTTACGCGACTCCTCCCCTTTTAGGATAGAATTCATTTCTGTATGCCGCTTTATCATTAGGGCTTGTTAACCCAAACACTACTACTGTGATCATTATTTTGCAGATGCTGGAAGTTTACAAGGAATTGAAGTTTGATAACTTAGATGGTGGGGTTTGGAAGCAAGGTTGGAATATTGGATATAAAGAACAGCAATGGACAAACCAAAATAAATTGAAAGTGTTTGTTGTGCCTCATTCACATAACGATCCAGGTGAGAATGGCTTGTTAAAGGCTGTTAAATCTCTAAGCTAAATGATGACGTGATTGTGACCCAGCCTAAATTTTATGTGATATTGATAGGTGGGCAACCACCACTCAACCCGACATAGTTGGAAATGATTTATAGATTATTATTATTGATGTATATTATAGTAATTTTTTGTGTACTTTTGTTTTATCACTAAAAAAAATGTGAGGTAGCCATATTTATTGTAAATTTCCGTCACATCACGAATACATGTTAATTTGAATGCGATCTGAAAGATACCTAGTTCAATTCTTTTAATGATGGGCTCTAGAGATTGGTAATGCACACCACTTGAATTATCATTTTTGGTGACAAGTGTTCTCTACAAGACCCTGATCCTAAAATTGTCAAAGAATGAACCAAAATTAGAACAATTAACCAATCGCAGCTATGTACCCATACAGTTAAAATGCAATTTGAATCACAATTCAAGTCTTTTGTTGTAAATTTAGTTAACTAAAATTGCCTTTTTTATTAACCACAATTTAAAAATACCTGCCTCTGCATTAATGCCTAGTTATTTACAACAAATAGTCCCAACATTTGTTTAGGACTTGCGTATTTATGTGTACAGCTACTGGTAGTATATGTTCACTTGTTGTTTCCAGGCTGGATCAAGACATTTGAAGATTATTATCGGAGCCAGACTAGGAACATTCTGAATAATATGGTGCCTAAGCTTAAGGAAGACATGAGGAGAAAGTTTATCTGGGCAGAAATCAGTTATTTCTCTATGTGGTGGGATGAAATAACAACTGACATTAGAGAAGATGTTAAAAGGTTGGTTGTAAATCCTTTATGCATAATTGTGGCCACAAATTTTTCTTATCTGCGTTAGAAAGGTCAAATTTTCGTTGAATGTCTAAAGGTTCGTTCATTTGTCTTGTTTGTAACTGTTCGGTGACAAGTTAGAACACAGCGGAAACACGTCATTGAACAGGAAGTTGGCTACATCTAGTACGAAAAAACATGTGTTCTGCCTTCACACAAATGAATGCCAATCTAGTCGGAGACACATGATAATTTTAGGTTAAACCTGACAAATCCAAAGAATGTCTCTAAATAGGGCGTAGGTTGAAAGAAATCCAGTGAGTTTTTAATAGTTCAGTTATAAGGTAATTACTGTAATGAGGTACATTCTTGTGTTCACAACTTGTGCAATGTTTTGTTTCAGACTAGTGGACAATGGACAGTTGGAGATAGTAACAGGAGGCTGGGTAATGAACGACGAAGCAAACACGCATTACTTTGGTATGTTACAACAGATGATCGAAGGCCACCAGTGGTTGTTAACTAACTTGGGATTGAAGCCCACCAACAGTTGGTCGATAGATCCGTTTGGCCAGTCGCCGGCAATGGCGTACCTACTGAAACGTTCGGGGCTTGAAAACCTCGTTATTCAACGTGTCCACTACTCGGTAAAGAAACATCTTGCCAGGGAGAAGAGCCTGGACTTCCGATGGAGACAGCTGTGGGGTAAGGTTATAGGCCTACAATCTTCCATGGTTGTTGTTTAAGTCGTTTCCATATGAATACATAGGGATACCTTCACTGTGGCAATAATTGTAACCCCGTTGTGTTTCCTATTTTAGACGGTAGTGGGTCAACAGATCTTCTAAGTCACTTGATGCCGTTCTACAGCTATGACGTGCCGCACACCTGTGGACCTGACCCCAAAGTCTGCTGCCAGTTTGACTTCCGTCGGTTGCCGGGCTACGGCCTGTCCTGTCCATGGAAAGCATCTCCCCAGACCATCACCAAGCAAAATGTTGCATACCGGTAATAATGTTCTCAGATTAAAGTAAACCCACCTTGTGTTCAATTTTCGAATCTATTTGTTTATTTGTAGCCCTATGTGAACGTTAAATTTTGTGAAGTCATTTTTGCTCCGATAAATACATAGTAGCCATTGAGTACGACTATATAAAGTTCAAATTGGTCATATATTGCTCCTTCAATTTATGGAGTACCACTTAAATGTGTTTAATTAATAATTAAACCCAAAATTTGTTACACTATGTAGATGTCTTTACTTCGTTATTGTAGGACCATACACTTGTAGGGTAATATACTTCATTTTAATGTACATATTTTGTATTAGTTATTTGTTTTTAGGACTTTGCATTGCTCTCTCTCCTGAGGAGTTATAGCATTACAGTAGGGCCTACTCTGTATTGGTCATATGAATAAAGATTATTATTATTAGCTTACCGGAAATTAATAAGCAAATTTTATATTTAACATATAGTCATATACCGATATTAATGGGTTTCCTGAACAACTATCCGGTTTGCAAAAGTATTATTCAATGTTGTTTGTCTGTAGTCTTAGTAGGAATACTGGAAAAGGCACTCAGAATTAGCACGGGCTCCAAACCTATTAATAAACAGTACTAAAGATGTCTCAACCTTCTTTTGTTGGTTTGTTTGCAGTGCAGAATTATTGCTGGACCAGTATCGCAAGAAAGCTCAACTCTATCAGACGAATGTTGTACTCGCTCCTTTAGGGGATGACTTTCGATACGATCATGCCTCTGAATGGGATGCCCAGTATACTAATTACCAGAAGATATTTGACTATCTCAACAGTAATCCTAGGCTGCATGTACAGGTAATAAAAGTTTAAATAGGGCCAAAATAGGTCCAGTTGTAGAGAATTTTACTCATGCTTTATTTTATTTTGTTTATTCAGGACTGATTGTCTTTTTTGATTGATTATTGATGATTGATTGGTGCTACTTACTTAATGTTTATTTTAACTCTTTTCAGCGCAAATAAGATAACTAGTGCGATTATATTGCTAGTAGAGATATGTACTGTAATTTGTTTTTTCGGACAAAAACTTCACGTTATATTTACCTTAATAATAGTACTCACTAAATAAAAAGGTAAAGACTTATCATAGACTTTCGTGGATGGAGTCATTATTAAAACTTGGCAGTAAAGTTTCGCCGTGTCCATCGATCAAAATATATTGGTTGCAGCCCATTGAAAAACGCCCTTGTTTGTTATGTACTTGTCTTCTTCTTCTTCTCAAATGCCCACATTTGGCTATTATGCCATCATGCTGGATCTGGTCAACCAGTAGAGACACGCTTCTTTCTCCACCCTCTTCATGCCGCTCGGCATTGCGTCACGTTCACATGCCAGTTTTGGACATACAAACAGGTGGCTCCTATCCTGCTCCCCATTTCCACACAGCTTGCAGGTACTCGTCTCAAACACCCCTATTCGGTGGAGATGCTTCCCTAGAAGATCGTGCTGCGTTTTTAGCCTGAACTGGGCCGTTTCAATTTGCCGTGGAAGATGGTTGGTGGGCCTTTTTGAACTCATGGTATATTCCTGCCATGGCTTGTTTCTACCTTTCTCTACCCAGTCCTGCCTGATCTTCTTAGTGGCTGCAGCATTTACATGTGCTTTCATAGACTCGAGGGTTAAAGGTTTTGGCAGTTGCGGCATTCTGGCTCCTCGTTTGGCCAGATAGTCGGCCTTATCGTTTCCATATATGCTGCAGTGTGATGGTATCCATTGTAGAGTTATCAGTTTGTTTTGATTTTGTAGTCTTAGAATTTGTAGTTTACAATGTTTTACCTCAGAGTCCACTTCTTTCTTGCTGGCTATGGCTTGTATAGCTGCTTTTGAGTCCGTTAGTATGACAATCCTATCGTAGCTACAGTCTTTTACTTTGTGTAGGGCTTTACCTATTGCCGTCAGCTTGCCATCATAATTACTACCATTCTCTCCAGCAGGATGGGACTCTTCAAACTCTCTGCAATATATTCCAGCACCTGCCTGACCTTCCCCTGGTGTTGCCGAACCATCTGTATAGACATGTAGCCACTCATTCTCTGGGTAGTATTTATGGATATGCATTGTCGCTAATCTTCTCATTTCCTCCCCTGTGTATGCTGCCTTTGTCTTGTCCAATCCTACCACAGTCAGTTCATGGGGGACATCTAGTATGGCGATATTTATGTTGGGTAGTGGGATATTCTCTCTAGTTGTGTGCTGTAAGTGTCCAAGTATGTCCTTCTTTACCTCTTCCACAACTGTGATGAATGTTTTTTGAGTCTTTAGATGTTCATAAGGTTCCCTGTCCCATACTGTGCTGTCCATCCGTGTTAGCTTCTCGTGTAGGTGTACTGCCGCTCTGTTTCGCCTTGCCTCCAGAGGTGGGATGTTTGTTTTTGCTTCCATTGCTGCAATTGGGGTTGTCTTCACACCACCTGTGATTATCCGTAGGGCTTGGTTTTGTACCCTGTCCAGTTTCTCCTTTGCTCCTTTTGAAGCTGTAATAAGTAGTGAACTACCACCATATTCCAGGAGTGGTCTAACGTATGTCTTATACGTGGTTTTTAGTGTCTCCTCATTTGCTCCCCATTGCACTCCTGCCACTCTCTTGATTAAATTCAGCCTTCTTTTACCTGCAGCACACATCTTTTCTATTTGATTTGTCCCTTTCATTTTTTGATCTAATGTCATTCCCAAATATGTAGGATTGTCTTCCTTTTTAAGTGTTGTTTCTGCATATTTAAGTTGAAAATTGGGGATCGAATGCCTAGTTGTGTAGTAGTCGTACACTGTCTTCTGTTCACTCACTACCATTCCATTGAGTGTTGACCATTCTTCCAATGCCTTCAGTGCTTTGTTCATCTCTTTCTCAATTTCATCCTCGTCTCTTCCACAGTACCACATTACAACATCGTCCGCATATATTTTCACCTTCACTTTACTTCTTGTTTGAATACACTCTGCTAGGTCATTTATTAGTATATTGAAGAGGATTGGGCTCAATACTGCACCTTGAGGGACTCCTGCCTTTGTTTGTCTGAACTTTGATCTCTTGTTGTTGTACCTGACCCTAATAAATCGTTGGCTTATGAAGTTCTTTGTCCATCTATATATATTTTCTGGTATTTGTTTGTTATACATTTTCTGTAGTAGTTTGCCTTGCCATACTTTGTCAAATGCTGCTTTGAAGTCCACCAGTACTGCCAGGGTTGATAATGTTTTATTAAAACCTTCCTTCACATCCTGCATTAGATAGGCTATCTGGTCGACAGTGCTGCGATTGTTACGGAATCCAGCTTGGTGTGGTGACAGCAACTCCTTAGATTCTAGATAGTTGTTCAATCTGAAGTTTACCATATGTTCCACCATTACTTTTGCAGTCATGCTAGTAAGTGAAATGGGTCTGTAACTTTCAATCTTGCTACTGTCCTTACCCTTCTTCAGTATGGGGATCACTTCTGCTTTTCTCCAGCTATCAGGGATATTTCCTTCCCATGTTTCATTACAAAGCCTCAAGATTGTTTCCTTTCCATGTCTCCCAAGATTCTTCAGAAATTCTGGGTGTATTAGGTCTATTCCAGGGGATTTTTTATATTTAAGCCGACTTAAGGCAGCATCAAGTTCATACAAAAGGAAGGGGCCATTGTAGGGATTGAGCCTATCATCCTTGTATTTTTGGTTTACCACTCTTGTATGTTTCTGATTCATGTTACTCTCCTTTGCTAGGTGTTTACAGAAGGCTTCTGCTTTGTCCGTGTCTGTAACTAGCTGGCTATTTTTATATTCAATAGGTTCGTTTCGTTCGTGTTTCTTGTCTTTGTTACACATTGTCGAGAAAAAATTATGTGCCTTAGCCCCGTCCTTTCTGTAGTCTATTTTCTCTGCGAACTCATGGAAAGTCTTTCGTTTGCTTTCGATTACTTCCTTTTTAAACACTGCTTGTGCCTTCCTCAGTTTTATCATATCCTGCATGTCTCCTGTCATTTCAGCTATTTTTCTAGCATTATCTCTTACCTTCTTCTTTCTCTGTAGTTTTTCATTCCAGAATGGTTTATATTTCTTTACCTTTCCTCTTGGAATATACTTTTCCGCAGCTTCTTGCATTATTTCGTTGATCTCCTTACTCTCTTGGTTTATTTCCTCTGCCATTGCTCTATTACTAAACCTTTCTTCAGTGTAACTTCTGTATTCTGCCCACTTTGCTTTCTTAAAGTTCCACCGAACTCTTACATCCTTCTCTTCCCACATAGCTTTCTCTCTCGTGATTAATACCACTTTGTGTCCAGCCCCAGATGGGGATTCCAGATTTTCTTGTTTGACACTGTCGTAGATGTTTGAGTGGCAAAAAGCCAGGTCTGGTCTTGATTGAAAGCCTCTATATGAGAGGAATGTGTAAGGTGATGGCGTTCCCTCCAGTAGCATTACAGGGTTGCTATCCAAAAAATCTTCTATAATGCTTCCAACCTTGTTTGTTTCCTTGTAGTTCCAAAGCTTATTAGGAGCATTGAAATCCCCCACCACTATTGTGTTCTTATCCAGCACTATAAGGTCTAATACTTTGGTTTCGTTCAGTGGTGGGTTGTATGTTATGATGTATTTTGTTTTAGTCCTGTTTTTCCACAATTCAAGTTGTGCCACTTCTATCTAGTCATCATCTTGCATCTCATTGATAATCTTAAATTTTGTGTTTAGTTCCTTCTTAACCCCAACGATTATACCTGAGGAGATTTGTCTGGCTCGTGGAAGGCAATATATGTTATATCCTGTCACGTCTGCTTTTCCTAGGTTGTCATTATCGGTAATAGTTCCTGCTTCGGTTATAGCGAATGCGTCGATATCATTTATGAAAATCATCTTAAATTCTGTATATTTGTCTAGGGATATTCCACCCGCGTTCCAGAACATAAAATTTACTTTGCCCTTAGAAGGACATGTTGGCTCTCTCTTTTGCGTTGTGTCTCTACTCGCTGAGATAGGCATCTTTTCTCCGATCGTTTAGCAAAACCAGGGGGCACGTGTATATGTAGCAGTATCAAAATAATGTAGATTGAAGCACTTACTTCATACGGACGCGATCGGAGGCCACCCCCCAATACGTACTTGTATACGTTTTATAAATTGGTTAAATTATTAATTTGTGTTGTTTTAGGCCCAATTTGGAACTTTAAAGGATTTTTTTGGTGCTGTAAGAGCAGAAAAGACCCCTGAGAGCTTTCCTACGTTGTCAGGGGACTTCTTCACATATGCTGACCGCGATGATCACTACTGGAGTGGCTACTACACTTCTCGGCCCTTCTACAAGCGCATGGACCGTCTGCTTGTCATGTATATCAGGTAAGTTCAACAAATGAAACTACTACGTATTGGTATTTACATTTTGCAATGAATTTTAGTGTCAACTTATACCTGCATTTTAATACTACCTTTAAACTTCTTTATAACAAACGTCTTTTTAACAAAAGGATCTATATAACAAACTGTTTTTGAGGTACCAAATGGTTCTTATGCGTGTAAAGGTACTATCTTTATAAAGGAATGTTCTTTATAACAAAATAATAATCTCAAGAACAAGATAAAACATGTTCTAGTGAGGGGAAAGGTACAGATACTCATGCTGAGTGATCAAGACCACTAGTTGGCCGAAACGTCTCAGTTTATTTGTCTTCTCATCTATATGTTTCTCTAAGCGGCCTATCTACTTTCTCAGGTAAGCTGTCGTCCTTCTGTACCTTTCCCCTCACTAGAACATGTTTTATCTTGTTCTGAGTTCCAATTAACTCAGCCTTTTGGCCTCTCCAAGTAATAAGTATACATTATATTAATAATCTCAAGAGTTTGTTATAAAGAAGTTTGACCGGTATTTGCATTCCTTAAAATACATATTATATGTTCTTTCATTTATACATTTACCTACCTCAAAATGGCATTTTTTGATTGAAACTAGTACATTCATACCTACATTTAAATGAACCTGTAGACCTATTAAGTATACGTAATTTTCTTTCAGTATTTTTGTCGTTACCACAAAACTTCATTATGTGTACTATTTCGCATTTAAGGGCAGCCGACATTTTATTTTCCCTGGCTTGGGGTAGCAAGCCATCTTCTGACTGGCTTCTGGGGCCTGAATGGGGTCTCACTAAGCTGTTGTCCGATGCCAGACAAAGCCTCAGTCTGTTCCAACATCACGACGGCATCACCGGAACCGCAAGAGATAACGTCGTCGAAGACTACGCTCGAAAGTAAGTGTTTCACTAGGCATACACTCGATACTCGATAATCAAATACATTTATTTAGTTCGTATTAGGGATGTCATAGGGTACCGGTTACCCGGATCCAGAAATTACCCGAATCCATTTTTAGGATTCGGATCTTCATCAGGTAGTAGGCCTAGTATTTGTAAAAAAAAAAAAACGCGCCGATATTTCTGCGACTACTTTCCTTGAAGCTATAGTGAATTCGGCTTTTTTTCGGCTATCGGCTCCATCTTCAAAAACCACTCGCACAGTTTGCAAAGTGCAAATGTGGCTACAGCAATAATTTTTGTTTACAGAATGCTTGAAGCAATTAAAGGAGCGCAACATGTTATACAACAGTCAGCTCATTTTCTTTTATCACCATCACAGGTATGTTACTTTTTCCACTTACATTTCATATGAATTAGTCCTACACTTAGGTATTTGGTACAATACCTCAATTCAAATTGAAAATCTCACATTCAAGAACGAAATATCATTGCATGTACTGAAAGTGTGAACAAGTTGAATTTTCATTTTCAAATTTCGGCCTAGACTTTTTTTAGACAATACGTACCACAATCCTTTATGTAACAGAAATCAATCAGGTTGTGTCTCTTTACATTATATTAACGTGTCTTATACGCTGGGCTTACTAACAAAATTCTTGATCGTTTTTTGCAGCCAGCCTACGATCCAACTCCGGAGAGTGTGTTCTTTGACTTGGACGATTCACGGAAACACCACTACAGCTTGCCAGAGAAAACAATACTCACTATTGGAGAAGGAATAGAGTCGAAGAAGATTGTTCTTTTCAATTCTCTAGCTTTCAAAAGACAAGAACTGGTGACGGTGCGCGTCACTCAGCCACATATTAAGGTAATTCTGCCTTAAATTACTGGTACACTAACAGCAAAATTCTGTAGGCCTCTGCTTATATTATAATTGGGATGTAGGCCTACTAATTTCAAGAACTCCATATATGCTAGATTGGTTTGTTACTTGTGAGTAGTCTGTGGATAAGAAAATTGCAGTCCTAATATAGGTAATTTGTTTGTCAATTTCTCAGATTGCAAATGCTGATGGTAAGACCATTGAGAGTCAAACGAATCCCGTTTTTCTTCAATCAACGGTGCTGGCAAGCACCCATTTCGATGTCTCATTTATAGTAGATGTGCCGCCACTTAGTCTGGCTACTTACTATGTCCATGCTTCTGCCAACAACGAACCACATGTGTAAGTACAGTATCTGTAACTTACAGTTTAGCACTTGACCCTATGTAGCCCCACTTACCACACTTTCATTGCCAGAAATCTAGTTCCTTGAAGGGGAATGATACGTAGTTAGATCATTGTTTAACTACTTTGTTTACCATCAAACTACTCAGCATGTGTGGTTTAAGTTTAAAACCCCTATGAATGTTTTATGTTTATGGTGATTGGCTGCCCATTTATACATTTCATATTGATAATGCAGATGTAGTTAAAGATATTGTGTTGCGGTATTGTAATTACTAATTATATAGTTAGTAATTACTTATTATTACCAACTGTGCATTATTGTTCTTGTTAACAGATCCAACACGCTAGCTCAGGTGAAAGTAATGAATTTTGTGGGAGAGTTGCCCGTCTTGGAAGGTTTCTCTCTCGAAGTGGTGGACGATCCAAAGGATTTCTCAATACGCAACACTCACGTGACGGCTGCGTTTACCAAGCAGGGGTTCTTGAAAGCATTATCTCTTGACAGTGAATCATTTGTCCTTCCAGTCCACTTGGACTTTGCCAGGTACGTCTGATGAGCGGCACTGTCTCACTTGGCTTTGCACTTCATTCGCATTTCCAGTATTAAAACAAGGTGCAAAATTATTGTTTTTTGGTAAGACTCTAAGAATGCTACACAACATTGAAAAGGGAGACCACTGCTGGGGTGTGACGTTTTCTAGGGAACTAAAGACTAGATGAAAACATTTTTAATGTTATTAACTTAAATTAAAGTAAATCTAAAATTACTTCCCTACTTATTAGTTTGGTTTGGAAAGAGAACCGACAGCTTACCTGAAGTCGATAGGATGGCCATCTGGAGATCGAAGAAACACGAAAAATATATTTGTACACACAAATAACGACGAAACGTTTCGGCTTCTACAGCCTTGTTCACTCGTCGGAGTGGAGGGAATAACTAACGGTATTTACAAATATTTGCATTAGGCGCTGTCATTACAGTCATCAGTTATAAACGTGTCCTGAAGTCGATTTAGAAGGAAAGTAGATATTTTCCAAAACTTCATAGGCCTAACCTAATTACGTCATATTTACAATGTTGTGTAGTGTTCTTGTGAAATGAGTTATGGTGGTTCCAACCCGTATTTTACGTTTTCTAAATGTATGGTAATAAAAAGAACCTTGTTCAAGCTGATCAGCATACTTGCAGATGTTAACTCTGATTTGATTGATCTAGATATTCGGCTCGGCCAGGGGACGAGAGAAGTGGTGCCTATTTGTTCCTGCCCGACGGAGAAGCTGTGGCTATTAACGTGGAGGCTCCGATGGTTGCCATATCAGAAGGACCTCTGATGTCACAAGTGAAGGTTTACTTGCCGGGGCTACAGCACATCATCACATTATATAACACCCCAGGTAAAATGGCTTTCACTAATTGCTCTTGGAGATAACCCCAATTAACATCCATCTTGTACATTTAGAAATTACTATATTAGGTTTTTAAAATATTTCCAAGACTAGACAAGACTACACAGAGTTTTGCTTGGGAGTTTTATATCCTAGAGAGTTTATTTTAGTTTACCTACTAAATAAGTTTTTACTTTAGAGTTTTACTTAACATAGTTTTACATACTAAACCAGTGTTTTACTTTTTGTAGGAGTCGACAGTTTGGGCATTGAAATCCATAACTTGGTGGACATCAGTCTTCAGAACAACTATGAGCTGGTGATGCGCCTCTCAACTAACATACAGAACGGTGATGAATTCTTTACAGACCTTAATGGATTACAGGTAAGAACAACATCTACACGGGACCATTTCAAGAGAAGTTACCTAAGCAATGCTAGCCTAATAATAATATAGTTATCCCCCGTTAATTCAAATTTCAAGGAATGTTAAATAACTGCCCTAATGTGAGCTAAGAAATTTTGAATTATAATAATGTTTTGAGTCTTATCTCCAACCCTACTGCAGGGACTTCACTAGTTGAAACTAGGGATGACGAAACCCAACTTTTTTACGACCCGTTTACAATACCCGGGTAGTAGGCCTAAGTACCCTACTAAGTAAAAAAAAATGTGTTATTAAAAAAAATAAATCGGGATGTCTAATTAGACGAACAATAAAAATACATGGCTTATTTCCTTGGATCAGAAAGCTTGGTAGCTGCATCTAGGTAGGCCTATAGTATGTGAAGGAACCTACCCAGTTATTGCATGTGAGCAACTTGATATTTAGGGTTTGTTTATGGTGGTGATAAATTACGGATAAAAAAATGAAAATAGATTTTATTTAAATTTTAATGTAATTAATTTTTATTTAATTTTTATTTTTTGGGGGGTTTTCGGGTAAAGAAATACGTACCCAGTTGGGTCAGATGGGTAACAGGTACCCGTCCTCATCCTTAGTTTAAATATCACATTTGCAGTAATGAGGGATTACTGTTTACTATACAGTACAGTATTCATTCTTTCATTCATTTGACAGATACTGTAGCCGAAATTAATTTTAGTATGGGAAGCAGTGCTTCCTTTGTGCCTAGTGCACGCCTCTGATACAGTGTCAAAAGTATGTAATTTTATTTTAATGTATATCCGTATTTCTCTGCAGATGATTCGACGTAAGAGATTTCCAAAGTTACCTCTACAAGCAAATTACTACCCTCTTCCCAGTCTTGCATACATTGAGGATAAAGTTTCAAGACTTACAATTCTTACAGCTCAGCCTCAAGGAATGGGATCCCTCAAGGAGGGGCGAATAGAGGTATGCAACATGTAGAGATGCGGAAAAATAGCATTCGTAATTTTATCGCTGTTATTATTTTTAATTCGACATTTTATCGCAATTATACTACAGAAATAAATTCGTAATTAAAAATTACTCTTTACATGAAATAAGAAAACAAGTACAGTAGTCCCCGGAAAATTCGAACTCGCTTACTTCGAAAACTCATGTAGATTGAAGAGGTTTCCATGTCCCAGAAAAACTACATGTTATTTTCATCTGTTAATTCGAAATTCAGCTATTTCGTAATTCGAAGTGAATTTCAGAACGAAGGTACTGACATTCTTTCATTTGAAGTCGTTTATTTCGAAATAAATGACGGTGACTGTAGTGCAGCTTGAGCCATTTCCCGGTAATTCCAGTTTTTGTAAACAACGCAACGACAATAGCGAGCGGTCGCCCCGAGATGCGTTGCCTGCCTGCAACATTCCACCCCCCCTCCCCACCCCAATCCTAATAGATGTTGCCGACCGACCACAGATGGGCAGCCTCGAAGCAAGTCGGCCGGACGGACGCCTGCGCATGCGCTGGCATTGACTCATCACTTGTTGTTTGAGTGAGCTGGTAGCACGTGTGGTCGAGTGTGTTGTTTGGAGCATATCAGTGTATCAAGTGTGTGATAGTGAACATCGAACTGTGTGAAAAATGTCGGCAACCAAACGAAAGTACAACGAGACTACAATATCAAGTATTACAATATACAATATCGAGTATTTCAGTCGCGCCCGTGTTGCGAATATACCCTTGACTGGTGTAATTTTAAAACAACAAGCGGACATGATCGCGCTCAAATTAAAGATCGATGGGTTTCAATGTTCAAGTGGGTGGTTATGGCGTTTCCAGCGGCGATACAACATAGGTTCTTTGGCGATATGCGGCGAGGAAATTTATATATTTCGAATTTTTATATTTCGAAGTTGGTATTTTGAGGGCCCCTGAATTTCGAATTAAAGGGGGACTACTGTAGCTAGATTTTGTAACTACAGTTGGCAACGCGTCTTTTAAAGTGAAGTCGGTAAAGAAAACGAGTTCTCGATCGGCTTTCAGTGAACTTCTTTTATCGACTTTGAGGCTAGAAAATCACTAGAGAATTACATACTGTATCTATAGTATGTGTCTTGTTATATGGTTTCAGCTGATGCAGGACAGGAGGTTAAATCAAGATGATAACCGTGGCTTAGGCCAAGGAGTGACAGACAATTTGTCCACATTGACATCGTATAGGATACTTCTTGAAAGAAGACGTCAAGGCTGCCAAGTAAGTGAGTTGTAACCGCGATGTATTTCACCCGTGGACGATAACTACTCCCCGAATACAAGAATGACACAGCTGCAACCTTCAGTAAACGGTTGGCATTCTGCTGTTCCTTATAGTGAGCATAGTCTTTTACCAAGTATCCCTAGTAAAGTAATAGTACTTTTTAAATGTGTTAGTGCTAATGTTGTTGAACCCCTATAAAAGGGGTGGGAAAAACCATTTAACCTGGTTTTAAAATGACGTTTCAATGTAAATGCCCCCCCCCCCCCCACACACAGTGTTTTTTTGTTCTGTTGTTAATTGCAATTAGACCTTCAAAGAGACTGGTGACAGTGACGAGCAAGGAAATTGGCGGCTGTACACACAGTGGGAATAAGGAAGTGCTTTCAGTTTGAGCCGACTTGAGAAATTCGTTAAACCTTATTGATAGATACTCAACTTTTTGCTTAACAACAAAGAAAATTCAACACCACATTTTTTTTTTGTAGGCCTACTCTAAACATTTAAACTCTACCATCGCGTTTAAACTACCCTTCCCTAGTATAATATAATAAAGTGATATTATCTTTTGATATTCAATATTCAATTAAATGAAGATGATGGATATAAAATATTTATTTTTTATCATGCAGAATAGTCTGGTTTCTTAACAAGAAAACGATTCTTCTGTATTTGTTTGACAAACATCCATCACCAAGAACCCACCTCCCGGAATCAACCACGACTAAAGTCTCAACCCACTACCATAGATACAATGCTATTCCCGTTATTAATCTCAGGGAACTGCGGACAACCATCCGGCTGGATTCCCATCCATCGCCGCGCACACATCTCTGCTGTCTCTTCTGAACCCCACGTTGAGGCTCATCTGGCTGGGAACGTCCTCCGATCACTTGCAGCACTCGTTCAAGCCCGTCGCCAAGGCGCAAGGCCACGACGTTCACGTTGTAATGATGAGAGCGTTCACGGAGCCCAGCCCGCACACCGCTGGCATCATTCTACACAGGCAACAGGTGGACAGCTGCTTTGGGAGCCCCGTCCATCTGGCGCTCAACAACGGAATGGTAAGACCTTAAATCGTGGTCGTGATTTACACGCACAGCAACCAGATTTGTATAGACTGGTAGAAATTGTAAATCATGCTTAAGAGCGTTCAGAAGTAGTTATTTTACCACTTAAACATGCGTCTAAACCTACACTCCTCACGCCTAAACTGATAATAGAATTTCCCTCTAGTTTTATGTCCTAGTATAAAAGTGTCCAATTGATGACTTTTATCATTTTTTATATACTCTTTCAAGATTAATATCTTGTGTTTTTCGTGACAAAAGTCATCAATTTGACACTTTTATACTCGGACGTAAAATTAGAGAGAAATCCTATTATCGGTTTAGGCGTGAGGAGTGTACGTTTAGACGCATGTTTTAGCGGTAAAATGACTACTTCCGAACGGTCTCAATGATATTGAAATATAAAACGATGTTGATATTTATTCAGTACTATATTTCCAGGTTAACGTCAGCAGTCTCCTGCCGCATCAGTTTGGTTCAACGATGCATCAAAGCAGTCTCACGTTTGTGCATACTCAGGGTGCTAGTCTGGCCAAGAATAGTCCACAGCCGTTGTGCGCTATGGAGATGTCTGCGTACACATTCCCCAGGTAACCTTAACTTGAGCCGCTTTTATATATAAGCCGAGTTATTTCAAATATGAGAGGAAATAGATCTTTGCTCGTAGTAGAGGATGGAGGGAACACTGACTGAAGATTCTTCCCTATGGGAAATGGAAGAGTAGAAACTAGGGATGGGCAAAACTATCAATTTCGTCGATCGATAGTTGATGAGGAAACATTTTCTTCATTGACCTTTTTAATATATCGAGGATTCTGATTATTATCGATAAATAAATTTCAATACATAAATAGTTCCGTTTTGCGTATTAGCGGGACACTCGTTCGCTGGCAATTTATTACTTTCATGATTTAATTTCACTTTCAAGACAGTTTTCGTTTATAACGCGTAATTTAAAGTGATTTTATGCGCCGATATTGTAGCGGTGTATTAACGTAGAGCCAACAGTGGGCCCGTGACATGAACAACGAATCGACAGTGCACACTCAACTGATCTTCAGTCTCTTTCTCAAGGCTTTGTTTGCACAGGCTGGTCGCCTTCTATATCTAATCGAATCTTTAAACTACAAAAAACAGCAGTAAGATATATACTTCATTTAAGAACATCTCATCCATGTAGAAAACATTTGGCTTCAACATATTGTATTAACACGTATCAAAACGCCTTGCTACGAAGATGAATAATACAAATAATATGAGTAAACCTAATCCTAAGAGAGCTGAATTCGGTCTCGAATGATGTCAACTCTTTTTTCCTTAATCAGCACAAACTTTTAAATTAAATTAAAAATATATTTGTGTTTATAGTCCATCCACTTGGTTTCAATAACTGATATTCAATGGGGGATATTTATGCAATTTTTAATTTTTTACTGTGATGGCTTCAAAGTTACCGTTTACATATACACTAGTATCACAGGGTCAAATTCAAGTCAAGTTCCAAAGTTTTAAAAAACCCAGCCCAAACCGGGAACTGAACCCTGGACCTTCTGCATTGGAAGCAGGAAGACCAACGAGCCACACAAATATTAATATTGACATTGTTGATTGATTGGCGACCGATTATCGATATCCATGTTTGATGTTGATGCCCATCCCTAGTAAAAACCATTCATAATGGTGATGACCATAGCCTAAGATATTGTCTTTGGTTGTATTTTTTATTTTTTAAAGAAAACAATTTTTATCATTGAAAAGCAATATCTAAATGTTGAAGATCTGATTATTTGTAGAAAAAAGACCAAAAGCACAACCTACTCATTATCAGTTCCTGAAAAACTATAAATTAATAGATCTGAATTGATTGGAAAGTTCCTAGTTTTGTTGTATGTGCTATCTAGTACGTATTCAATAAGTAAAACAGCTATAATGTGTTTCTGTTGTGGGGTTGTTTGATAATGTAATGTAGAGAGCGAAATGGAGGCTGCACAGTCACGTGACGACAAAGCTCGGAAAGCTGCTTTCATCAAGTGCATTGGAGCATATTTTCAGGTGGCAGCACGGAATAGTCAAAACGTATTTCTCAAAATCTATCAGTACAATAGAATATTAAGTTGATATTATTAGTGTTGTACCGGTAGTTGTATGTGTGTCAATAACTTTCGGTCTTGTATTTCATCCAATAATAGGATGTAAAGCCATTAAGTTAACTGCTAAATTTATTTCGTATTTGAGGTTTGCGAGTGTAGCTGAGAGACACACGCGCTTTCCATGTGAAACGCTTCGCAATATCAAACACAACACAGTCCATTATGAAACGCGCTAGAGTTCCGCAGGCTAGGCAGAGTGTTCTGCGAGAACTAAATCCATTATCAAACGGCCCCAACAATAGGTTTTAGGAACGGTATTACAATCAACAAATAAGATAATTGTAGCCTATGCGCAGGCAAGGTTGAGATAATTAACAAGAGCTCATACGTACTGTTAGTAGTAGTTACTCATTAGTAGTGGTTACTAAATGCAATCACTAAATACTCATTAATTCTTCGTTTTTATTCTTTTTTTATTATCTGCATTGTAAATTAATGTTTGTTTTATGCAACAAAAGTATAGTGTAAATAAATACAAGTAAGTCGAATAAATGAAGCCGCCAAAATGATTTTTAAAAAAAACATTAGGGATAACATCGGTTAGTAAAATCGCTAACCACGTTAACCGATTTCAAAACTGGTAATAAAAAATAAATTAAAAGAACACTTCATCAAAAACAAACGTTTGCATAAGATTGTTTGACCAAGGAAAATGAGGCAAAAAGAACACCGGCTCTCCTTTGGCGTAATGTTTCTCAAAGCACATCGTCGGCTCTGCTTTGTCTCTTTTGAAACGCAAATAAGGCCTGATATGCCGTTTGCCATCCATCGGATACATCGTTGGCTCACGTGCCCCCACGGTATGCACACCGAAAAGGCCTGAAACCGAATTCAAAATTCGAAACCAGATTTGATCAAAAGTGGTTTAAAAAGACGGGTTTTCAGTTAACCGATGTTATCCCTAGTTTATATACTAAAATAACAATGTAATGTAATGCTGCAATATGATTATATCTTTCTAAAATAATATGTGCTAGCCTATCCTATTGCAAATGGCCGCTTGAAACTGTTGCCGCATCATAAAAAGGCATTTTATAAGAATACATTTAAATCATTACAGCCCAGGTAGTTACTGGTTGCATCTGGTCAAAATGGCTACTTTTTTGAGTATATGAATTATACTCATGTAGGCCTATTTATAATTTATATTAATACACAACAGATTGCATTATTGATGATCAATTCAATGTACCATAATCATTTTTTTTAAAGATTGTTTATAGTACCTAGTAACTGTTGAATATTTTAATTGTTTTTAGTTTTTTAAATTGATGGCCCGATGGGTTAATTATTTATTAGTTAATACATATTTTATATTTTAGACTTATGTATATGAAAACTTCCTGTCTAATAATAATGCAATATGGTGTATGTACGATTCATGCATCGGATGTGGGAATTTAAGCTTTGTTTCATTCCCGTCGATGTACACTGTAATTATTATTTTGTAAGTCTTTCATAATTTTTTTTATGAAAATAGGACTTACATGTAATTCTTCTATGTATACAGTAAAGTATGTTTTGTTTAAAGTGAAACACCTGTGAATCAATTTATGTGTATACTGTTCCCCATGGAACATTTAGAAACGACTTAAAGGGCGTTTGCCATGGTGGAAATGAGAAATCTTGTGTGCACTATTCTTTAGTACTAGTATGTATTTTTGATGAGCGATAGTTGTGGGGGAAACAGCATAAAGCAGCGGTTTTCAAAGTTTCTCGTCCATGTCCTAATTATTACGTACTTCTTCTGTACATTCTGTGCCCCATGCACCATTCATTTGACAAAGGTACATATAATATGTAAAACTAAACGAATAATTTTTCCACTGTTTCTTTATTTGCCCTGTGAACTTCTATATAGGTTTGGAAAGAGTGCAAAGAGCAACGGATGAGCTGTGATCCCCATACATTTCAAACAATAATTATTTGTGTGCACTATTTCCAGACTTTGAAAACCGCTTGCATAGAATGATTGACAAAGGCTTGTGAGTGAACAAGGGTTACAGGTACATGTACGCTCCTGTCATCGACAATATTCTTGTATTATGTATTATTGGTAGGAAATAGTCCTCTGTCCAGTCTTTATCAAACACCATATATGCAAGTTAACGTAACACATTGTAACTAAGACACTAAGGCCCGAATGCATAGTTCACACTCAAGCCCTCTTAAACTCAGCCTCCTCAGGCTCACCTAGCCACCAATCACAGAGCCGTCCACATGGCAATGCCGTTCCGTGATTGATGAGGAGAGGCTGAGTTGAGGAAGGCTTGAGTCTGGACTATGCATACGGACCTAAGTATAAATGATGTGAAGGGAAATCATACTGCCCCTCGTTCTGCAACACCATCACATCTGGTGGAGGGTCTGATGTAGTGGTAGAAGAATTGTAAGGCAAAAAGACTTTAGTTATATCGTATGAATGTGATTTTTAACGTGCCTATTGCATAAGGATCTATCTTTGATTGGGAATACACTTTCCTCATTAGCATGAAACAGGCTTTAGTGCCTACTAAAACAAGATGCATTTGTATTGCTTACTGTGTAATTGATATTAAGGATCCTATCAGGGTGGTCTGTTATCCTTGTTAGTTGCACACAAATTAAGTGTTTGAAGTTGTCGGGGAGAGATTGGAGAAAGGAACAAACTTATAAGATACTCTACCCACCAAAATATGTCATATACATAGTGATTTAAGTGAAGTTGTGAATACACACTCACATTACATTAACAATAAGCTCATTTAACAAGATTATGTCCACTGCAAGTGGTGTAAAGTGCTGCAAAAAGCAGTTATGATATTCAAATAGGAAATAACTTCTATGTACTATTTACATTGTACATAGATACATTAGTGAGTTACAAACTGGAAAAGGCTGGGTCGAAAGTGTTGAAAATTTTACGTGTTTGGTACAAGAATAGATCTGAAAAAGCATATTCTTATTAGTATATGTATTATATAAGTGTAATTGATATTATTCATACATTGATTACCTTTGTGTTGCTCTCGCTTATGCCACAACTTGTAACTCTGGCTTCGGAAAGTTGAAGATTGTCTTCCAGGCATTGCATACACAATACACATCTTTCTGCTGGTGTGATGGCCGTAGTGGTCAATTTGGAGTCGGTCTGGCCAACCACGTTTCTGCATTCCAGTTTGGAGTCATGGCCTTGGCCATGTTTGTAAAGTGACCGGCAGTATTTCATTTTCGTGTGTCACCGAATCGGAGTCTCAATTATCATCATTGTTTAAATGTGCGACTGAAAGCCAGTGCTTGAAATAGACATAAAAAGGTTGAGGGAGGTATAAGTCACTGCGCATACACATGCCTACGGTGTGGGCGGGGGGAAGTCTTGCCGAAATCATCATCAAACAATTTACCGCCTAAAGTAGAGGCAGTGGATAAGCATAAGATGGTCGAGTGTAACAGCTTCACAGATCCTCTGCATGCGATTGCGAATGTAGGAAGTAGAGTAGAGACGAGCAAAAGGTCATCCTTTTCCACGTAGTTTCAAGCCTTGAAAGCCATTTTGGCTAATTAACATAATGTTTGACAGTTTGCATAAAAAAGTTATTATCGTGAGCCACGTCAAGCAGGAGAGATACGATGTAGAAGAAAATCACAACATCTTACCTACCCATGCTTTGTAATTTACATCACTTCTTCAGATTAAAAATAGGCTAGCTATTTTTGGGCTATTTTCCACTTTTACCATTCTGGTTGTGGTTACAGTAAATTAATAAATAAGACAAGTAGTGGGATGGTAATAGTCCTTGTCGAAACAGGCAGGATGCCTTCCTGACCCACTTCGAGCACTGGGCTAAGCCTATATTATCATCATCATTATTATGGTGGTAAGACTTGTTCAGGCTGTACACAACAGGACCGTTCCACAGGCCTTCTATTACTTTATACATATATGCAATGCTACAGATCCTAAATGTTCCCAACAATCACACACTTGGTATAAACCTCTCACTTCACAATGTTGTAGGCCTACACTGTTATATTTTTGTTTAGTTGATTCTTTCCCAGAGATCTATAAACATGTATTAACAAACATTTGAATGTGTCGATAAAAACAAATACAGTATGTACTATTGTATAATCTGTTAGGGACTATGCTATGTTTTAAGTTTCATCTGATCGTATCAAAGATCAATAAATCACATCTGAAATATGTAAAGACATTAAAGATAAATAATAATAAAGAGAACGAGAATAACTGGTACTACCTACGTAGATTCGCAACAGTGAAATTTATGTACTTACGACAATGTAATGTGTACACTATCGAAATCTTTGTTTCGTGGGATGTGATCGAATTAATTAATAATACTATTGTTATTTTTATTATATTGTATTTACTTTTGTTATGTTGACCCGTTTGCACAACATGGGTTTGGTATATATTACACATCATTCACTCAAATTCAAGTTCAAAATATACTAAAATATAAGTCATCCCAAAAATATCCTTGCACCCAGGAACTTAGGAAGTGAAATTAGCAATATGTTCACTTAAATCAGGTCAGCATTATTGAATAAAACTCTAGTGTACAACAACTAGTTTTCCTCTCTTTTACAACAATGTTAAGTTTGTTTACCATTTGAAGCCAGAGACCAAGACAATCCAAACATACTGAATGCAACTTATAAACTGTCCTGTAGTCCATAGGGGCCAATGATAAACCTATACATTTCTGTATGTAAATTAACTAAATAAAATAAATACAATACAATAAACACCTTACATGACTGTCTGTTTTTAGTGTGCCTGTGTACTGTCAATCACCTTCTATATCCTTCCATACACCGTACATAGTTGTACCTAACCCTAACATACCAATCTAATGGATTTCATTGTCTCCTATTCTCTCCCCACCCCTTCTCTTGAAAGTCAGTGAGTGAGTTGGATGTATTTTCTTTAGATACATTTGTATTTTGTGGAGGAATTTGTCTTGAATTATTCTTTTGTGATATTGTTGAGGTTAGGGCTATCATGTGAGATCCTTTCAAGTTTATGACCATATGTGCCATGTTGCTTCGTACTGGAGTACATCATATTTTTTCTTTGTTTCTCTAGTGTCATATGAACATTTATTTTCCTTGTTTAACAAACCTTCTACATTGTCTTGCAATTATAGTTTAGTGGTTCATATAGTAGTGGCAATAGATGTGATGAGTAATTCATATACATTAATACATGTTAGTTGTTAGTTGTTTGGTACTGTGAGAATTGCAAATTTTGTTTTAAGAATTTACACATGAAATTCTGCAATTAGTATTATCGGTTTCTCTAGAATTTTAAATATACAGTATCACCTAAATACCAGGTACTACTCAAGATTGGTAAGTCATATCTCAAGATATATGCATGCAAATTATGTGTGATGATAATTGATATGCCCAATTAGTGTCATCATCATGGAACATGTTTATTTATTTTTCAGTTCCAACTATAAAATTATAAATAAGTAAATAAATAGGTTTGTATTTATTGTCTTCCCACTCAGTTACAAGAAGTTATTTTCAGTGGGGGGCATTATACAATTTATTGTGTGCTTCATTGCTACGACGGCTTCATAGTGACCATTTACATATTATACATTAATATATATATTCACATAGAAATTCACATGTAAATTGTGTTTCAATATACTATTTGTTTCAATTATACCAAGTATAGATCTACGTTGGCAAGAATCCAACCACTCGCTTTATTACATTTGCTTCTTCGTGTGGGCCTAATTGCTGATATCCATGGAATTCCATACTAAAAGAAGCTTCACCTGACGTAATAGTTCTCAGATCTGTTGAGTAGCCCAAGAGTTCGGACAACGGTGTGAGGGTGAAGACAACCTTTGTATCACTACGACTAGAAATGCTTTGTATCACGGCGCGTCTACGAGAGAGGTCGGCTAGCACTATGGACAACTTATCTTCCGAAGTAACAACTTCCATCTGCATGACAGGTTCTAAGACACACGAGCCGGAGGTGGAGAAGATCTTACGAAGACACTGGCTGACGGCCGCCGAGACTATTGTGTCGGAAGTGCCTCGGCCAACTTCCAACCAGTGTAGCATGATACAAACATCGACTACCTGAGAACAAGACAACATAATAAAAATGAAGTAAGGTACATACAAATAATATGGTAGAAAAAATAGTACTTATTTATGTAAGATGACAGTTGACTGACATAGGTCCCTACTAGCATAAGCCTGATAAATATTTAGCTACTATTATTGTAATCTGATGTTTGGTAAAGGTCAAAACGGCTGGCAGAGTATCAGGTGTGAGTAAGGGATAGATTCCAACAGCTAACCTTAGAGAAGTAAGTAGTTGTCATAGGAAACACTTTAAGAATAAACTATTATTTACAAATGAAACTTTTTGGCCCACGTGGCCTTTCACAATCAGCGTAGAAAAGGTATTGAGTAGCTGGTGGTGCCAGTAGCACTTCATGCCCTGACTCATAGAGTAACCCTTAGTCAAAGATAATAAGATATACCCTGTCGCCCTTAATGCTTGTTTCACAGTCGGCTTAATTAAATCCCTACCAGACTCTGTAAATAGTAGTACATAACTTAAGACGATGGGAACATAAAATGGTAAAACCTAACCTCAATATCCGTTCGTGCAACCCTCCCGTCTCCCTTCCCCCACCAGACCTCCTACACTACTCCCTCACAGCTTAGGTGAGATACATAATAGTCTAGCAGAATAAATAATTCTCAGTTTACTTACTGGACAGTTAAGTTTTGGACCTCGTGCCAACGCAGTATCCACGCCTTGCTTCACTGCCTGCAAATGCCTAGGATGCATCTTAGCCAAGTTTTCTGCACTGTCTGTACTTGTATCCAACAGAAATGCTTCCTCTTCTTCTTTAGTTCCTCTTTGCCATGCCGAGAGTGTCACCCGTACACTATGATTAGTAGATCCTATCCTATGCTCCATTTCAATTGTATCTTTAACTCTGGTTAGTAACGATTCTTTATAAGCGATCTGAAGTGGACCCAAATCTACATCTAATTTATATTCAGACAAAATACGATTTTTTATGATTTCTAAATGAAGTTCTCCCATTCCCGAAAGAATAGTTTGACCGGTGTCTGGACTATTGGACACTTGTAAACTAGGGTCTTCGCGCTGTAACTCCATCAATGCTTGCTCCAGCTGTTGTTGGTATGCCTGAAATAAAAGTCCACTGCTGTATTCATTATGTACTTAACCTTCATTCAAGTTGCTTTGATTGCTGAACAACATTGAATTCACTTAAAATGTTATTAATATTTTAATATTTTGTACTGTATTGGTTTTTGTAGTCACGTGTCTTTTTTATGTGTGTGTGCATGTTTTGTATGGATGTCTATTTTTAAGATATGGCAGCAGCAACCTAATAGTACCACCAAATGAGAATCAAAGTTTCGTAGAAAATAAATTATTATTTATATTCCACAAGAAGGTAAGATATTTGCATACAATGTCAGTCATTTATGTTCATCTTATCACATAAAAACTGATCATAGCGAGTGATGGGACAATAATTAACTTCTGTATTGGTACATTCTGATTGAAGCTACTGAAATAATCTCACATTAAAGTATTCCTAGTGTTTACTGACCTGAGAAGTTGGCTCAATCGAACACAGAAATACAGGAACGGGCACTTTCGGAGTAAATCCAAAACCGTCTTCCGCAGCTAAGTTTTGTTTAAGCAACCTTTTCTGTGCACTTGTTGCTACGCTGGAGTTTGTAGTTAACAAGTCCCCCGACGAAGTATATTTCAGACCAGATATTACAGCGATGTTCCCAGACACAACCTCTGCCACTTCTTCGTGCTCATCGGCGTAAGGGATCATTAGTTTCACAGTCTGTTCAGTTTTCTGTTGTGTGACGTTGTACATCTTTTGACCCTGCATCAAATCCAATATTATGAATTATTTTTCTGAAACATGTGTACCAACCAGTAGATTATACAAATTAGCTATACATATAGATTAGCTTATAATTTTGATAGGATGAAGAAAATAATGTGCAATTTATTTGCATACTCTAGTTTGTTTAGCTTTTCAAATTCATACCACAAACTGGCTGAGTGTATTGATTAATTGTTAAAGTTCCGGTGGACACATTACTTATATGATTATTGTTGCACATATCAGTATCAATAATTGGTAGCCTATATAAAGACAGTCTTATCTCACATTCTAGTACATGTATACAAGTTACCAACATTTAACTGTCAACAGTAGTTTATATTTGATATAAACTTACCTTGACTATTTTTCCGGAGTATATTCGCACGAATGTCAGAATTTTTTTCTGGTCGTTATGAATGACTTTAAAAGCTCTTGCACACAGATTATTCTCAAAACATTTGGATAAGAGTTCACTTTGTTTTTCAGGAGTTGGCAAGAACTGTATCACAGCGTCCATTAAGAGCTGCACGCCCACGTTTCGGTACGAGCTCCCACACAGCACGGGCACGCCAAGCTTTGATACGGTAACTCTCCTTAGGGAAGCAATAAGTGTATTTTCACTCAACTCATCAAAACTTTCTTCCTGGATTATCTGTTCTGCAAGCTCATCATCCAAGGTTGACAACTCATCAACTAAAATACTTCTAGCTTTTAAAGCAGTCTCCAACAATTCTCCATCCAGTTTTTCTTTCGAATAGCTTATGCCTTGTTCCTTGGCATTCCACGTAATTTTTTCCATTGAAAGAAGATTCACTAAACCTGTTAAGGTTTTGGTTGTGTCATAGATAGGAAGTTGAATTGCAATTGGCTTAACACTTAGCTTAGACCTCAAAGAATCAAGGCATAACTGCAGATCTGCATCTTTCCTGTCCATTTTGTTGCAGAAGACTAGTCGAGGAATTGAGTAACGATCCGCTTGCTTCCAAACAGTCACGGTCTGAGCTTCTACACCTAATAAAAGATAGAAAATAATTGTATTACACATTAGTAGGACCCCTGAAATTCGCATTAGCTATACAAGCGAAAAGTGAAAAATGTAATTTTTACGAAAGTTCACGAACTTTGGCAAAAAATAAATAAATAAAAGCTTTTTTTTTCTTGCGAATTTAAGCGAAAAACTCCATTTCATGCGGTAAGCGCGAAATACACGAATTCACACCAGTACGGCGAATTTTCTCGAGTCTAAGCAACAATCGTAAAAAATGCGAATATAATACATTTTTGTCAATTTTGTGAACATTCCGTTCCACTATTGAGTACCGGTAGTGCTGACTTATAAAAAACTGAAACTTACAAAAAAATAAAAAACTTACTTAGGCCTACTTCTTATATATTGACAGGCAAAAACTTACTGAATGTCTAGATAATAAGCTGGTCCAGTATCCATGTTACCTAAGTATGTTACTTGCGACTGAGAGTGACAATAATTATCATTGTTCATGATTTACAAGTAAATCAGAAGAAAATATGGAATATTTTATTTATACTTTACCAGCAGAACCATCCAAAATAATGATGGCTCCATCAATTACACTAAGTGACTGTTCGACCTCCATTGTGAAATCAATGTGTCCTGGGGTATCCACCAAGTTGAAATGATGATCATTCCACGGAAATGTAACCGTCACTGAAGCAATTGTTATTCCTGAAAGAAACGTACGGTCACTTTAAACAGTCGTGTGCATTCTGGTAGCCAAGAAAAGGAACTAGAGTGGCGACATTAGCTGTGTGAAGTTCATCCAACCACCTTCTCCAGATACTGGTCTGGTCGTCAGTTTCAAGTGCCCCGTAAATTGTAAGGGTGCCGAGAGGCCCGAAGTCTTGGGCCGGGCGTTTCGGCCGCAATCGTGCCGGACGTACCAGTCGCTTTGCAGTTGGCTAGAGTGGCCATGTGTGATTGTTGGCCACCATGACTTTACCAAGTTTACTCCAGATTGGCGTTACGGTTGCCAAACCTCATGACTCGGAGAGCCAATAAACAAGTATCACCCATATGGCCACTTTCTTACCAACAATATAATACATAGGCTCCCTCTGTGCAGTATGCACGGGACAAACTGATTGTCATCCAATTTGACATCCAATGTCCTACATGAGGTGTCGGACATTTAGGACGTTGATCAAATCGCAAATCGGTTACGTTTCAGTTGATTGAAATCCTAAATGTCCAACATGTCGTACATTTGAGATTGAAGTCCCAAATGACCGACATCCCATTTGATCATGTAAAGTACCATCTATATGCATTATCCACTAGGCTGTGCTTAGAATGCAGTGAGTTTGTGCATTATCCACTAGGCTGTGCTTAGAGTGCAGTGAGTTTGTGCATTATCCACTAGGCTGTGCTTAGAATGCAGTGACTTTGTGCACATGTGAATTTGTAGAGAGCTTTGGTTATATCAATAAAGAACAAGCATTGTTACATTGCATAGCAACGGTTGTTGACTGGTAACTAAGGACATTATACAGAAGAAGATGGTGGAAAAGTAAGCCTAGAGAGAGGATGTGGTGTTGAAAGCTACACGGAATAACTTCAAGAACTCGAGTCTTTGAGCCTGACGATTTCTCTAGTTATCCAAACTAGTATTACCCAGACGTCAACTACGCCTGCCCCGTTAAATGGGACGGTGATTTTCGAAGCGTCGGTTACACACAATCCACCACTGAATTCAACCTACCATGAAGGACCTCTTGGAAATCCTACCATGGACGCCTGCTTGAGAAACCAAGGTTAGAAGAAGGATTCACCTATAACTGGAGCTGGTACTGTCTGTAAACCTATTTGTGACAAGTTATTTAATTTGAACATTCGTTGTCTATGTGATACAATTTGGCACACCAACGCTGGGGCACATACTAATTGCATTTACCCCGAGATATAAAAAAAAAAAAAATTGAACCAAACACTTTAAAATTTGAGGTGTAATTATAAGCTCGATTAATTTGAACGTTCGCAGAGTCACTGCTGACTATGGACAGGATGCAGGGGGAGGAGGTTCAGAATGAAGTAGATATGAGTATAGAGGAGAGTGTTCAAGAGGTAGAGATCAGGTCTGTTGATTTGAACAGTTTAATGGAGATGATGATTAAGATGAATGGTGATATGAAGGATATGAATGTGGGAATACGGGGATTACGTAACGACAATGAGGGAATACGGAAGGACATTGTGGGATTACGTAACGACAATGTGGGATTACGTAACGACAATGAGGGAATACGGAAGGAAATGGGGGAAATGAAGTCCGAATTGAAGAAAAGCTTCGAAGAAAAATGTGATAAAATGTTTCATGGGTTGGAAACTAAATTCACAGCTTTGAGGACTAAGGATGAGGATGAAATCGAGGTTATTGACAATAAAGTAGGTGGTTTAGTAGAAGAGATAGTGGATTTTAAAGGTAGGTCAGAAAAGATTGGAGATAAGGTTGTAAAGGTTGGCGGTAAGGTCAATGAAGTAATTGAGGAAATAGGGGAGTTCAAAAGAGATGTAGAAAACAAGGTCGGAGAAATAAAAGGAAGTTCCGATGTGGGAATTAGTTCAGAATTGCGTAAAAAATTTCGACAATTGCCTGATTTACAGAAGAAAGATGATAAGTTTGGAACGATTTGGAGTGATATTCATACTAATGTTGGTGCTCATAGCAATTATATGATTTTCAACAACATATTGTTCTTCAAATTGGACAATAGTAAGGAGATTTGGAGGTTATGTATTCCACAATGTCTGGTGTCGGAAGTGATCATGAGTGTACACGAAGAGATTGGTCATTTTGGTGCTAGAAAATGTTTAATGGTGTTATTAGAGAACTTCTTTTTCAGTAATATGGCGCGATTGAATAGAAAGTTGATTGCATTTTGTGATTTATGTCAACGTACGAAACATGCAAATAGAACGTCACATGGGATTTTTCAGCCTATTTTGCCTACTAACATTGGTGAATTGGTGGCAACTGATGGTCCTTTATCTACAGGCTTTGGAGGGGTACGATATGAACTGGTGTTCATTGATGTTTTTTCAAAGTTGGTGTCGTTGTACACGTTAAAGCAACAAACGGCTCGGGCTATTTCACAGAAAGTGACAGTTTATTTTGACACAGGTCAACAATGTATGGAATCTCTTTGACAGGTGATGATTTGGTCCCTAATGTAGCCTATTGTTGTCGACTCTGTAGTAACATTGTTAATAGGATTAGGATTATAGGTTGGTGTTGGTTATGGTGCAAAGTTATTAATGTGTTTTTTTTTTAATCAACAATTTAAAATTGTTAATTGTTGACAATTGTTGATTCTGGAAGAGGGGATTGATATCCAATTGTTAGAAGTGTATTGTACTATTAACATTGCATTGTGCTGTCATTCGGGTTTCAGGTTTCATAAACTTTCATTTTAGCATTTGAATTGAAGGGGTCAGTGAACGACATTGTTGTAGTTTACAGGTTTAGAAGGGGTGAGGCTATTTGAAGGGGTAATGCGGTTTTCCAATTATAGATTTAAAGGGTTTATTTCTGAGTTTCGATGTTAACAAAAATATAACAAATATAGATACATTTTGTCATCTTCATTTTTTTTATTTTTGGAAGGGGTATGATAGAACGACCTACGACCATGGAATTTTTAAAAGTGGAGAACGTTGGAGATAAATTTTTTGAAATTTTTTTATAATCTCAATTAATAAATTCATAATATAAAAAAATTTGAAGGGGTATTGTAAAGTACCATCTATATGCATTATCCACTAGGCTGTGCTTAGAATGCAGTGAGTTTGTGCATTATCCACTAGGCTGTGCTTAGAGTGCAGTGAGTTTGTGCATTATCCACTAGGCTGTGCTTAGAATGCAGTGACTTTGTGCACATGTGAATTTGTAGAGAGCTTTGGTTATATCAATAAAGAACAAGCATTGTTACATTGCATAGCAACGGTTGTTGACTGGTAACCAAGGACAATACAGAAGAAGATGGTGGAAAAGTAAGCCTAGAGAGAGGATGTGGTGTTGAAAGCTACACGGAATAACTTCAAGAACTCGAGTCTTTGAGCCTTACGATTTCTCTAGTTATCCAAACTAGTATTACCCAGACGTCAACTACGCCTGCCCCGTTAAATGGGACGGTGATTTTCGAAGCGTCGGTTACACACGATCCACCACTGAATTCAACCTACCATGAAGGACATCTTGGAAATCCTACCATGGACGCCTGCTTGAGAAACCAAGGTTAGAAGAAGGATTCACCTATAACTGGAGCTGGTACTGTCTGTAAACCTATTTGTGACAAGTTATTTACTGTGAGCATTCGTTGTCTATGTGATACAATATAATTTAATAGTACAACTCAAATTTCTAAGTGTTGGTTTATTTCCCGGCTGAGCTAGGCCAACCCGTGTAGTAAGAGGGCGTGGGTACTGTTACAATCAACATCCTAAATCTCCGACACCTCAAGTGACCGAAGTGTCACATATATTGGGACTGGAGACTCATTTGACGTCCTAAATGACTGACACCTCAAGTGATCTAAGTGTCGAACATTGGCTCATTTTGATCGAGATAGCTTACCATTTGATCAACATCCTAAATGTCCAACACATCGTTTGACCGACAAAGTTCGATATGGTGTTCAGTTGCCCGATGTCCCAAATGATCAACATCCCATTTCGTCAACGTCCCAAATGTCAGACACCTCAAATGACCAAAGTGTCGGACATTTAGGACGTCACTTATTTAGGATTTCTATCAACTGGGATGTATAGGCCTAGCCGTATACACACCTAGGCCTAGCCTAGCTGAGCGACAAGGCCTAGGGCCTAGGCCTAGACCTACCTCGCAGTCTTTCTTCATCCATGAAATCTGTAACAGTGTTACCGTGATGAACCTCTCCCATGCTTCTTATCGTACCAGCAAAAAACAGCATACGCTCCGTTGTTGTTGTCTTGCCTAGAAAATTCAAAAAAACGGATTGACAACGGGAACATAACCCCAATTAGCAAAGTTTTACTAGGGCCTAGCTTAGGTATCTTACCAGCATCAATATGAGCAAGTACTCCAATATTTCGAATACGAGAAACTACGTCATCTTCTAATTTTTTAGTGAGCTTTTGTGAGTAGCACCTATATTTCATATGTTTGAAAATGTTGCAGTGGACGCCAAAAACAAAACGCATTGCAGTGACAGCGGCCATTGCCGACAGCCCCTGTTCTTCTTACTTTCTAGAAATGAAGTCCTACAGGCGGCTACCGGTTTCATCTTTCTGGCCAGTTCATTACCTGACTTTGACGTTTGTGCGCCTGTGGTGGCCATGCTGGCAAGTGTCTGTAATTTGACTAGGCCTAGGGTAGAGCTAGGCGTAGCCTTATCTCTAATTTAACTGGAGGAGGCTAGGCTTATGTTATAGTAGAACTTTGGTGAATATGGATGGATCCTCAGGAGATCTAGAAACAAAATATCATAAAATTGCCGCGGAATATGCTAAGGTTAGTGTCTCCCCTTCAGCTTTTAGAGGTTATGTTATCAAAACCGTAGATCCAGAACACTAGGGCCTAGGAACACCTGGGCAACAAGCAATTTACTTGTAATAATTGGATATGTAGGCCCTACCATGTTATAGCCTAGGCCTGTGATATGCTTCATTGTAGCCCCTAGTCCTTCCAACCAAATCTTGATGGCTTACCGCAGTGGAATCTCCTTCAGAGCCAATGGTGGAATGTCTTAATAGGGTTAAAGCCTAATTATCAAGTCTGTAATGGCTGGATAGAAGACTAGGCCCCTAGGTTAAGACCACGAAACAACCTTCCTGACGCATCCGTCATAAACGAGTGGTGCGTCCGTGGCCAATCTACGATCGGTAGGCTATTTAAAATTGGAGTTGGCCGATTGGCTACAAAGCACTCGTCTATGATGAAAGCATCTGTAAGGTTGTTGTGTTGTTTAGGTTGGACCTGTGGTCTTGGAGAAATTGGGAAATATTGTGCACTGGACATGTCGTATGAAAAAACGTTATGAATTTGTTTGTTTGTTTGTAAATTCTGCTTAGCAGCTACACTCTGCTATTATTTCTCTTTTTTTTTGAGTAGGTATGTGTTGTGACATGAATCTTAGTATTTAGTTCTGGTACATGTTTGCTTTTCACTAAACTTACAGCTCCGAGCCCAAGCCAGTGTGTTGAAGAAAGCAGTGGTTGAAGAACAGGGTCGTAACGTTGCACTACATGATGTTTTAAGGGAACGGGAGCAAAATGTCCGCAAATCATCTCAAGAAATAGACAGTCTTACATTCCGTAACCAACAGCTCACCAAACGAGTTACAGTTCTCCAAAATGAGCTTGATGCCACAGAAAATAGATCCAAAAAAGGGAAAAGTAAGACACTAGATAATCATAGCTGTGCAGACTGCTCTCAGACAATGAATGTCTTGGATGAAGAATTACAAAAGAAAATTTTGGAAAATGCTGAACTGGTTTCAAGGGTAAATATCATTACATTATATATTTATTATTAGTCTACATATTACATGTTATATACGTATTAAGTTAATATATGTATAGGAAGAACGTTGAATGAAAAAGGTAATTGCATTGTTGCACCTCCCATTAAGATGACACTATAATGTCCAAAGTTTGGTTGCTTTCCTTGCTCTAGTCCAGTTTCAGGCCATCTTTATGACTGAAATCCTTTGGAGGTTATTCTTTACTTCAGTAAACTCGTGTGTGCATGCCTACATCAATAATTTCAAGGACTGATGTTTGCACGTGTTTCTTCAAAATAAATCCAATTACGCATGTCAACACAGTGTTCTGCTAATGCTGACTCATCTGTTATTCCCAATTATGTATCGCTTAGATCTTCTTTTAGACGAATAGGCCTCTAGATATGATATATGTTTTATATTTGCCCTATGTGCACCTCATGACAAACTCCATAGAACCCTGCCACGTCATAGCATCTTAATGGGATATCACCTTTAGCAGAGTTAAACATCAGAAATGAATGCTATGCCATTGCCATGCAATCAGTGCTATATAATATAAATAACATATAAATACTGTAGAGGGCTATAGTGTACATATATTTATATATTGTCTATAAATATGTTGATTTCAGATGCATGATGAAGATACAGCCCACAGACAAGAGGTGGCAGCCTTGCATGCACATGCAGACAAGCTTAAACGGGAGCTCCAACAATACTCGGAAGTGAAAAATGCTTCCGAAAAGCAATTTAAAGCAATTATTGACAAACTAGAGATTGAGAAAGCAGAAACCAATGAAAAAAATAGTACTTTCTTGGGTCAAGAACAGTTGAATTTACAAAGAGATCTAGACTCACAGTTGCAATCAAGGTCCGATATAGTTTTGAATCGCTTACGTTTTGTAGTTACTAAAGAAGATCAGAAGAAAGGAAATCCAGAAGTTCCATGTGATGAACCTGCTCTTCCTGTATTGATCTCTCAGATAGGAGATTATCTACCAAAGCTTATTGCTGCCTTCACAGACTACTACACATTAACAGAAGAACGTCTCAACCATCTGCAATCCACTCTTTCTCCAGCTAATCATATGGTAATCCATGAAACCCTAAATTGATAGTAAATATTGTTTGGTAGCATAACATGTATGAGAATATAATATAAGTGCATATATGCCCTCTAATCAAAAAGTAAATCATTTTTTTTAATTAAATGGGCATTAATTAACACAGGGAAAGGCTAAAATTTAAAAAAGCGACGATTTCAGACTATGGGATCCTCGTATCGGTCTGAGCTTGTAAGCATAAAGCAACCAGTTCTCTTCCAGGGCATGAACACTTTGCAGTAACTTTAAGTCTGCTCAACTCTGGAATAACAATGTCCAATTAAATGCCATGTAGGTATTATTTGTTCATGCTTTAGAGATATGGTGATTGAGTGCAAATAAGAAATCGTGATTTCAGAATTATTTGATATGATCAATTAGTTTTGTTTTTTGATGCACTGCTTTAGAGCATAATTTTGTATTAAACAGTATGTATGCAGCAAAATCAAAAGAGTGCTGAAGAGGAGAAATACTTAGCCTTTAGCAGTAGTTATTTTTGTTATAGTTTTCAAGCCTCCTAAAGGAGAATTCAACGTATTTGCAAGGAATTCAGTTAGCCTTCTACGAGATTCAAAATGCTGGAGTGGAATCTCAAGACTCTTCATTTCATTCAGGGCTCCAGGATTTGAGTGATAAGCTCACTGCATATACTCGGTATTTACTAAAGCTCTTGCCGTACCAACTTCTCAGGTAAGTGTTACATAATATTAAATACCTATGTAAATGTGTAGAGATCAGAAATGAGTAGTGGTTAGAATGAGGCTGTATTTATTAGACACCCATCCCTGGCGCATTGAGTAGTCCCATTCAATAAAATGTCTCCGTGTCTAGAGCTCAAGGACTCTGGCCAACTTTCTTGTTAGGTTTCGGTATTTTTCCTAACATCGTGATTAACCTATCCGATATGTCTCTACGGTACAAACTTTGTTAGCTAAAAATTTAAGTACCAGGTAACAGACATGTATGGCTTATTTAAATGTAAGATTAGCTACATAATAAATAAATATTGATTTGAAATTAGGTTATGAAAGTAGGTGCCAATCGGCTGGAATGGTATATTAAGTGAGGAAAGGATCCAACAGCTTACCTTCGTGTAGTAAGATGACGGATTTGCGAGTTTGAAGTACACATAAAAGACATAATACAAAATATAACGAGACGTTTCGACCGAGGTCTTGCTCACTCGAGAGAAGAATGCTCGAGTGAGCAAGACCTCGGTCAAAACGTCTCGTTATATTTTGTATTATGTCTTTTATGTGTACTTCAAACTCGCAAATCCGTCATCTTACTACACGAAGGTAAGCTGTTGGATCCTTTCCTCACTTAATATACCTGATTTGAAATTAAGTATGAACAAGCACCAGCTAGTTTGATTATTCGATTATTGTGCATTTAACGACGTGGTCAACAACTATCTCATATGACACAATGTTTGGAGGAAAGGAACAAGTAACCGGACTTATATTCAAAGGAGAGGAGAGAGAAAGGACCCATACCTCATTGTATCGCCTACTTAATGATCAGCAGAGCGTTTGCACAAATTGGTCTGGTGAGGTGTGATTTCTTTACTGTATGTTTAGACTTGAATATGGGTAGACCTACAGAAGCTTTGGCAAGAGTTGATAAATAATTTAATAATGTTAAAGGGTTACTGCATCAAATATTCAATTTCAGTCAGTAGTGAGAAAATGCGGTTGGCCACAACTATTCTACCTTGTTGAATTTGAATGTAATTTATTTATTTTACTCGACATAGACGTACCAACCCCTGTCTCAATAAATGTTTTTTTTTCTTCTTATGCGATGATGACCTTTCAGCCATTCATTTTTCTTGCTATCCAATACAAATTAGCTTCAATAAATGTACTTAAACGCACTTGTTATTCCAGTCTAGAAGAGGAGAATGTGGCCTTTGCAAAGGAGGAACACTTGGTTTCATCAAACATGGAACTAGCATTCCAAGTAAACGGTGTGACCAACTGTTTGGTAAAACTCAACACACACATGAAGCTGCTTGCTTCCCAAAGTAAGAAATAATGTTATCTTCTTCTTTTCATATGCCCACATTTTTGGCTTCTGGGCCATCATGCATTTTCTGGTTTTCCAGAAATAATAATATAATAATAATTAATAATAATAATAATAATAATAATAATAATAATAATAATAATAATAATAATAATAATAATAACAATGTCTAAAGTCTAAGCTACTACTACTAGAAATTAGTCCCAACTCTTAAGTATGAGGAGTTATATAGTCACAGTCTTGTCACTAGTCACCAATCGCACACATCAATGAAGTTGTTTGTGTGGAAAGATAGAACCGAGCAACTTATTTTAAAGCGTTTATCAGCTAGGAGTCCTACTTGATTTTTGAAGACTAGTCAAATTACGTAACGAAAGACGAAATTTTTCAGCTTAGGCAGCCCTGTTCACTCATCAGGATTGAGGTAGTAGTGGTAGTAGTATAATAGCAGCAACAATCTTTATTATAGCATATAGTACAGAGTTTTATGTAGCGTAGCGTACAGTACATTACACATTAGGTACCTAGGTACTACCGTACTACATAACAAAAAAGAACAAATAAGTACAGTATGTATGTAAGAATAGGTACATACATACATACCATACAGTATTGAACATACAGTAGTAAGTTTAAGTTAATAGCAGGTTTGATTTCCGGTCACTCTAAACTTTTGCCTTGCCGTGCCTTACAATTCATATTTTTATTTAAAAAGACAAATATTTGGACATGTTTAGAATTTTCAATTAATTGTAGCAAATAATTTTACGGGGCTCTAATATAATATTACATATAATCAAGTCTATATTTCCACTCTGTAGGTGCACAGCTGAGTCTCCAATCAACCGCCTCGCAGTGCAGGTACCTTCCGGTACTCGTTGAGGCTCTCACAACACTTGCAGAGTCAATTGCGGATCTGTCTCGGGCGTTTGCTGTAAAGACTTGCAAGGAACAAGAGATTCCAACATTCTCAGGGAAAATTAAGGCAATAAATGATTCCATTGTTAATTCATTGTCGTCGATGGTTCTTGCTACTGAACAGGTACGTCCTAGCTTCTAAAAGGTACGTTCTACTTTATTGTCAAACGTGTTGTTGTATTACAAATATTCTTGCTACAAACTAAAATTATAATTAACTTGCAATCCAGTCTCAGGGGGGATTGTCCTGGAAGCAATCACCCCCACCTGGCCCTTGATTAATATCCAAGCCTTATTTAATTGTGCACACAATTTTATCATCTGCAAAGTACTACCCTGTCCCTCTATTCAGTTTTTACTAAGCAATACAAAATTCATCACTAAAGCAAATACTACAGTACTGTACTTTAGTAATGTAATAGAAATGCAGATTGTAGAATAGCCTGTGTATATTATTATTTTATGTAGTAGAGATGGATAAAACTATTGATTTTATTGTACGTACAGTAAAACTTCTTTATAACGAATTCTTGGTGATCAGATTATTATTTTGTTATAAAGAACATTTCTTTATAAAGATGGTACCTGTACATGCATATGAACCTTTTGGTACCTCAAAAACAATTTGTTATATTATAGATCATTTTGTTATAAAGAAGTTTCACTGTAGGCCTATATTGTTTTCAGTACAGAGTAAAATAAAAAAAAAAAAAAACTAATTGAATAACAGTAGCACTCCTGTAGTCCTGCAGTTATCTCAGATAGCAGTAACACCAATAACACCAATTTACTCTACAATTAATTTGGATTGGGTGATCAGGGTTGAGTTGCATTGTAGTAAAGTCAACATTTGTGTCTTTCTGATTTCTGACTATCTGCAGATGTGCTGCATTTTGTCAGATAGCCACTTGAAGACATGTAAATCTAGTGGGGAAATGTATAATCGTGGCAAGGAGTTCTCCGCCGTTCCAAGTCGAGAGATTCTTCCCGAGCAAGATGAGGCTCACAGAATGTTCAACGGTGATTCGCTCTCGGAACAATTGGCCTCGAGTCGGAAGACGGCAGTTTTACTGGAGCAGGAAAAGGAGCATTGGCATCTTGAATACCAACTCCTTCAGTTGAAACACTCAAAGGTAAAGGTATTATATGATATAAATGTATCATTTAGAGGTGTGCAAGTATTCTAAATTTTCGAGATTCGCGAATAATTTACTATTCGTAGTCGATTTGAAACACGAATAGTCACTATTCGAGTTTTCGAAGTGTTGGATATTATTTACGAAGTATGTATTCATTTTGAATTGGTTTCGAATGCTCGCCGTAACGTATTGATTGCAGAAAATTACATTATCGACCGATAACACTTCACACTGCGACCGTTCAGCATTCTATCGTCGACTTATAATTATATTCGACATTAACATCAATGCACTCGTTTCTTTGTTTTTATTAGAGGATGGAGGAGGTAGAGCAGCAGTTACTTCTTTCTCAAAGTTCAAGTGCTGTACAGAACAAAGATGAATTACAGTCGAAGGATCATCTAGCTGGACCACGTACTGTCACAAATCTGGTGAGCTTTATCGATAATTAACTAGCTAAAAAATCAATTCAATTCAATTTAAAAAAATAAAAACTGTTGTTTCGCATCTAGTAGCTGGTTGAGTTGTCTCACCGACCTCATTGTAGCAGCTGCCATCACTCACTTCTCGCGGCGACAGTAATGCTATCTCTTGACAATTTTAAAGGCGAATTAACTTTGAACAAAACCCTTATTTCTGAGTGTGATTTCTAATTGTCCCAAACAGAAATATCTATTAATAATTTGGTTTCATCTCCCAATGAATGTCCTATTCTTAACATATGAGCAAGGCTAATGGATCTGCTCTTAGCATGCACTGTTTATAAGAACTGTTGGTGTATTTTAATTACAGTTAGGTCGTCTGGATGCACCTTTGGTTCTCAGTTCCGAGATGGAGGCCAGAGAACACGAAGTAAAGAATTACCTTAAGGACCGTATTGATAATTTAGTTGCGACATGTCAGGTGGCAGGGACGCAAGCAATCACCCTTCGAGCAGAGGTCAGTTCTTATTCTCGCACTTTACTAATAATTTCATACCTCTTAAAGCCTCGTACATATAGCTTACTGTTTGAGAACTGTTGTACACTAACTAATCTACGGGTTAGTTTATTGAGGTCCGATTTCACCCTTGATCATCTGGTATTGGTTACCATACCGTGGTTCCAACAAACATTACAAGGGTTGCATTCTGTTGCACGACTGGACTCAACTGGAGTTTTCATGTGAGGTGGCGATCGCGATGTGGTCCTCCAGTGGGCGTCGCGATCTTTACGTGCAACGGAATGCTGTGATCGTGATCTAGAAGGCGGTGATTTTAAAATGGTGGTCCCTTGGGTATGCAATCAATGATATTGCTGTACATCATTTAACTGTCTGCATCTCTGCGAGTTGTCAGTGTAGTTATAATGTCTCAATCTTCCATTTGAAAAGTGTAACCACACTTTAGTATTCTAAAGAACATCCTGCAGATGTTCAGTTTGAAATACCTGCACGTGTTCTATGAAAGACCGACCAAAATCGTCGGGATTTTGGGTTGCGACCGAACGATGACCATGCAATAGAATGCTATGAGCCTTGGTCGACCAAAGAAGCTTACATAATACTACGGTCAGGCTGGTCGACCTTATGGAATGGAAACCAAGTGTTTTCTACCAGGCACTATGGAGCAAATCTCGAAATAATGGCTAGAGGTGAAATCGGACCTAAAACTGCCCACACAGCCATGCTAGAATGACCCGACGTCCCTGTTTTACCAAAACGATCTTGTACCTATTTTTGTGTCTGTCCATCGTTTTGGCAATACCTAGCTCTCGAGACAGAAAAATATCCCAGTTTTATCTACTATGTATTATAATTATTATTTATTAAATTACTATATATAATATGTATATAATCTGTTTAATGTGTGCAATCCTAAACACTTTCTCTGACAGCAAATTTTGATCATAAAACCAGCAATTGTTTTGTTGATTCCTTCAGTGTGCAGTGCTTCGGAAGAGACTTGAACTCTGTATGTCGAGCAAGGTTCAGTCCGAGTGTCGACTCAGTGACGGTGTCAAGCAAATCATAAAACTACAGGAGGAACTTCACACCACAACCCGCAACTATGAGACACAACTTAGCGTCATGTCGGAACACCTTGCAAATATGAACGATAAGCTGACCGTGCAACGAGATGAGATAGATCAGCTCAAGTACCAGCTTACTAATAAAGTAAGTATCTGTACTGGTTGATTTAGATTGTACATGTATCATTTAAAGTTAAACATCAATAATTCAAATCTCATGAACTGTATTTGGTCGCTGTGATCTCCTGGATCACATTATGGTATTTTTCTAGTAATACATAATATTTATTTGAACAACTCTGTAAATAATTAGGCAAATCAATAATTGTTTTTTATATATCATAATTCATAACCTATCACCCAAAGAAATACACAAATATATCATTTAAGTTTTTTCTTGTTCATTTGTTTCAGCCTAGTCAAAAAAGGAAGCAGAAATGATGAGTAAGTTCAAGAGAATTACATATTTATTCCAAAACCACTATTGAAATTAAGTTCTACTTATTATACAGAATCCCTGTAAGTTGAAAACACAAATTTCAGTCCACTGCAAGTGAATTGAGGTACTATGTACTAGTACTTGTACTTATAATTAAGTAGTTATAGTTGTGTCATACTCATACTCATATTTGTAATTCTTACTGATCTTCATACTTGGGGAAGTTCATTTTTAAAAAAGAACTTTTAAAAAGTTCACCCTCCAAAAAATGAACTTTATATAGGCCTACACCAAAGATCACTTGAAAATTCAGAAGTTCAAGCTCATTTTGAAAAATGAACTTGCTCTTTCAACGTTGAAACGTTAAAATTTGGAAGTGTAGTCAATTAATTGTACGAAGCAGAAACAAATTTGAAATTTATATTGTTGTCAAATACTGTCTAGCCCGGTATCTCAAGTAGACAAATTATTATTTTATATAACTAGCTCAGTCGATATTACATTACTTACTCGTTTGATGGCTTGATGTTTACCTCACGAACAACCGTCGCACTTCGAAACAGGCCTGTTTCGTCGTCCCGAAGCAGCTGTCGTGGGCGTCACACACACAAAAAACCAGTCCTCCACTGACACCTTTTTAAACAACACTCAGTTTTTTTATCTTGTTATTTTTCTCAACTCAACAACAACTTCACTGAATGATTTCCTAACCCATATTCATTTCCTTGACCGACACAACCATACTGTCAGTCTTCCTTCCAACACCAAGACCCACTCACTACTCCTCCCTAGCAACCTGATCAACAAACTTCAACAATCTTTCTTTTCTAAAAACCATTTCTTCTTTTTACCAAGCTTCCTAGATCCAACCCTATCCGCCTTCCATATATGTTACATTGTTATCAAGAATATACATTTATATTTTTAAGTTATCATTTAATATGAGATAAAAACAAACTAGTAAACACAATAATACAAACATGTACCCTAATATTTCTTAAGAAAATGTTAAGCAGATATATGAATTCAATGGCTTTCTTGATGTTTTTTAGCAGCACTTCAGGTAGTTATATCTGGAATGTAACTATAGTTACTTTCAGTTAAACAATTCTCAGAATGATTGAAAGTAAGTCGGCTTCGGACAAGCCCGAGAGATTATACTTTGTAGCAAGTGTAGCTTAAAGCAAAAGCTAAAATAAGAATGAACGCCACGTTTTTTACGAATTAATTTCTATGTTAAATTAATTTTGTTGTGGTCTTTGTGTTGTGCAGTTCCGATTCCCGAGTTTCTTTGGTAATGTGTACTACACAACAGAAACACACAAACTTTGCAAACATTTAATAGTTTTCAAGAATAATGAACGTTTTTCAAGTAAAAGTTTATTCATGCTAAAAGTGAACACGTTTAAAAGTTTTGTCATAATTTGACTGCGTTCGGTAAACATTGTAAAAGTTCCTTCCCCAAGTATGCTGATCTTAGCAATAGTTTATCTCCTTAGATATTGTTGATAGCAAAACTACTGTATATACAATATACATTATAGTGGTTGATATTAGATTCTCATTACATCCCATTTTTCCTTGGATATTGTTAATTGAAACTCTAAATTCAATTGTAAACAATAATTTCATGTTTGTTAATCCTAGTTTTTGACATATGTACCACCACTGTTGAGGTTTGAGATCGATTTGTATTTGCAGACACGTTTGTTTGCTATAGGGTCTACATGATCCATCTAATGCATTCTCTATGTATCATACACAAAATATACCTCATCATAAATAAATAAATTTGTATTTATAGTCATTCTGCCTTAATTCCTTAGTTCTGTGATTTGTTTTCTATGCTCTTTTTTAATGCATTACAGGAGTTTAACAGGAGAGAAAGTAAGTCACATGAAAGGTCATCTTCGTATGTTCGTACTATTATGTGGAGTGATGAATACTGTAGTTTTTTACCTTCACCTCTTCCAAGCATTTATTTTAGAGGTAGCCTACTATAGGCTTGTTCCTATTTACGTCATCGATGTTAGTTCCGTTCCGTCCGAAGCACTGGGAATGATACAGACATTGCAGTCTGATGAGTGAGACCTGCTAGATATATTCTAATGTTTCAGAATCAAATTCATTCCTGAGACAAAGTTTTAAATATAACAACTATTATGAAATATGCCTCAGTCAGAATTGGAGTAGGGACATTATTTAAAGTATGCTGTGCCCTCAATTAAATATCAACATTCCTACGCCATCTTTCAATGTTCGTATCGCCACCTAGATGCCAGCGCTGCACGTATGTGATTGTTGAACTGGCTTGGAACAAGCCCTATACCTACACTTGCAGCCCCGTACAGCCATGTCATGTCATACAGTCTTCGTTCTCCACGGCAGCAATCAATCTTGTTTCAAAGGTGTCAATTTTTCAGAATGTAAACAAACAAACGTCCTGATCCGACTTTTATATCGTGCATTCCTTGATACCAAATTGCGGTGAGTCTAGGAACCCAAACTCAGGTGGCAATTCGTTCATGTTTATAAGGCATCGACGCAATATGTCGCCTCGACAAATGTTGAACAAAGTTGAAGTGGAGCGCAACCTGTGTGGGGTCGCATGTTAGCCATCTTGTTCACAGCTTCCTAGTTCTCATTGGCTGGAAGCACCAGTGGCGGATCCAGGAGGGGGGGGGGGGGGGGGGGGGGGGGCGGTAGGGGCGATCGCCCACAGTATATGCATAGTCAGTATATTTATAGTCCACAAATTAATAGCAAAACATGCATTTTCACAAATGTATATATTATTTATTTATTCATGGATCGAGGCCAAAGTGGCGGGAGATAATTTGAAATATACTTCTTAATACTTCTTGTATACTTCTCTATACTTAATTTGAAGTAAAGTTCAAATTATCTCCTGCCACTTTGGCCAAATCAAAGACGAAGATCAAAAATACATGTTCCAATGGGGTACCTAGTGGTACCTACTACCTATACATATTTATTATTTACTTTACACTTATATACAGTCATTATTTCCACAAAATGAAATGAATGCACCACATTATAAATTAACAACAGTTTCATACACCTTGCCTAGGCGGAGGCCTAGATCACACCATAAGTCTATTCCAGTTTAATAGCAAAAGAGGCACCACATGAACACCCCTGCTCAGCTAAAGGATTGTTTACTATTTGAAAAGCGGAACGAATCAGTTCTTGATGATAGTCGACTGTGGAACCTTTAACGTAATCAAGAGATGTCTTGTCCACCACAACTCGTGCTCCGTCCTTTTCAAAAATCCTGCAAACAATTTCATTGTTACATTCAGTCCCAATTATCAGTAAAAACTTAAAAAGTTCTGTTTGCTTGCCAAATAGGCGTAGATACTCACACATCATCTTCATGTATGCTTTGGTCCAGGTCAATTTTGTATTGAAATCCTGAACAACCCCCTCCTTCAACTGTGACACGTAAACTGCTGCCATCCTTGGCAATTTCATTTAGACGTCTCGCACAACTTTCAGAGATGTTAAGTACGCTAGGTGAAGCATTGACAGAGGTCGATGTCTGATCAGACGATAGGAAACTCTGCCTGAAACAAATTTCCCTTTATATTTATTTATTTATTTATTTATTAGGACACATAATATTTATACAATTACAAATTTACTTATAATGTATGAAATAATTATTTGAAACAGTTTTCACCGTGTTGTCCATGTCGTAATGTCCTACTTTCCATTTCATATCATTTCTTAGCTGTATAACCACAATACAAGATTTTATGTACATTGTCAAGATGAGTTAAAAATTACATCATAAGGTCGTATAGGCCTTGAAGTCATTGTATGGCTCATAGCTTGGTTCCTTGACCGGTGAACTCGGCTACATCATAATACTGCTCCGCTTTCAGAAACATGGTTATTTTGCGTTTGAATGTTCGTATATCTGGGGAGTCTTTGATCTCATCTGGAAGCTTGTTGTAGAGTCTACGACCTGTCTGTAGAATTCCATGATAAGCCAAGCTCAGCTTGCAGTATTCGTGCTGTAATTCGGAGGATCCTCGAGTGTTGTAGTGGTGGCTAGCCGCTTGGAACAGGTGAAGGTTTTCCCTGGTGAACATGCACACTTGTCGGATGTATAAGCACGGCAGCGGCAGTATATTTAGGTCCTTGAAGTAGGGTCTAATATAATATAATATAATATAGGCATCTTCTGTAGGCGGCTCTCCACAAAGCCACGTCAGGCCGAAACAGTATCGACGATATTGTTTAATCTTTACATGTGTCTACCAACTCCCAAGGACGTCAGCAACAAGGTAAGCTGTTGGTTTCCTTCCTATCTACTCCCATAAATATCCAAAGCCGTTCACATTACCCACATATGAGTAAATCTTGAGGACCAGACAGAACATGTAACAATTCTCCTGCACTAGCCCTAAATTATTTTTTGGCCAATCTAATTTACTAATCAATGGCAACTTACAATGATGAGAAAATATTTAACAACTAGTACCAGAAACCCCATCATATACAATATGAGTAGGCTACAGACAGACGAAAACAAATTATTAAATCAGTTGACATGCTTACAACAAGTCACAATGTGACGGACATTTAAAAGAAGCCTTGAGCACTTAGGCCTATAGCTTTGATGAGTTTCACTTAGCTACTACGTTGTAATTTTACTATATTGGAGCTGAATGAGTAGGTAGCCTGTCAGAGAAGCCTAGTGTATTCGTGTATGTGCAGCTATTTGTACTGTTTTATTGTAATCTATTGTCTGCATTATATTTGTATGAATGTATGTTTTAAAATGGCAAACGAAAATTACCGGGACCGGCAAGACTTAGACCTTGTTTTATTACCGTACCGTACTGTACTGTACCATGTAAAACGGTATAAGGTAGGTAATAGGCTATAAGATATTTAACAACATTCAGGTGCCTCATGCGTACTTGAATGTATTAACGGAACACTATTTAATGGTAGTAATAACAAAATACCCTAGCATAGGCCTACTTCCGATTACAATTTCTGTCGCTAGGTGTTTGTGTGCATTACAGCGATGAATTGGAGATTGTCTTATGTACCGGGATCAACGATGCACCCATCAGCTCTTTTAGTTGCATCTAATCTAATGACATTCAGAGCTTGTTGTAGCCCCCAACTTAGATCGGCTATTCTACACCAGGCCCATACACCTAGGCCTAGGCCTACCTTTTAATATTTACCTCAGAGTCAAGACGTCAATGAGAAGAATGGGAAGAAACAGCAAGAGGAGGCTGGAGGAAGGAGGGAATTTGCTAAGGAGGGGACAGGAGGAAGGAAGGAAGTTAAAAGACCCTCACCACCGGCAACCAGCCAACTGTGAGAAGAACACACAACAACAACAACAACAACAACAACTTAGAGCCAGGTGTGGGAAAAGAATCCAGGGCTAGGGTAGGCCTGGCATGCTTAAAACATACTGTCAAGAAGGTGTGGTATCGTAGCCTAGGGTAGGCATAGAAATTCTGAAGAGGCGATACAATTCAGATCGCATAGGCCTATGTTTTTTATTCTCACGACAACTGACATCATTATTTGTTTGAGAAGCCCACAAAGTCTAGTTAGACTTGAGTGTTTGTCCTTTTACTATTAAAAAATAATGATAATGAATAAACACTGACATTCGCTTAGATGGTTACCGCCCCCCTAGCAGCTAGGCCTAGGCTAGGCCTAGGCCTAGGCCTGAAAACCTAAAGAAAGTATATTGCCTATAGTGTAACCTAGTTTTATTTGACTTTT